>CM068373.1:440577730-441177730 GCA_034769895.1 Magicicada septendecula | reverse complement strand
CGCCATTATCTTTACTACTACTACTGCCTGCTGCTTCACCTTCCGTCTACACATACACACATAAGAAAATGTTATTATTAACATACTCACCGTGTTATACATCACTTTAACACTGTCTGTAATCTGCTAGACAGAAGTATGCAGCAAGTCACTACCCACAATAAAACTGTGACTTATTTCAAAATGACAATATATTATTAACATTACAATTAAAATTAACTTGCACAAACAACTTAACACTGTATGTAACATTATACTACTTCCTTTTTATAACTGCTCAAGGCTTACAAGGCACTTCTTATTGTATTTATATCTTACAACTTGAATCTAATTTCTTTTTCCCACATGAAATGGTTGGATTTCATGTAGTAAAACCTCCTGACACACTACCTCCATTGTAGTAAATTATTTAGATGCTCTGACCTCAAGAAGAAACCGTGCTAGTTTCCAGTGGGGCAGCTGATGACCTTGCTGAAAGACTAGTGTGGTCCTTCAACCACCACTCTCAGTTTCTAATGTCGATACAGATTTTTGGGTCAAAATGTCAAGAAAGCATTATTACAATGCAGTTAGTCCATTACGAAGTTGTACAAGGCTAACATCTCTTGAAAAATTGTATGGTTATTATTTGGAAAAAACTCCTTTTCTGTTCGAAACATGTTACTTTAGGTCACACCAGAATATTTCTCTATAAGTATGCCTTTGTGACTCAATTGTGGGGTAGTTCAGTGAAAGAGAGCTTGCTTTGTATGGTGTCAATTTATCATGCTGTGTAGTAGGTTGGCTCAAGGTTGAGTCTATCTAACCCTATCTACATATTAATCAGCCAAATCAACAGTCTAGTCGAGATGGGCGACACATATCACCCATATATGAAAACACACACACACACAAAATTGCTCCTCTCCACCACACACATGGTCAAATGATACTGTGGTTTCCGTCTGGTGGTATACGTGTGAACAGTACCAGGGCTGAATGCCACAACAGGTCATGGCTCTAATCCTTATTAGGAAACCTGTGATGATGATAAGGGTATAAAACGATGTTGTATTTTACAAATAACCCAACCAGTCAGTGTTCTACCAATAATCATAGTAATAGCTATAACAGATAATATAACATTGCAAACATTATGTAATTATAAGTGGTTTTAAAAACATGTGGTAAGTTGAAACTGTCATCCCTGTTGAAATTGTTGTTAATCTGTTTTGTCTCTCCGATGACACGAGACGGCCTATGCCAATATCTCAGCACACAACACAAATCATTTTGGTCTGAATAAAAGTAACTCCAAAACAGGTTTGGGTTTAATACCGGAGCACTTAGGTTTGTTATATTCATGTACCAGTTAGCTTCTGCCCTTTGTTTCTTACAAATGAAAAGTTTAAACAAAGCAAAGTAATAAGAACACCATTTTTTGGTCAAACATATCTTTTTATTTCTTTTAAAACCTAACATTTCACACTGCATTCTCAATGGCTCAACTGCGACAGAGCACAGTGTGAGCGAAATGTTTGGTTTAAAACGAAATAAAAATGTGTGTTCAACCGAAACAGTGTTATTATTAACAAAAACCACGAAAAGTTTACATGCGAGATCAACCCCTACTGTGAAGAATGTGAGTTACATTGAAATGTTCAATTTCATAATTGCAACCATGTTATACTACGATTTCACGGCTACTGTTAATTTCACTTCTGTTTTCCTACTGCTTTTGATTCACTTTCAAAAAAGTTAAAAGGGACATAGAGAAAATTTAATATCCTCCATATGCAAGTGCAAAACTAACTTTCATGCATAATCCCAAAGTAACGACAACTATCTTCAGCAATAATCCAAATCGCAATCCAAGAGAGGACATCTGGATTTACCACGTGTATGAATTTACTATATTGATTTAAAACTAACGCAGCCAACTAACACCATCCCAGAGGATGATAATAAAAAATAATGTATAAAACTATGGAATCTCTCCTTCCAAGCTGTTAGTCAATACACCACAGTTTATTAAAGAAAACTAAAAACTTGTTTTAGTGATTTTCACTCGTCATTTATTTAAAATATACCACATAACTCCATAAATCTAAAGTACTATAGATTTATGGAGTTATGTGGTATATTTTAAATAAATGACGAGTGAAAATCACGAAAACAAGTTTTAGTTTTCTTTAATATAATGGATTTTCATCAAGTAAAGGCCTCCAGTATCAATTATCACCACAGTTTACCTAATTTTGAGGACATAATTGAGTATTAGGACATACAACCATAAATAATGATAATTACAAGTTTGGAGAGACAAGCGGCAACACACACACACACACACACACACACACACACACACACACACACACACACACACACACACACACACACACACACACACACACACACACACACACACTTTGAGACCCATAATTTTAGATTAATAAAAATTTGTACTATTATCAATATCATGTCATCTTACACAACAACCTTAGATTCAGTGTACAGTACACAACTAAATGAGAATAACGACAAATTCCAACACCGGATGGGATGTAAAATAAACTATAATAGCTCTAACCCCTAACAACACACTAGTAAATGTTCTAACGACAAAATTTTTTACCTACTTATTTTTTGTGCACACACACACACACACACACAATTTATGTACCGTTTATGAATGTTAATGCACATGGCATTGCAAAATTTCTTAAAATTGTTTTATTTCTATAAATTCTTACAGTCATCTATGTGTCTTGATATTTCCAAACTGACCCAATATGCGGCTTAGACATAAATAAATACAGAACTCCACAAATCATTTTACTTCCCTATTAATAAACCTGCATATTTAAACAGGTTCCATATAGCCAAATTTGAATCTGTTCTCTACTTCTTCCTAAACAAAGACAACTATACAAGTTCCATGGAAGTAAAACAACCATCTAACCTCATTAAACTAATTTTAGTACTTTTGAAAAGTTTAAATATGTGATTTGCAAATCTATTCATACCTCTGCTGTGTCAGGAGCACTAGCGTTTTCGTCTCCTGACAACGCCTCCTGCCCAGCACTTCGTCTTTCCATTACAGTACAGTGTTGTCATGTTAGATCTGTGTTAATGTCATAAATAATTTTGACTTCATGTTTGTGAAAATTAATTTAGTTTCTAAGCAATGGAAACAATATATTTTTTGAATTAAATAATTTTTATCTAAATTCCACTAATTTTTTTCACCTCAAAACATTTTTAACATAAACTTCAATGCCCACTACATTCATGTCTAATTATTACACACTAGATGATTCAATTATGTTGTTGGTTTATCATGTTGGTTTCAATTATCTTGTCAGAAATCCTACAGAAAGTTAATGAAATTGAACACAACAAATTCTTAAAATAAAAATATTTGTACATATACTCACTTCTTTGCTTATTTCAGAGTATTTCCTTTTTTTACCGGGCATAATGTGTTGCTAATTAATTTTCTTTATAAATCAATTTTTAGCAGGAGGCATATACAGGAGGAAAACAAACATACACATATATCAAAAACTGAAATTAAAAACTGCAAATCTATTTCTGTTCTGTCATTGTTATGGAAACTTTATACGACAAAACAGCTTAATTAACAAAACCTCTATCATTACTGTATTAAAGAATATTTTATAACTTTGGGTAAGCTAAATAAGCTAATTCCCGACTCCATGAAATTTATGAGTGAAAAATTCAATTGTTGATTTTATCCAAACAAAAAAATTACAATGGTCACACGAAAAGAATGGCACAGGAAAGATTGCCAAGGAGAGTTATGGAATGCCCCCCTCCCCACCAGGAAGAAGGAAAAGAGGAAGACCGCCTATCACCTGGATAGAAGAAATTCAAACTATATTGAGGGAATGAGAAATTGAAGATCTTTGGATGGACAAGCATTTCTGTATTCTTTAGTTCCGGAAAATGTGTAAACACTGTACAGTCGGAAATAATAATAATGAAATTCATTTGAATTAACACATTTATAGATAAAAATCCTGTTTTTTTAAAATACTTTTTAACAATAAGGTAATTGTTAAAAACAATTAACAATCCTCTTCCTCCTAACCCCTTAAAACCTTTACCGAGGGAGAACTTGGTAAACAAGCAGTAACCAAAATTATTTAACTGTTTCAATTTCTTAACTGATTTTTTCTAATTTTTTAAGTTTTTAAATTAATTCTATAAATTTTATAATAAACAAAATCAGAAATGCAGAAATGACTGGGTTCTAAATTATTATGTTTATTTTATACAGAAGGATCCATATTAAGATCAATAAACAATGGCTTATTGGAGAAGCCTCTACAGTTTGTATTTTTTGTATCTGACAAAGAGCAAAGATTCAATTCGAGGTATGGATTTAAACTTTCAATCAGACCAGTTTACAGAACTGCCTTGTAAGCATTTCACTCGGACATTATTCTAATAATAGCAAACAAAATTTATTGCAAGTTACTTGATTTTCAGAATGCTAACATTACAATTTTTATGCTACACATTCCAGCAAGCATACTTCAAACACATTACACTAGAGTATTCACTAATTTGATTAAAGTTCAATTTCCTTATGCATAAAATATTGATTTTACTGTAATATCAAGTTTCTTGACCTAACGGAGGGATATGAAACAAGTTTCAGACTGTTGTTCTACATGTGGTATGTCTGAAATCATGTCTTGTATTAGAATTAGCTCAAGAAACATGACACACAAAATAGGTCACTACTTTTAAAAACTGCCCTAGCCAGGCATAAAATTTGCAAAAGTAGTTTTTTTTTTTTTATTTCAATGTATACTGTGGACCCTAACAAGATGTGCTAATGAAAAGTTGAGGTTCCTTGTATATCGCAAAAACAAATTTGCATTGCCACTTAAGGTATACCAACACTACCTTACAAAGTATAATTTAATAAATTAACTTAATTTAACTTAGTTATTGTTTTTTTTTTTTTTGCTAGGAATGCAAAAAATAAGGAGGGTTAGGTATGGTTAAAGTGGTTAATTATATGTAAATTATCAAGCAATTTTTGAAACATTAATTACAAAAAATTATATATGCTTAAAAATGGAAATTTTTACATAAGGATGATAAAGTTTCCTACAGTTTGCAATCATGTTCACACAAAAATGACACTGTAAAAACTCTAGTTATCAAAAAGTGTTAATACAACAAAAAATTAATTTATAAAAATATATGGTCTGTTCTAAAAGCATGCAACAATATTTTTTCCTGCAAAAGTGTCTGAATGTGAGTGGCAACATTTGGTAAGGCACAGTAACAGCCATCTAGTGCACATACCCAAGTTTGAGTAACCTTGTCCAGCAGCCATTGTGTACATTAGTGTAACACATGCTTTCACATATTTATTTTGTACATAATGACGGAACACATCCAATAACACTACTGCAACAAGTTTTACTCAAAGTAACCTAAATCATACAATTTGAGCAGACTTTCCAGCATTACACTATAAAAGTGGCACAACAGTTTTCAAAATAGTGATCAATATAATGGTAGGCTATGTCAACAAGCCAAAATCCAAATTTCATTAACAACATACATATTTTGATAACTAAAAACAGTTAGTTTGACCAAGAAATTGCAAATAACACTGGGATTAATGAGGCTCTGGGATGCACAGAGTAGCCAAAAAATCTGTGGCACAGTTGTTTTCTCTAGACCACACAGAGATCGCTTTCAACATTAGTGATTCTGATTTCCTCAGAATGTGGTAACGGTGATGAGCCTTGGGTACAACCAGAAACCACGGCTAAGTCGCCACAGTGGAAGTCACTACCATCTTTGAGGCTGACGAGTGAAAGTTAGAGTGAAGCCGGCTTGTTTTTTGACTACTACAAACCTGTCAGAAGGGCCAAGTGAAGTGTCAATATAGAGTACTATCTGGAGGTGCTGTGTCATCTTTGTGATGTAGTTCAGCGGAACAGACCAGACCTGAAGGCATTACATCACAATAACACCCCAGTCCTTCAATCACACCTAAATCCAGGATTCCTTGATCAATCATGAATTACTTCAGTTTCACCTGGTTCCTTACTTCATCAGACACAGTTTCTTGCACTGTGATTTCTGATTATTTCTCAAACTAGAGATGCTGCTGAAAGGGTGCAGTGGGAGATATATTGACTAATACGACAGTACAGCTGGTAGGCATACCAGAACAGGACTACAAAAAAAAAAAAAAAAAAATCCGACTGAAGGCCTGCCAAATTAAATGAGTGAAATCACAAGAGATTAGGACTGGAAGCCACTAGACATGCTATGTTTTCCCTCCCAGCCTAAGGTTGGATACTTTCCCTCCTAGGCAAAACCTGATTTGAAAGTTTTCTTAAATTTCTTATGCACTTTTTCTTTACAGTGTGCAATAAAGAAAAATTGCATTAGCAGATGTTATTAGGTCCACAGTAGATATGAAAATGCAAAACAAAACTTGGTGATTATTGCAATTTTTTGTAGTTTTATTATCAAATAATACCATAACACATATGGTTTACATTATTTAAAACTTACTCTGCTATATGTACGATTAAACCATATAACAATTATAGTTAAATTCTTACATAGTTGACTATATTAAATGTCCAACATTTCCTCCTAGTTTTTGTATAACTAATGAGTATACTGGTTTGCACAAAACAGTTTTTCATTTTTTAAATACTCAATATGTTGTTCTGTATTCCAGAGTTAAAAATATGTATAATCTCTGAGATAGTGATTTAGCCACTTTGTTTCGACATAACTGTCACTGTCAACTTTACTGATATTATTTAATAACCATCTTCTTACTCTGTTCTGTTGGTACACATCGTATTCATTTTTAATTCTTGAATGCACTGGTTTCAGAACTGACTACTCGCATAGTGATCAGTCCACAATTGAGCGCTTCATGGAGCGGAATTCCATTTCGTCAAATGATGATCACTGGAATTTTGTTATTAATTCTGTTCACTTCTGATAAATCTAATATAATGGTAGTTTATACGTATGTAGGAGTTATTACACAATGTTTTTGGTAACAAACAATTTATACATGTGGAATGACAATGAGAACTTGGTGTGTATGGCGTGCTGGACGCTGCGCTAGCTGGACACGCTGCTGTACAAAGGTCCATATCTAAACACACATGTTACTTTCATGACTTTAAAGTTGTCTTTTACAGTCTCAAATTATAACTAAACATCAATACACTACATACAGTAAGTAACTACCTGCTTTTCATTCAATTTTAATAATACCTATCTTCATTCAGTTTTACAAATTACAATGCATGCTTGTAAAACAAGTTCAACAGATCTGAACTGTTACTTCTCAAATGCCTGTATAAAGCTTTATCATACTGATTCCTTGAAAGAGTGGCAACCTATACATACTGAATATTCTCTTGTAAGAAGATTCCCTGATTTCTCTCTACTAACAGAGTTTCTCTTCCATCCCCGAACTTGTTTACTTTTTACAAAACTATGTGACATCTGGCCCTGAATATTATTACTAAAAGTAATGTATGAAGATTTATACAGTAACACAAATGTAATACAATTAATCTTCAGTCATCGCAGAGTACAGTATTCTCTGTAAAATAAGTCAAATTAAGAAACTCGTTATATTAATAGAAATTATTATTATTATTATTATTATCAGTCTAACGAAAACATTTTCCTAACCCATAAATTTTAAACAACAATATATTTTGGGGTCATCATACAGTTTTATTTTTGTCAACATCAAAACAGCACTCTCTCTGCTATTACCTATCCTACACAAAACTATCATACAATTCCAGACATAGAAACAAGCACAATCCATCCCTAGTTTTCCTGTTACGTGCTTAAAATTGTAATAAGATAAAAGAAAATAGTATTTATGTCATTTACAATGGAATTGTTAATGTTATGTTCGGACATTTCTATTTTACAGAAATTTCTGTAAACGTCATTTTAGAAAGAAAAAATTAATGGACAGATAAAAGCATATTCTAGTAGCACTTTATGACTAACAATCATTTATCATACATCGTATTAATATTAAATTTAATAAAAATCTATCAATCAATGTATAGCTGAATTAAATAACCAATACTATAAAGATAGTGGATATACTACATAATTTGAAAAGGTGTTATAATTAAGCCAATAAAAATAATGGTACTCTGTCAAGTGATGGGCTTGGCAGTCTACAGAAGTTCCACTACCCTGCAAATGATGAGCTCAGTAGTCAAAATATTAAACAAAATGCTTGGAGTACAGGCTAGATGTTTGGTGTTAACGAAAAGAAAATAGATGTTTAACCCCAATTACAGTGCTGTTCTTTACAAATGCATGCACATAGCAAACAGAATTTTCTAACTTAAATAAAAAATAAATTTAAGAAACTAACACATGCTTACATCTTTGTTATCTGCAGGTGATGCCGACGCAGAAGTGGCAGGTGTCGAACTGATTACAGGTATGGTGGGCACTGCTGTGTGCGTATCCATCAAGCTCGGTTGTGATGGAGGCGCTGACGAGAATGTGCTGGCTGATGACGGTGTTGTGTTGGGTGGCTGCTGTTTCTTCTTCAATGCTTCCTTGTAACATAGTGAACACAGCCCATCGGTAGCTGGGTTGCCATAGAATCCACATCCCGACCGACACAGAGCTTGCATCGAATTCGATTCACGCTCCATATCTTCTATATTGTGTTTTAATCAAACCCCTTTATATAATATGTAAACTTTATGCAGGCTTCTTTTTTTTATTAACAACAGAATCTGTGTGACTATCAAAAAATATATACTGCAATTAGATACTGTTGGTGGCTAGTTTTAAATGCTACAATTCAATATACAAGTCTATCAGAGTTTGTTTGAAATTCACACTTGATCAGTTGTGGTTTATTCCTTCTTCAGGTGTCAAGATTTCTGCATCACCTGCAACAAAAGAAGAATACTTTTATTAACAATACTGACGCAGCATAAATATGCCAAACAATTAATTGAAACACTTTATCACTATATTCCACTAATTGAAACAAGGATAATCTTCAATTCAGTAAGAATTTTTAATCAGAATCCAAAATCCTCAGGGAATGAAACAATATTTAAAGGCCACTGGCAAACAAGCAGTCTGCATCCTTATTATCCATTAAGTATAGAAAGTATTACTGCTTATTTTTACCTCCTTGCTCAGCTAATACAAAAACGGATGTTTTGCTTTCCTTGCTTGAGCTTTCAATGCAAAGACATCAGTAACTGCTGTACTTTTATTTATCGTAAGCTCCTAACTAAAAATATAATTAATGCATAATTAATAAAAAGCAGTTAAAAAAAATAAAAAGTCCAGTGGCTCATGTGTAAAAAAAATTAACAAAAAACATTTTATTTGAAGTATGTAGGATGTACTCTCGCTACTATCCTATTTTTTCAAGTGAACAAAAAAATATAGTGTATGGGGAATTCAAATTCTATCTCTCTCCCTCACTCTCACACAACATTAGTGATGCTATTCCATATGCTACCTTCCACACATCACGTTCAACATACATATTTCACTTTTGTGTAGCAAGTGAACAAAAAAATATAGTGTATGGGGAATTCAAATTCTATCTCTCTCCCTCACTCTCACACAACATTAGTGATGCTATTCCATATACTACCTTCCACACATCACGTTCAACATACATATTTCGCTTTTGTGTAGTTCAGACATGTGTGCCACATGCCAAGTGTTCCAATAGAAGTCTAGAGTCGAATTTAAAAACAACATATAGCCAGTATGTCGAAACAACAATAACTGAGAAGTTATTAACAATAATAACGTTATTATTTTTATAAAATCGTACAGATTTATATTTTATAAATCGTTTACAATTAACAACTTTTCAAATCTCAAATACTAAAGTAATTTGCAGTCATAATGATCTGGGTACACAGTCACCTTGGTTTGAGAAATGAAAGGAAAAATCTTTGATTAAATACTGTTATAATATTGATAACGAGGAAAATAAAATTTATAAGAAGTTACTTCTCTAATATTTGAATTACAAAATGTTAACTTTTAATTTAATAAAATATTAATTTACAAATGTCAAAGTTGCTAACAAAAACAGAAGCAACCAAAATATGAAAAAAAGGCAAACAATCAATTCCTGACAAATTAAGGAATAACATTCGAAAAAAAAATCGTAGAATCACAACAGAATAGAACCAACTGAGATGGTTCAATCGCATCACCGAAGTGTGTGCGATAGGAGAGAAATCAAAAAATGAAAACAGAAGAAAACTGGTGGGAATAGCTGACAGATACAGGACTGGAAGAGAAACCCATGTTCAACTCGAAAAACTGTCTTACAACTGTATCTAATTACGCAAGCTCGAAACATTTATTATTTCCAAAAAATGCTAGTGCAAAATCTAAAAAAGAACGGAACATGTTCCACTATGTTATGTCTTTTTAATATTAATTTGTTGAGCGATTAACCTAAAACCAAACACATAGCTGTCATTAATACATAACTAAATAACTAAAAATGTCTCCCACATGGATGGCTTTCAGATTATTTTTAATAAAGTTACACCAAATAATTCAGAAAATTGCAACTTGGATACTACCTTCCACATAAAACTGGAACACTTTGAAATACTCGAGAGGAAACAAACCTACCTACATATACAAACGAGATCCTGCTTACTTATTTATGTCATATTTATAAAAATGCGCATCTTATTATTTATTTTTAATAACACTATGAATGCAAAACGCACCGTTTAACTGACCGAACACGTGTTCAAATTACATTCTAAAATTCTAAAATGTAATTTACATAATTAAAACTAAAGTTAACTCACAAGATACCCAAAACTTTACGTAAAAGCAAAACGACAAATTTCCAACCGAATTCTGGTCATATACCTGCGTCGCTAAATACAATTAATTAATACTGAACAAAATAATCGTCACACATCCACTTACAATTTACGTAAGTACACCTAATGTCAAAATTCCATGTATTTTTAATTAGTTTATTTAGTATTTATTGGATTAAAAATCATCTTCAAATATTGTGGTTGAGTGATGTCAGCTGTTTCATATTATGACGTCATAAGCAGCTGTTTAAAAAAAAAAAACGTCATACAACCACGCCCACAATGCCCCCACTACAGAGCATTAAAAAAATATCGATATTTATCCAGTGTTGCCACATGCGCCATAATTTCCCTCTCCATTCTTACACATACCTGACGACCTACTTTCTAACAATGAATTAACACAAATTTTCCGTTGAAAGTAAATACGTTACATTAACATGTAACCAACTGTGATCATTATGTAAGCAATGAAAGTAGCCGCCATTAGCGACCATCCTTACGATAATATCTCTGCAATTTGCCCGTAAAACAAGCAACTAAACTCAAGTTTCGAAAGAAATGTCGTACACTTCGCGCGATTTACATTCATTATCATGGTTTTACCTTGAAGAAAGGAAATTGTGCACGCAGTACTTCTTTTTCCAACTAATTGTAATCCATACGCTAACATTTAAACAAAAAAAATCGTATCAATATGTTCTTTGGTTTGGTGTCAGTGATACCATCAAACAATGGCATAAGTTAGAAAAGGATGACTTCTTTTTCTCCCATGCATAATTAAAATTACAAAATAAATATGTCAAAATATAACAAACACTCGATACAGCTTCGTAGTTCGTTATCAGTAATCGATTCATAAGACAACAAATTTTAACACCTATTGAAAAAAAAAAAAAAAAATTATCAAAGACACATTTATTATTAACATTAACAAAGTTTCCTTTGACGACATTTATTTCTTTAATATGGACCGCTAACTTCATTTAATTATAATATGCAGTCACAATAAATATAATCGCCTGGGTATGCTAGACTGATTAAGTAATCGCGGATTAGTCCTGCGATCGAATTTTACACACGAGTAAAGTTTTCTTCGCCATATGTTAGTATGGGAGGACACTACAGTGACCTTATATGTGCACAAACCAAACGTCGTTTCAAAAAAAGTACATACAGCAGCCACGCGAAAACAACACACAGAGGCTTATGAACCAGTTAATGAGTTGTGTCGCATACTCAAGGGTTGCGTCCCAGCATAAATAATGAAACGTTTGATCATACAAAAATAATGTAATTCCAAAAGTGATATTAGTTCTTAAAAGTAAACCACGACGGCATATGAAAATAAATACAGGTTAAGTGAAATCGAGACGTGCAAATCTCGGCCAACTGCTGGAATTACCCTAATGAAAGGCTCTATTATGTTGATCTAAGAAGGGTATCATCAAGAAAATAAAACGAGGCAGCCAATATCTTTACACTAAACCTACTACCGTAACAGAATTATTGTCCCCATTCTCCAGGGCGTATTTTTACGGGAAGGAACGGTCGGAACCGGACCCCCCCCCCCACAGAGGGTCGAAAAAGTTGACGAATTTTCTTAATCTTTTAATTTTCAGGCTGTTTTATTATTTTTTAGCTGTGTCCGAATACTTACAGTAGTAACTCTTTAAATTTACAAACAGGTTTATTACACAGCATTAGTGTGTATGTTTGAAATATGAAATACAGGAAAATCAATTCAGTCTGTCAGTATTTTGTAAGCAATGTTTCAATAACACATATTTTTATTGTGCTATTACCGTTTACTTTAATGGGACTTTGAAGATAGTAATGTTGATTAGTCTAACTTGTTTTCTTCTTCTTTTGAATGAAGCCAACCCCCCCCCCCCCCGGACACCCCCAGGTCAAATTCTAGATAAGCTACTGCCACTCTCCCACAAGCGTCCGCATGGAATCTCATACAATCAAACTTAAAACCAACGGAAAAATTGACACAAACGTCGTGTTTCCTTATTTACTGCGACTTCTGAACGTGAAAAACGCGTCTCAAGTATACTAATACCTGCGTATAACAAGCCTTGCCTCGCCCATTTCATTTACATATTCTATAGTTGTAGCAATTATTATTATAATCTTTATTACGTTGTGCATTAAAAATATAATCACAGTACGTATTACCTGACGATGGCAATCGTTTAATGAAATAATTTTCTGAAAATTAAACCACCATGCAAAAAAAAAGAAAATACTGTACAAAAAAATCTCGTATACAAGGAAAAACGATGAGGCGAGGGAATTTCATATGCGCCATGTTGGTTTTCCTTATCGTCGCGAGAACAGCGGAGAGGTGGTGGTCGTGGTGGGGGAGCTGTAATGAATGGCGAAACCACTGGATTGGTCTCTCTCTCTCTCTCTCTCTCTCTCTCTCTCTCTCTCTCTCTCTCTCTCTCTCTCTCTCTCTCTCTCGGTTACAGTTGAAGCAACCAATAAATATAATCCCAAAATATTAGCATAATATGTTAATAGCAGTAAATATAAAATTAACAACGCTACTTCCTTGCCGTAAAAAAAGGACGTGATTGTGAATTAGGCCTACATATCGTCCGTCATTATGAGCAGCGTCACTACCTAAATAGGATTTAAGAAATTGATCCACCAACGCGGACAACAAAATACTGTACTGTGATTTGGAAACTTTTGTGTGTGTTAATGATATAGGCCTACATCTTTTTTATAGTTGAGGAAATATGTAACAAGAAAAAAACAGATATTTAATAAATAATACAATAATGCAAGTTAAGTGTACACACACGCAAGCGTGCACGCTTTAAAATACGCCTGACATGCGACAAATAGGCCTTAAATAAGGCAAAAAAAATTTTTTTTGTTCAAATACAGACGTGTCTTATTATAGAAAAGTGGACTTTGTCTTTTTCTCTTTGTGTTACAAAAATGATATTTTTCTGCAAGACTTGTTTTGCAAAAACAAATCGATAAAGGACATAAAATGTATAATCACAATGTTACCTGACCTTAACCTAACGCCATTAAACAAGGAAAAATATTTTGGCGGGGTAGATTGGTTTCGGGATTTTCTGAGAAAATGCATCTTTCCCTCCGCTTTCAGAAACCACTTAGCACACTAGGTTTAATAAACTTCGGTCTCTATGAATTTATCCTTTGCCGTAAAAGACCGCTTAAATAATGTCAAGTGCGGTTCCATCCATTGCACACTGCACAGTTTTCCAGTAAAAGTCGGTATCATGCGTATTACGCTATTCTCGGTATTAAATGGTGGTATCGACTAAATGTCGTGCCCAGGTCTCAATCAGCTGTCACAATAAACTGCCCGTATAATGGAAAATAAACAGCAGGCAGCGTTCCACGTGTCACACAACTGACAATATGTTAATTACTGTTTGTTTCGTACACGCAATAACGAAATTACACAAACCATACATGCCAGACATTCATATTTTGCAGAATATACTTTGAAGAATAGTAAAACGAATAACGTTTTTGATAAACGACGTCGACGAAATGGCGAGTTCGAGAGGACACAATTATTTCCACACATCTTTGCATAGTAGGTAGTAAAACGCAGAGGATCCGGAAAATTTTTAATTATTTCAAATTACCTGTCGTAACACTCAATTCATAACACTTTCGATTTTTATACTAAAGAATAAATTCTGAGAAACGGTCTCCAGGCAGATTTTTGAATTTCAGCATCCGTGGCTCCTTCCGAAAAATTGACGTAGCTCCCCTAACTGACATATACATTCCGTGGGACAACTTAATGTTTTTTTACACAATCACTGCGGTCCATTAGTTTGGGTCTGCACTTTCAAATTTTTCAATTCAAACAATTTCAGTCTGCGAACACAGCTAATTTTTCTGCCCTAACCTCAGGTACATTTGAACAAGTTTCTGTAAATATTGTATTGCTTAACACTTTGGAAAAATATTTTACACGTTTAAGGAATGATAAACAATTCTGCGACATGAATAAACGTTGAAACATTCTTTGTTTATACAAAACGTGTTCTCCCGTCATCAGGGTTTTTGTTTTAAATAACCTACTACTACTTGTAGTTGTTATAACCTATAATTAAAATTACAAATTTTTCCCTACGATTCACGTGAAGGCGACGGCCGATTTGTGGAGTCAAACGTAAAAATTTAATTTCCGGAACGATGTGTTCCACGTACATTTAACTAGATAACGGCCCCGATTAAGGAGCGTACAAAAAACGTTGTGTACTGGAATGGTTAATGATAATTATTAACCTAACCTAACCGTGCCGAGCTCCTTCGTCGCCCCAAGATATCATCTCAACTCACATATCATGGAGGGGGTTTTGAGAAAACTTCATGTACTGGACTGGAGTCTCCAATTTCAGCCAAGCTCAGTATGGCCTCATCGAATAACGTGTCCATAAAACTAAAATGTACAGACTATTAAAACCAAAATAGTCCGCGTATTAGGCTACGTCCTATATAAAGAGGTTTCCAGTGGAAACGATGTGAACAAACATTTCCACCGAACGTGATATTATTTTCATAAAGTAGGCACGTTATACAGAAAAATTCGGTTTCCTAACAGGCGGGTAATTTCAGATGCCGCGATTGGCAAAATTGTGTGACGTTCAATCGCGCAGGTATGCTGCGAGTTCCGTGTTGTAACAGGACCGGGCTGGCAGAATCTGGCCCACTTTCTCAATGGTCTGTTGTCTCACTCGTGCCTCAATTTACCCAATTTCTCTCTCTCTCTCTCTCTCTCTCTCTCTCTCTCTCTCTCTCTCTCTCTCTCTCTCTCTCTCGTTTGGTTAACACAGACAGACCGTGTATACCATCCAACTGATATATTAATCAATACAGATTACTTTCCATACTCTACAATATTCGCAACAGTATTTAGTGCATATATAAATAACGCGGATAAACATGAATAAACAAATACAGTATATACAGTACAGGTTTTTAAACGCCATAAAAAGAGAAATGGCAAATACATCATAATGTCACTCAGATCAAAGGTGCCTTTTTACAAATCGTGATTTTAACGTTTCACGTCTTTTACTATTCTGGTGTGTAAATAAATAAATATTAAATTAAAAACGCCTGCCAACCTCAGAACAGTCTTATTCCAAACCGTCTCACTATAGCCACTACGGATAGTAACCTAGTAGAGAATGAACGAAATAATTTTATTAATCAAGAAAACTGAGTAAGGATACAAAATCTGTCGCGAGCGAGCGTGCGTGCGCAAGAACCACCGCTTTACAAAAACATTTTTTTATCTCTGTTGAAATAATGTGTATCCATTCCCCGTCTCGTTTATTCATTACACATTCTTCATGCCTTAAGAGATTTCTACGACAGAACAGCTATCTGCATACATGTTGATGTTAATATTATGTACAATTCGGCGGCTTCGTCGTTATATGTTTTATTAAGAACATGGCCCCCGTTCTTAAATAATTTTACTACGTAGCTCCAAGTTTAAATTTTAAATATGTTAACGAATGTTAATAAATATCAAAAGATAAACAACTTAAGAGATAGGAATTGCCAAGGGACCTCCTCCTACCACTCGCTCAAAGTTCGCACAAGCTGTTTACGATGGTCGCCGAAAACTGATTAGAGAAATGGAAAGCCTGGACCCTTCCCTCTACCACAAAGGAGACTTCAGTCCGCGCTAACTACAAGAACAATTCATTTGTTACAAGGAATCATTAACAAATTTGCTAGAATTGAACAAATTTCAATGGATTAAAATCACATTATACGTAAAATCAACTTAAATTGTCACCGTCTTATTTGGGATTAATCAATGCGATTGTTGGGCTCCTTCTGCTCACAGCCAAACTTATGTCGTCGCATGAGTTCAGCCGTTTTCTCGTGTGACGCGCTTCACAAATTAAACCAGATGAATGTTATTCTTACACCTTGGGTACCCCCATGGACCACAGTTAAAAAGATCGGATTAACGACTCCCCCCCCAAAAAAAACCTCCAGAATGGAAAAAAAGGTTATTTCGCGACACCCCTCTTTTGAGAATCAAACCGCAGCTTGCAGACATTCAAAGGCGTGTTGTTTATCCCAGGGCGCAAAATAAGCAAGCCCATTACCACAACATACAATACTGTGTTGTACTATAACAACCCCAAATTATCGCCGTTGGTAAACACAAACAGGGCTGGACGTCAGCCAGCCGCGTAGTACATTTGGCAGACGAGCGAGCGGCCAGGGCCACCATCGTCAGCGCCATGTGACCGGATACGTTTATATGCAGCAATCGCACACACGGACGGGCGCGCGTGTCTATAAGTGCACACTGGTACACCTTCAATTACAATCACACAACGGTAGAGCGCTTATTTCTGTGTGTACAGTCCTAGCGCAATCGGGGAAAGAGGTCCGACACCGTTGCGTCCACGCGCGCCGCTTATATAAACGTTTGTGAGGTTATCATAAAATGTAACATCCAGCCAGACAGTACATAAGCTGATCGCATCCACTCCGAGACGCAGTAATACTTCCTCGACCAAACGGTAACAGTCTTTGATGTAATAATCTGTTGTTAAAACAGCGCTCTCTCCACCAATCAGATTGTCCCGTTGGCAAAGTGACATGTAACGTCCATTCCACGTGGATGCGGCGGCATTGCCACAATTAGTATTCATCAACCGCCGCTTTGAAATCGACCCGTCTTGTCGTCGCCATTCCGCTGTCGCTGTAGCTATTGTCTGTCATACACAGAAAGACGTCAACAATGTGATTACACTGCCAGAGAAAAATAATTAATTAAAGATTGCTTGATTTACAAATTCCTTTGATTATACCGAAGGTAGGCAACTCTAGTACTCTACTACAGTACACGGGACTCTATCGGTTTGAACCAGTATCGCGGGAAGAGGGAAGCCAAGAAGTTGGGGGAGGGGGATGATATTGATGACGCTGTGGATGTGTTTTACAAGAAACCATGCGTTACAATAAACGAGTATAAAAGAGTGAGTACGAAGAGGAAGAGGCGGTAGAGCCCGCCCCCCACACACACAATTTAAATTGGAAGTGTTTGGTGCTAAAAGAATCTAACCCTTGTAGGCAAAATAAAATGCAAAACACTAAACATATGTTACAGTAATTTATTAACGATCAACACATAACTAGTAGGCCTATAGCTCGTTCAGCCAAAAGGATGACATTCGGGAGCCCTATATGAAATACGGGTATTATGATGAAATATATTCTTAATTGCGTCGCACTTCCCGACACAGTCTTTGTGTACCAATCAGATTGCCCGTTAGTAAGATGGCACTACCGTTTCGCGTTCACGTTGCGACAATTAGCATTCACCAACGACAGCTTATAGGCTATGCTCCAATGGAAGCGACCCACTCCATGCGCACAAACAGATCAACAACGCAACTACACTGATGCGATACAAAAACTTAATTACCACTGATCACAGTTGTTTTGATGCGCCTGACATTCCTTTAAAAGCGGCAGAGTTAATACCATCAGTCCAAGTCATATTACTATTTAGAATTATAATCATTACTATCGATCCGAGGAACTAAAACTTGGCAACAATGAAATTTCCATTTTACACATGAGCGTGGTACGTTAATAGTTTGCTAATGTATTGTAACTATCCGGTTTGCCTTCGACGCAATACGCAACTCGTCCGCTTTTCCTTTGTACGCTGCTAAACGCTTTCCTCTGCGACGATAATTGCCTTTTACAAAAACCACACAGATGGTTGTAACCCCCCCCCCCCCCCAACATTCCCCGCTCTAGCAACGGGGTTTTGTCCGTTTCTGTTAAACAGGCCCCTTTAATCAAACGACGCCTGTCGATTGTCGATTTACGAATCGAGTTAACAGAAAACAGCTGTCGACGAACACGGTTATACTCGCCGTCGCCTAAATTTTTTCCACCAGGTATCTTATAAAATGGTTCAACCTGTTTGCTGTTGTTGCGCATTCACACTCACCGTTTTCTTTTATCACAACCCCAGTAGACAGACGAGAGACAGGGGGGTCCAACGCCCTCAGTTTAAATATTTGGACATCTGAGTACTGCTACCTCATCTTTGTCGTTAACCTCAGCTATCAAAATGATCTTTGTCAATCGTACTTAACTTTTAATCTTCACTCTGTAGTTGCGTTGTTAACTAACACGCTTCTGCGCATCTCTTTAAACACAGATGCACAATGTGACAGTAGAATGACGACGATGCTCCAATTCATTAATAAATAAAAATTTGCGACTGTTGTCATGTGGGGATTGTTAGCGACTTTAATTCATAAAAATCGTTAATAATTCAATCATAATTTAATTCATGTTTCATAAAAATAATTTCAATTCATAAAATGAACACTTTTAACTACTTTTTTCTGTAAAGCTGGTAAAAACACAACACAGATAAGAAAACAAAATATAGTTTTAATTAACATAATTCCTCATGCTAGTTTCATAAATTATAATAACAGAAAAAATATATTCACTTATAATACGCTCACAAAATACAGCAACACAACACAACACATCCACGTGGATTGAATATGAGAAGTCGTTTTGTTAAAGAGACATTATGATTGGTGAACAGAGACAGGGTCAGGAGAGTTTTATGAACACAATATTACGTGAAAGGCTTCCGAGTGGTATCCATTTGGTTGATGTAGTAATAATGTGTACAGTGGTTATACCCTGATTAACGAAAGAAGTGTGACTGGCGGAGCGGCCGCGCGGCGACCGAGTTTGTAGTAAAAACATTCCACTTAATAACCTCGTTGAAACGTAAAATACAGGGCTAGAAATGTCTAATGAACTGTATTTTAATCATGAATTAAAGAAGTTTTTAACTAACTTTTTTAATTTTTAAAATCTTTTTTCAATTAATTTACATTGAGAGTTAAATAAAAAAATACACGAATTTGAATTAAAAATTTACGGTTTATAGTTTTTATTACGTAAGAACTCGGAGGTTAATCATCGGAAAAACATTTCTTGTAGACAAATGGTAGTGCACCTTCTTTAGTACAATATATCAAAAATTGAGATTCCTACGAATAATATTAACGACGTTATTAATTTTTTCCAAATGTACTGTTAACTCCGATATTAATAATTTTTTTCATTGAGTTTTTTCACAATAAGCATAACAAAATTGTATTCATCAATACAATGTGGTACGTAACCTTCAAATATTACGAAATATAACTGTAATCAGTTAATATAGGAAAATTAGAACTAACATCGCTCAACGGCGCGCGATCGAGACAAGGTACAGTAACAGCCCAAAGAAAGTGGTGCACACGCTCACGGCTCACACATTGACACATAGCCAACTTGCTACGAGTCACCAACCTCTCATTAAGTATATACAGAGATTTTACTTGCTACGAGTCACCAACCTCTCATTAAGTATATACAGAGATTTTACTTGCTACGAGTCACCAACCTCTCATTAAGTATATACAGAGATTTTAGTTATCTGTCTTACTTATTTAATCTAATCTATCTACCTGGAGATCTGTCAAAAACTTACATCTGACCAGACTTTTGTGGTTTAGTTGAACTACATCCTTTTTATAACAGATGGAGTGTCCTGAATGATTGTTTATCACTCTTTTGCGGTACGGTATTTATTGTTTTCTTGTTAATAAACTGTTTTTGTTTTGTGATCAGCTTTAATACTACTAATTGAAGTGCAATGTAATTACTGGGAAATTGTTAATGCCATTCAAATTTCTCAACAACTAATTATTTAACAAATTAGCATTGACAAATAAATTATAAAGACAGTACGGTACTTACAAGTATTGTAGGGTTCTTCAGCTTTTATGGAATGCGCTCATAAAATATGTGTATAAATCATAAAAATACACTATTAAAACACACTATAAAAAAACACTTATAGCTGCGAGTTAGTAGTCTTCAAACGAACGTTCTCTGATACCCTCCATTGGATCGTCATCACTATTATCATCTTCTGAACAATTATCATCCTCGGAGCTACTGCTGTCTCCCACGGATATAATCATTTCCTCCACAGCTTCTTCCATTAGTCCTTCGTTATTCCATGCATCGATAATAACTTTTTTGGTGTGGTCCACTACTTGCTTCCACCTCTCAGCAGTAATGCGATTAAATCCGTCTTTAGTCAGTAGTTCAACTTCTTTTAAAGTAAACATTTTGTTGTTTTCGGCAACATACCCCTTAACCTGAGCCCATATTAGCTCAATGGCGTTAAGATGGCAATGGTATGGTGGTAGCCTTACCACTTTGTGACCTCTGCTCTCTATCAATTCATCAACAAAATACCTTTTGTTCTTGGGCTTGTGCCATTTCACTAATTCCAAAAGTTCTGATTTTTTCAAGTCGGTTGTAGATTGAATATTTTTCCTATCCAGCCATGCAAGTATGTCAGCTTTTTTATCTTTGCTTGTGGGATCAATTTGCTTAGAATGGTATGGAGCATTGTCCATGACTATTACTACAGGCTCTTCTAGGTTATTTAGCAAAGTTTCAGAACACCAACCGAAGAATTTGTCGTGATCCATATCTTCATGGTAGTCACCAGTTTTTTCGATTTATATAGTAGAAGGGAATTTGGAACAAACCCCTTTGAAGAACCTGCATGACATATTATTAATCGTTCACCTTTCCCTATAGGTGTTGACACTGTCCCCTGAAGTGACTCATCAGTCCATCCTTGTGTCAAACAATGCCCAGCATTGACCCAGGTCTCATCGAGCCAAATTATATTATCTAAATTCTCGTCTTTGAGGGGAAGAAAGCGACACCTCCAGGCAGCGACAATCACTTTTCTGCCCGAAAATTTTCTCCACGTAAATCCTAAACCTTTTAGCACGTTTCTAAGCGAAGACAGACTGCCATTAAACAGCTCTTCATTTTCCAACGATGATAAAGAGTTTTTTCAAAGTGGGATATTCTTTTCATATGTAATATTATATGTCTTCGTATAGCGTCTTCCTGAAAAGTGTCAAGTTTTGTCACAGTTTTCTCCCGTTTCCTCTATTTGCCCGGAGTTGAAAGTTGGCTATTACTGTCATCTTGTATTTCTTTCAATTCTTTTTCCTTGGAAACTCGCACAATTGTATTTTTATGTATTTTCAGAGTATCTGCAGTTCGCTGTATTGCATTATTAACCGGAATCAAAGGACCTTTGTTCGCCTTTTCTCTATCAAAATATTCCCGCACTTTGCACACAATTTTGTAAAGAGCAAAAATTTAAAAATTTCAAATTTTTTCCTCGACGGCGTGTGTTCACACGAAGTTGTGTCAACGACTTCTAGTCGACGCAATAAATAAAACGTAATGTGAAGATGTCAGAGCAGCGTCGCTAACAAGACAATAGGAAGACGTTAATTCTACTCAACTATAGAAATTGGATGTACGAGATGACAGGGGAAGTTTAGCTAAAAATTATTACCCACAACAGCCGAGACAAAGCAGGCGAGGACACTCACACGTGTACTGGGAATTAAGGCATATGTTCAGTCAGGTTACGTCAGAATACGAGGTACTGCAAAAAAGGGAAACAAGATGTTTACAAAGGAGCGTACGTACAGCACTTTCAGAAACAATGAGTAAAGTGGAGAATGGACAGGACTCCAACCAAGCTACACAGCTGGAGGTAACGTCTAAGTGTCAGACGCAATTTACGAGTAGAAAGTTAGGGTGACTGCACCAGCTAACATATGTCCAGAATTATTAATAGTTACAAAAAAGGGGTGTAAGAGAGAACAATACTTCGGAAGGACCCGAGAGCAGATGAAAGCAACGTAGAAAAACACTGCGTATACCTCACACAAAAGAGTGATCGACAGGCGTATAATAGCTAGAAATTCTGCGAAATAGGTCAACGTTCGAACAGGACAAATCTGGGGATGTCTGGCAACCTATCAGAATACAACACTGGCGAAGAACACTGGTGGGAGGACAGTTTCTATAGCAACCAAAAGCAAAAGGCGTATCAGAAGATAGATACCGAAAAGCCCTAGTGTAGTGGGACAAAGTATTCCGAGAAAACTATGAGCTGACCTATTACGAGTAAGAAAAGGCGTGGACAGCGCAGAAGACAAAATTTGAGTAGGGACAAGCTGATAAAACTATGTGTCTAACACAGGGACGAGGCTAGTAGATCTCATTTTTCAAGCGAGTATATTTCAATTTTCGGAAGCTAGTATATCAAAATCTTACGGCTAGTATATATCAGTAAATTTCAGTTTCATGTAAATTAACAGACTTAGTGAAATCGTCATGTCATAATAGTCAGACTTAGTGATTTTCTAATAGTGGAATTCAAAGTGCGATTTAACGGACTCATGTAGTAAGCAATCAAAGTGAACAATACAATCTCGACACGTACAAATATCATTACTTGTGTATTGTACAAAATAGACGAACTTACAATTAGTCAGTGCTACTAAATCACATTTAACATAATAGAACATGAAACATTTGAACGAACTAATCTAATCACATATACATTGATAGAAGGTGAAATAAGTGGCGAACGGACATCAACATTAATGTTGCAAAATGAACATACAACACTCATTTTAGAATGAATTATTCAAACTAACACAAAATCCAATTACTTATTTACACAACTCTACTTCGACGCGAGTGATCGTGGGTGTATACAAGTGTTTGTGCTATCGACGGCAGTCAAAAAGATGTGTCTTTCTGTCTTCATCACCATAAGGACTGGACGTCACCGGACTCTAAACGGATATTCTATAAACTCAAGTAACCATTATTAATTTATTACTTTAAGTAACTGCTACTGACCTGATTCTTTCAAAGAATTCCTACCCTGGGAAGTTATAAATAAATGTAACGAATATAATTAGAATTAAAAGTTATACATAACGAATATGTTAAACAAAAACTATCTGGGATTAATGAACGCATCAATAATTAGTATTTGAATTGTTGTATTATATGATTTATGTATGTATGTTTTCTTTTCAGCGAATATTTAAACTAGAACGTGTTTATTGGAAATATGTATGTATTTACAGGTGCAACGACGTTTTTATATGTATGATTATAATTTATTATGAATGAATAATAAATTAGTTATTTAAGTTGATTTTACACATGCGTTCATTATTACAGATAACCCACATGTTAAATTAATCTTTGAAAACATAAAGTAATTTTCTAAGAGTCCTTTTGCTCAGTGATTTAATTGAATTAACAATATTAATTGTTAACTGATATCAATGTAAATGCGGCAAACACTATTAAATAATTAATTGCCACAAATGTAAATTACATTTACATATATTCATTGTAATTTCTCTTGACTGTCCTTTCATAGGCACGCCTCGGCCCGAAGTTCGTCTTTTCTTTGAATTTTTAATTCAAATTCGTGTATTTTTTTATTTAACTCTCAATGTAAATTAATTGAAAAAGACTTTAAAAATTAGAAAAGTTTGTTAAAAACGTCTTTAATTCATGATTAAAATACAGTTCATTAGACATTTCTAGCGCTGTATTTTACGTTTCAACGAGGTTATTAAGTGGAATGTTTTTACTACAAACTCGGTCGCCGCGCGGCCGCTCCGCCAGTCACTTTCTTTCGTTAATCAGGGTATAGTGTTTTAGCTGGCATTATCTTACGCTGAATATTACTAACGTTAACTGTTGTATAAATTAATTTACCCCGATATCATGATGTACGTGTAGCTCAACACGACTCGCAACCAGTACACAGATTACTTACAGGCAACAACGAAACTGCAATCATTGCTAAAGAAGAATATAAAATGTAACCTACCCTAAGTTACTGTTTCACTCTGGTGGTTAATACGACTAGGGTTATCATAATTTTTCTGATAAACCGAGGACTACCTGATTTTCGGTACTTGGTATCGCTTTCACAAAAAGTAGATTTTCTTGTATCAACAATATTAATTCACAAAATGCGCAATTAACTACTTTGGGGGGATAAAGCTAGTAAACAAACATTTACAAATAAAGCTAGACAGAAAACAAATATTTATAGATTGAACTAATATAATTTGTCGTGTACATTAAATAATCCCTAACAGACATAATAGAAAAATTATTTTCACTTTAAACACCTTTATAATAAAATAACGCACCACATTAGAACTTGTCCCCATCAACAGTAAACACAACAATACAACACAACACAAGGTACAGTAATCAATGTATTACTACAACTTATGTCGGTCGCACTCGACGATGAAATGGCAGGTTTACAAAAGCCGCACTCTCAGTCGCAGTGTCATAAATAAATTATTTTCATGATAAATGAAAATTTTTATTTTATGGTATTATTTTTTACAGATTACACACAAATAAGAACAAAAAAATATACATTTTTTTTTTAACCAGAGAATTGAAAATAATCGGACGGTCAGGAGTAAAACCAAACATACATAAGCCTACCTAACAATCGTGTTCGGAAAGTTTCGTGGTTTTCATTAAAAGTAACAACACTGTTTTTCGTTTCAACGCACGTCTTTATTAAACGTTTCGTCCACACTGCGATTGAGCATCCTTAGTGCCTCTACTGAGACGCTGATGTTATTGCCTACATAACATAATATCTCAAAGCTGTTCAAACACACGATTGTGTCTGGTACACCATGCTCGGAACAGTTTCATATAATAACTACATTGCGTTCGAAACCATCCATTACACATTATAGATAACCATATTTCCTTCGTAAATAACGAAGCAAATGTGTAAAGAAAATGCGGTCGCATGAAAAAAAAAACCAAAGTTATCTTCGAACAAGAGACGACACGTCATCCGAGGGAAACCCGAGATCCCCGTAAGCGAGAGGAACACTGACCGTCAGGTCACAGCTTTCCAAGGCAGAGGCGTCGCCCAGTTTCGAACCTCAACTAGGAGCGATGCAGTTCCAAATTACGTGTACGGAAACGCAAGAGCTGTAGCAGCGCTGGCAATGCGGGTACGTTTTCTGTTTATTCTGCCAACTTTCCTTAAGCATTCACGCCCGATTAGCACAGCGACTTAACAAACGGACAGACACATGTTCGAACGACCAGTATTACAGCTGCCACCATACCACAGTTTCAGTTTTACTGTGAAATGTGCTGTGTCGAAAAATAGGATTGTGTTTCAGGTCTAGAACATACAGTCAGGTTCTGCAATCTGTTACCCCGTAAAAGGCTTATAAAAACGAGGACAAAAAGGTAGAAAACCCTACTAACTTGCTCGTCTTTCTATGAAGTTCGGCAGACAGAGTCATGGACATGCTTCTGGGAGGTAGCATGTTTACATGCCATGGTAGCGATACCATTATTGCACAGGTATAGGCGATATCAGGGAATTCACGGCAACAAGCGAGTGTTTCCTGTACATTTTACCTCGTTGACAACTTACCCAATGGGGCCGGGGCTGTAACACCCTTTCTGGCTACGCCACTGCTCTGCTTCCAGACGAGAGGTCTATAAGAATCAATCGGAAAGCATTTACAGAAATTTCCTACAGTGAAAGTCAAAGTACCACAACATACTAACGCCCTAAGTCACTTAGAGCGTAAACAAAGGCTCCACTCAACGGCGCCCACGCAATGATCGCGACTCCTTGTTTCATCACAAACGATTTATTTTAACCTGTTATTATATCCGGCTGACAAACTCATGCAGTTTACAAAACTTCGCAATCTTCATAAAAAAAATATTGCAATACAGATTTTGCGAGAGAGGCGCCGGAGCCAACAGCTTGATTATTATTAGCGGAGCAAGCAGACGACGGTGTGCGTGAGTGTGGATCAGCAGCAGGCCACCGCCAACGCAAACCATGGCTGGCCGCAGTTATCAGCTGTGCCTCCTGCTGGTGGGGGACGGTCGCGAAGAAAGAGAAATCACAACTTCCCCTCCACCGTCGTTCGGACTGCTAAATCTGAGCCGGTCTGCTCTGCCAACAATACCGACCACCATCGTCAGCGCTGCAGCAACAGGACAACTGCTCGTGTCTCCATTCACTACTGATGTGCTGATCGGCCATATTCATTCAATTCAATTCAATCGTTGTTTATCGTCTGTCTCACGTCCAACATTTTTTTATATCCACCGTTTTGACACAGAAATTAACCGGGCCCCCTACAGAAGCTTCACATTATCAACTGATAAAACCAAAGAATGGAAGCCTGTTTCTGTTTACAGTAAGCTTGAAGTTTCCAACGTAAACCAGTGCGCTCTGAAAATTATCTAACCAAAAATACTCATCTCCCCTAGTTACAAAAAAATTATTAAAAAAAACCAATGTGCTCTGAAAATTATCTACCCAAAACTACCTATCTCCCCCAATTATAAAAAAATTTAACTAAAAAAATGAAAACCCTACATGTTGCACGCGTACCAATTGGCTTCGAAAGCTAATTACGTACGTACTACTTGGCGTAATGTTCCGACTAATGTCTTGGGTGTTTCTTATAGTCTGAATTTGAACACGCTTATTGCCCAATCGCTACTCTCGTTCCTCAGTATCGGACCGGCGTCTAGTCCTAAAATGAAAACCCTACATGTTGCACGCGTACCAATTGGCTTCGAAAGCTAATTACGTACGTACTACTTGGCGTAATGTTCCGACTAATGTCTTGGGTGTTTCTTATAGTCTGAATTTGAACACGCTTATTGCCCAATCGCTACTCTCGTTCCTCAGTATCGGACCGGCGTCTAGTCCTAAAATGAAAACCCTACATGTTGCACGCGTACCAATTGGCTTCGAAAGCTAATTACGTACGTACTACTTGGCGTAATGTTCCGACTAATGTCTTGGGTGTTTCTTATAGTCTGAATTTGAACACGCTTATTGCCCAATCGCTACTCTCGTTCCTCAGTATCGGACCGGCGTCTAGTCCTACTGGAAACGTCTCGTCCAGTACAAAGCGAACGAACTTATTTCAGCCTGTTTTCATTCTGCATCCACATCAAAACAACGCCGTTTTCGCCACTTACATGTAAAACCATAAATAATCATTTTTAGGTTTTTATACAGGCTAAAAAGCCTCATAAAGCCGTCAAACGTTGTAAATGAACTACGACGTAAAGTAAGACTACAGTGAAGTTACAACTGCAGGGAACCGCGCAGATTAATGTTATTTGCTGATGGTCCAACTGACGAACATCGATCAACTGAAGGAAGCACACTCTTTGACCAAATGATGAGTCTAATCGAAAATGTGGATCCCAGCAAAAGAGAATCATCCTGGTGTGGAATGTAAAGGGGGAACCGTTTTCAAGATACCGTTGTTGGGCCTTGTGGAGAGCAAACGCGTCTGCTAGAAATATGGCAGCAACAAAGCCTCATTACACTTTTTGTTTAGTACGGGGACGTTCATGAGCATATCTGGCACCACAAGAATTGTTAATCTACAATGCGACTACGAAATGATTACGCAACGTCTTACATAAGGATTGAAGATGTCTGTGTAACATGTAGGTTGGATCATTATTTAGTCGGAGCTAATGTTATATCAAATATCGTACTCAAAAGCACAATCAGAATGCTGTTAAAATTAATGAAGTAATAAAAGTATGTAACATAATAAAATGAACAGTGTTTTTTAAACTTAAAAATCTCAGAAAGTCCAGAAATAACGGCGTTTCTCCAGAATGTAATACTTCACCTATCAAACGTCTAGTTGTCTACACATCGATTGGCAACCCCCCCCCCCCAAACAACAGTGCAGCGTGCTATCTTGGACTAAACCAGCCAATTTCAAATTAGTGTATCTCTACCACGCGTGTACCATCAGTTGCCACATCGACTAATAATGTACTGTAACAAACAGAAAATAAAATAAATAGTAATTCAAGCTAGGAGAGTGTTCACTGTGATATTATTAAACAAGGCATGTCAGGTTGAGAATTAAATAAGCAATAAGTTATACCTGTAATAAAACCCTACTGAAATATTATCAGTAAATTGGAGACAGGTTAACCGTCGAAAGCACCGAGACTAAACGTTATAATGGAATTGCAAATAATGAAAACCACCGAGACTAAAACGTTATAATGGAATCGCAAATAATGACATTTTTAGAAGTGTATAATAAAAGTAGACAATACAAATAACTGTTTGCAGTTCATGTATTATGTTTGTGTAATACAAATGTTTACAAATACATAATAATATATTCATAATATTTTATTAGATTAAACGCACAGCTTTTGGTATAAAACTATCGTACCGGATAGGACACAGTAAAACATGTGGTTGGTTGTTCTGCGGTTACTGCCTCCAACAGCTGACTACAGACGTATGTCCTCAACATACATTACAAGTTGCTATTTATAGTTTCCTCACTATGTTACGCCATTTTCCTCACATTACTCGGTTCCGCATAATAACCTCTACTAGCATATTTCTAACATCGTGTATTATTAATTTCAAACGAAAATCTTTGCCAGGTACGTAAAAGTAACCGCGGGAAAAAAAATTACTTTGTTATATTCCAACAGTGAGTCAGTTAACTGAACGCATCATAGCCGTAGGCTTCTGCAAAACAGCTCAGCAAAGCTGATTCGCATGATGTGAACAACTGCTGCCTGTATGTGTAGCTTTTCAAAAAGATAGGCCTATACAATGTGTGAATGTGTTGTACACTGTGCGAAATATCGGCACAGCTGACTCTCAAAAACTGAACAAATTATGTGTTACCGATTGCCTTGGTTTTTTGCAATAACTTGTGTGAAACGAGATAAAGGGCAGAGCGTACAAAATAACTAAGTTTTGTCTGTCTATGTAACAATCATTTCTAAAGCATCTCAAAAATCCTTTAAAAACTCACGTTTTTTACGTCACTGGACACTACTCTCAAAACCAGACCCTCCTAAAAATTCGCCTCTGTATGCAGTTTCTCCACCAAGTAGTTTTCTTTCAGAGCCCTTGAGTTCTTCATATGGTATCGTCTCCCGGCGGAAGCTGGCAATCAACGGCGCCACTCGGACTTTATAGTCGCCCTGAATAAATCTGTTGATGCGCAATGGAACCATCATTCTGGAAAGTTTTTCAACCACGAAACTTCTCTTCGAGACCTAATGCCTACGATTTGTAAAATTTTACTCCATTTCGTATTTGTCTAAAACATTCAAAACTTTCTTTTCTGGAAAAAAAAAAAGGTTCCTTTACTTTGCTAATCATCCACAAGTACTCACTCTTCAGACAGTTGCTGAGATGCATTCGATGTATAAAAACTTCAAAGGACTCAATTCTAATCATCCCGTTGGAGTATACCACAAAGTATATTGTAATATTCTCTGTACCACAAAGTAAGACCACAAAGACGTAACAAGGCGCCATGCTAATTTTCGAAATTAAGATTTTATCGGTACGTATTGTTTTCGTTTTCAAAACTGGAGTTTCTGGCACTTCCATTATTACAATTACAAACATCAAGTCTGCTGAAACGCCTGAAAGAAACCACGATGCATACGAACTATTTGTGATTTCTTCACACCATTCTTTGATAATTTTATCTTCTTCTCTTTCTTCGAAACACAGATAAAAAATGTACAATAAGACCATATAATAAATCCACATACATTTGAGCATTATTTCCAACTGATTCGCGCGTGTTAGTCGTAGCGAGAGGTAGTAGGGACTCTGAGAAGGCCAACCGGGCCACGATGTGGTCGCCTTCCTTTAACCATGTCTAGTGGCAAGGTCGATTCGATCCTCTCTCCCGATGCGATCCACGGTCAACCCTTTTATTTTAAATACCTTAGTCTACTAATATCAACTATCGATAAGATATTTTATTATATTCTCGAAGCTATTTCAATATTAAGTAGTCTATTGTATTTACATACGAAGTCTATTCGAATTAAAAAAACTATAAATCTAATCTCAACAACGAATCAGTCGATCTTTCTGTCTCCATGGTATTCGCACATGACCTTTAATTAACCTTGACAACGAGCAGACATAATTTGCCGGATAAAAGTGTTTATCCATGTTTCTCTGGCGCCACCGAAACTCGAACAGATAACGTCGTATTTTCCGGTACATGGCTCACGGAGACGACACCTGGCAATACGTAGCCTATTACTCTTTCCCCAACCATATTTACAAATACAGCGTTCCGATCACTGGGAATCAGCTGGCGTCTCACGTAGTCTCGCCAATCCGAATGATTTAAAACTGGCTAAAGAACGTGAACAATCTACAAATCAACATGTAAAAATGCAATGGAGAGAAATTTGAATATCCGGGTTGATAATTTCAAAAATGCCATAACAGAAGTAATGATCATAAAACGTATTACGTGTGTGGATTTCGCAACTCCACTGTTAAACAGCTGAATTCTGTTCCATAGGACATAGCACGCAAGACAGTGGCACGTGCCAAACAATGAATACAGAATGATCTTCTGTTCGACAATATCACTACACGAGGCAGGCTAGACCCCAACGAGCTGTGCTGATAACGATTGAAACTATTCAGAGAAACAGCCATACCGGGCTTTCTGACTTTACTTTGATTATAGTGTACAGTGTGTAGCTGAAGCATCCTCCATACGACATGTACTTATATTTCCTTTCTCTAACATAAGTTTTCTTAATTATACTGTAACCAAATGAAAACGACACGTTTACCACAAACGCTACCAACATGAGACAGTAGTATGTACCATTATGAAACGAGCAGCAAGTTAGATGATTTGAATGCAACAAAAACGTTACAGTATTACGGCGGTAAGAAGAAAAGATCCAACCGACGGACAGCGGAGATCGGAGCGCCATGGAAGAAAAGAAAGGCAGAAGACAAAAAAAATCGCGGGTACAAGTCATACGAAATTGCGGTTGAAAGACAGCTACCAGAAACTTGTAACCTTCACAATATTTGATCCGGGTACAAAACATTTGGCCGATATTTATAAATCAAATCTGCAGCTTGAAATATATGTAACGTTTGTCATTATGTAACGTTTTAATTTGCAGACAGGCTGGACAATGGAGGGACCACACAAATCACGTTTCAATCCGGGTGTCGAGACACGTTAATACTCGAGAGATTATGTAACCACTCGCATCTCGAATAAACATTTTAATAGTGAAACATGACCGCAATATCCAGTAAGGGCCAATTTGTTTAATTCGTACAGTTTATGATAATTGGTTGATCTATGGCGCGGAACTGTTACAAAAAAAATAACATGTGGGCCAGACGGGTCGAGGTTTTTTGAAAAGATTTTCTGAGCAAAGACCCCCTACACGAGTTTACAACTTTGACAACATCAAGTCAAATTTCGCCAGGCACCTTATAGACAATAATCACAGTTACACGGATTTTAGCTCGAATCTAATACCCCTTCATTTCTGCAATAAAGGGCGTTATTTGAACGCCCTTGAAGAATATGAGATTTATAAAGCACATAACGACGCCAGTACCAAGCCACACGTGTTGAACGACCAATTACAATATAAATCAAATATACTGTACGATACCGCTATGCGATATGGTCGAGATAAAACTTAGATTTCGTCAGTACGGCGCGTTGTCTTGCAAGGCACACCTAACATTGACGTGCTCATTTTTAAAACAAGTTCTGTACATAGTTTAATGCCGTATTGTGTTTTAGTATTTTGACACGTCATCATTGATGACATACATTAGTTTTTATAAAGTTCTGATGATGAGGCAAGTGCCTCGAAACATGTAAACAACGAAATAACAACATCACAGAAAGGCCATAGACGGTGAGTAACAGTATATTTGGTTAACAAACACGTGGCTTGGGACTACAATAGGAGTTATTCCATTTAAATCAAAACAAAAAAATGATACAATCCTGACGCCTAAACGCCCGCCAGGTTAATGACTCATCATTTCTACCCTCCAGCTCGGATAAGAACTTCCCTCGCTACATCCCTTACGGTCTTAACACGGTCTAACATGGCCACCTACTACAATCTAAAATGGCGTCCTGTCTTTTAACCTCTGCATCAACTTGACAGCTTAAACCTCTCAATGGTGCACTATTTTATAAACCCAACAGTAACATTCTCCCGCAACAAACCAATAAACCACCACATTCACTCAACACACGGCTTACTAAGTTATAGGCCTATACGGTGACAAACGACGATGATAGCAAACTGAAAACCTAATACTGTGTATAGTCGTAATGATGACCTGTACAGGAGATCGTAAGTAACTCTTCTGACTTGCGCAATGTAGGTCGAAGTGAGTGGATTACTACACCAGCTGGCGACCCGAAGTTACCCAGCAGGTAGATCGAAACAGTTGTTAATTAGTTCAAACCATTTCGGGCGTGTAACACAATTGGAAGCTACGTCAGTTTGCAAAACAGAAATGAGATATGACAAACAGAAATGATGTTTCAAACGAGATACGGAGACTGACTTCACGTGTGCTTCAAGCAAACAGTTCGTTTAGCTGCACTGTTGGCTTCGTCTACTGAACGGGTGGCAGGTTAGCCGACATACGCGACGATAACCCGATTACAATAACATATGGTGTGACGATCGGTAGTTTTTGAAAGGTTAACTTGAATCAAGCGCCTTAGGGGGTTTATGGAGCTTGACAACTGATCCGGGACTTCCGCGTTTGACCGCGCAGGCGGCATCATAAAACCAAGGTCTCACAGCAGCTAGCCAGGTCGAGTCAAAACGCTGGGGTGAACTACCTAACGTAAAAATAGGAGCCTGAAACTTATCACTAGCTTGTACGGTAACCGTTAAAGGTAAACCTAATCTCCCTTGTACATTTAACTGAAACGTAGTTAACTCCCAACAACTAAAATATAGTTGCAGCAATCTCTCACAACAAAGTTAATAGGACTTTCTTATTGAGTTTAATGAAGTCGGTCAACAATGGGTTCGGCTGAAGATCGCACTTACCAATAAAGAACGAGCTACCAACACTATAGAACGAGCAATAGAGAAATATAGCTAGCAACAGAGAACGAGTTTGTAAGCGCTAGCTGAAATCACTAGGAGAGCTACACAACTGACCGATACAAAGTACAAAACACCAAGTGAAGTTGAATTATTTTTGTTCTGTTCTGTTTTGCGTTACCGTTTCTGTGACAACACTCTCCTCCCACGCACCGAACTCGACGTCTTGCCAAGAAAACAAGCGAACATCAATACTACAGCCAACCAAAGTGGGTTTATCGTGGTCGTTGTTTCTTTGTCCACACACACACACATACATACAGCGGCAAGACGAAACGGTTTGCACATATCTTCCACCTGCTCTCTCGAAAACGGCTGTGCTGTGTCTGAACTAATGGGCTGGACGGAGTCGGCGCAAGCGGTAAATGTCAGCTGATACATATCCACTCAAGGCCGTCCGCCGACAACCTTGCCGGCGATAATAGCCGTTCCACAAACATCGGCCGTCACAGCTACAGTCAGTACAGCAAACGCTGGCCCACGGCTCGCCGGTATTATTAGATACAGGAACAGGAACTACACGCACAACAATACGGTATACAGCAGCCCGAGGCACGTGCTCTTGTCGCACGTTCGACTCGATGAAAGTACAACCGATCCACCGCCGGTAATGTATTCAAATCCGATACGTATTTGCAAACAGACATTGTTGTACTGTTGTCGAAAATCTCAGACGATTTGCAAACGATGATTAATGCTATCAACCAGCAAAGTATACAGGTTAGTCTGAAAATAAAGATACATAATGTTTAATGAGAATACATACACCAGCGTAGAAAGCTAACGATATTCTAAATTGGCCTAAATAAGGAACCAGCACATAAAAGGTTGAGGTTAAGGTGTAAACAAGTTTTCATGAAACAGAAAAGAAACAGTTAACACGGTTTATAACGGTCCAACGCAATGACTGCCTACTCAAGGATGGGAGCAGTCTGTACGTTCATCTCCAATTCTCCCTGGTACGTCTTCAATGACGTTATCAGACGGGGGTTGAAGGTTCCTTCCTTTCGTACGTTCTCTGCCGCTCAAACTCTTCACCTCATCCTACCCACACGTCCGCCGCTTTAGTACAGGATGACGACCCACCTCCACGCAAATTCAATCGTCCCCGAGCCCTGCTCCATGACCCCCCCCCAATAATCATTCATCTACCCCTCACCGCCGCCCTTTCTTGATCATCTATTCTTTCGTCTCCTAGTCACAAAAGTGGAACTCCTAACCATTTCCTCTACGGTCTCACTTTAACAAGAACATTAAAATGTTTCACCGCCGCTGCATTCCTTCCTTTTGGGAAAAAAAACTAGCCGTTGCGAATCACTACCCGGTTCAGCATCACCTTAAAAGCCTCCATCCCTCCACGCAGGAGGGCTCCAACCTTATACAGGCACATGGCTACTCAAGAATTCTGACGCCTCAGGTAGTCATCGGATATACCCGGACACTGCAACCACTGGGGCACGGCCAGCTTAGATGCCCCACGACTGGTCGTATGAGATGATCGTGCGTTCCTGTGAAGCAAAATCACATCCTTCGATAGTTTACTACGTCTGTTAGACGATTAGACACGGCTTATATTCAACAAACTTGCAACTTCATCGATTACCATGAATTTTTTATATTAATACCTTGCATACTGTCGTTCTTTAAAATGGAAGGCCGAGCCTAACTTTGTTGTACACACATAGACAAAAATCCGGCCAATTTTAGAGCGACTGGTGCACAGGTTGATCTTGCTAATACCCAAAGAACTCTGTCTCCCCCCCCCCCGCATTCTACAAATAATTTCTGCAACTTTCACACCCCCCTCATGCGTTTATAAAACGTATCAGTTGTCGTATTTCTTCCTCGGTGTAATCGGACAATGCTTCACTCAATTTAAATTAACTTTTAAATACAACCGCAAACTGCTAATAAAGAAATAATATTTCTAATAGACACATGATATATGGTTGCGCTTACAACAAAGCAGTCTCAGGGCTGCCTTCCTATACCTGACCGGGAGATATAGAAAAATTTCCCTTTACATTTTGACTTTCCCTTGTAATTAGAAACACACCATAATGTTTAATGTGTTTTATTTGGTCGGTTTGAAATTCAACAAAACAGGAACGTTAAATATAAACATTTTTACTGAGAGCGATTTCTTCCATTGTGATTGCTAACTAGTGATCTGAATATAAAAACAATTTCAGACGTTAAAATAACTTCATTATCGATCTGTCACAGATCCACAACCACCATGTAAGAGCTCTACATGGTTCCCATAATGTCCGTACTCGAACCTGAACAAACAAAAACCACCAGGCAGCTTTCTTGGAACCGCAATCTGTCTCCGCTGGTCTAAATATGAAGCTGCTCTGATTGACTGGCTACACACATACAAAACACAACAAAGAATGACGGCGCGCGCGCGATCGTCAGCTTTGATGTGTGCACTGTGTGCCGATATATTTTTATCGTGGGTGCGATGACCTCAATTTTTATCGTGGGTGCGATGACCTCACAAACGGGGCGATGGTAAAACACACGCGCGACGTACACCAACTGGTACTATCGGTTCCTCTTCGAGTCCCTTACTTTATACGTCACGGGATACGACAGTCTACAACGTCGCATAGCAAAGCAAAGGCAACTGTTATCAGTCGTAATTGTTATTATTACTTTCTTTTTTTCTAGCTCCAGCCACGAAGGAGCACTCAAGCAAAAAGCCTACACAGACAGCAGAATGACGACGACACGATGGGTCAGTTTCATTGAGCGTGATAATCGCCAATAGTGCGTGGCAACGCCGCACCTCGTGGACTGAAGGCGTTCATATCATTTGTATCGACGAGTAAATATTGGCCCAGACGTGTGCCCAAACTGTTACATGAACACGTTATTATAACGAAAAACTCGGATGTAAACTTTTGGGCTGCGGCAGTCATAACGACTGTGAGTAAAAAACAACATGTACTTCGAGTGTCTGACACGTACGCTGCCTGTTGCCAATCTGATCAGCAAATAATGTGGTTTGTATTGGGGATGGCTCACCTCCAGCCTTGTCTATGTGGTCTCTTTCTGGTCTATGCATACATCAACACAGGTGACGCTTTACCCTGGCTGATTTAGCGCAAACCTGCTGAACCAAGTCTAGTATTACATAATACATAGCAATATTTATAAATACGTGTTAATAATTGTAACTCGCAAGTTTATTTTCTGTCAACAAAATAAATAATAATTAAGGAAATTCTCTATTAGAAAGTAACGTGCGACGAACGAATCGCGTGTTTCCTGTTTCATCAGGACGCCTTAGCATCTGCTGTTCATACATTCAGAAAGGAATACACTAGTATCATTGCCTGTATGAGAGAAGTAGCAACAGCAGGAGTAAAAACGTATGTGTGCACACAATTTACCGTTAAACATCTATAGATTCGCGAACACAAATATCGTACGACGCGAATAAACAATAAATTCTCTTATGTATATCTGTGGTTATGATTCATCGGGCGGTTTTGCTGCCGACGTCAATGTCGCTGAAGCGATGCCGTAGGACAGGCTGCAGCGACTACAGTATCATCAGAACCGACACGAGAATCAAACAGGAGTCAACACCGGTTAGAATCATGGTAGCATATGCCGAAGATTTCGAGAATGTTTGTAGACTGCAATAAAAAAATATGTAACAGATAGCTGTATTTTCACGAGGAAATGAGAAACACATATATTATACCTAACCATTCTGACCACCCACCACAACATAAAATGGCAGCATTCTATTCACTATTTAACAGAATGTACAAAATACCCCTAAACAAACAAGAAACAGACAAAGAAAGAAATATAATTTACCAAACTGCTTATGAAAATGGATATAATAAAAATACTGTAAACAAAATAGAAAATAAAATCAAATATAAAATTAAAACTGAACAATTAAAGAGTTAATCAAAATGAACAAAACAAAAATAATAACAACAATAAAAAATGGGCCACGTTCACATACATAAATAATAAAATGACAAAGCTAACAAAACTGTTTAAAAACACAGACATTAAAATAGCATACAAAACTAACAAAAATTATCTACAAAAACTAAATAACCCACACAACAAAGATAACACAACAACAAATGGTATATACAAAATTGAATGCCAAGATTGCAATAAATGTTACATAGGACAAAAAAAAACTGAAAAAACGTTATTTTGAACACCTAAACGCTTACAAAAAACCAGAAATATACAAATCTAATTTGGCCGCACATGCAATAAACACTGGACATGAATTCCAAGACATAAACATGACACTAATAAAACACATACCACGCAAAGGCACCATAATGAACATTTGGAAAAATTTACAAATATACAAACATAAAACACAAAACAAACTAATACCTGAACAAATACAAATCAATACAAAACATGACACAATTTTCAAAGCACTCAACATCGAAAATACTAATACATACACCACAATCACACACAATAGTACCACTTTAAAATACCAGAGACCAACAAGAAACCACAATAACGACCAGCCAACACACAAATACTTCACCAGACGCAAAATCACGAAGGCTGAGGATGAGAACACAATGGTTCTCGAAACATGTTCCTAATAAGGGAAAAAATATCTTGAGGTAATTTCAGTTATAAATATTAATTATATTTATTTGCGACGATACAATTAAGTATTTTCGCATAGGATAGTTATGTGTCTATAAATTATGCACAAGTCTATATTGGAGGTGTAGAAAAATTATTTATTTATCACTCAAGTAGATAATTGTTTATATGATATATTTAAATTACACAAAATGTCATGTATAGTATTTTATTTATTATGAAAAAGTTTATATAGTTCAGTTTTGGTGAATTTTACTTGAATGTAGAATTCTTTTACACTAGGCGTGACGTTACTCGCTCCTCTCTCTGCAATGACCACCGCTCTCCACTCTCACACTCTCTCTCTCTCTCCACGCTGGGGTTCGCCGAACAACTGATAACACTGATACTGCTTTTACGCACAAATTGTCACTTTCCGAATCGTTAGTTTTCTCGCTCGGAATTGGTTATTATTAATTATTGATTCTCAGGGTGATAAATGAGTGATAATTTTAAAAGCGGTGTATAATTGCTTACACCTTCCGGCTATTCTTGAAGTGTTCCGCGTTACTAAGGATTTACCACGGTAGATAAATCTCCCTAAGCGGAAAATCTTCTACTAACACGTAATAGCACTTAAAATAATTGGTAATTCACCCGCTTAGTTCTAGTCGACAAACTCGAAAAGAGTCCCAAGACTTATAGATGCTCTAGATTAAACCAGTTCGAACAAGAAAAACTCTTGACGAAGAACACACGTTCACTATGCAACGGCTTCCGATGAACTGCCTCGAAGTAGAGATGTGCAAGAGAACCGAGAATCGATTCAAAGAATCGACTCCTCTGAAAGAACCGTACTCTGAATCGATTCACATGGAATCGGTTTGTGGGGGGCGGTCGAGTGAGGATTTCGACTCCCTTGACTCCTTCAGTTCCCACTCCCACAACTCCTTCACAGTTTAGGCGACTGAGCTAGTCAGCTACAGTTCTTCTTGACTCCTTCCGTTCCATTCGATTCCATTCAGCTCCGACATCGCCTCTTCCTCCGTTCACGGCTCAGTCCTCTCCTTACCTCCCAGTTGTTTATGTGCCTTCGACGCTTCCAGTTGCCGCTTCGTCTATCGGATTGCCGATTTGGGGAAACAGAACAGCTTCGATTCCGTCACCCACAAAAGACGGACAGCGCTACCAGTGGCAGCCTCTGAAGAAGCCTTTTAATGGAGAAAACCGGTTCAGGCTGTAAGGTAAAACTTTATGCTTTTACTTATAAAAAACCTAGTGTTCCGAGTCGTTAATGTAATAGTGGCATTTAACTAATATAATAATGTTAATATGTGATGTAAATATGTAATTTAAAATATAGAATGTAAAATTAGTAAAACCTCTCTAGTCCGACCCCCGGCTGGTCCGACGCTTCGGTTGTGTCTACATTAATTTTTATTAATGTTCCAGAAAATACGAAATTTGGTGTAAATCTTCCGAATTTTTTTCCTACTCTCGTTTCAGTGCTATGTCGCATTTCTAGAGTTTTGTTTTTGCATACAATATGACGTCAAATCTAGTGTTTGATTGCAACCGCAATTATAATTGTTTTCAATAAAAGTTTATAAGAGGTCTTGTCAAAAATTATAGTTCCTTCCTCCTGTCACAAACAATAATTAAGACCACCCATACACAATGATGTAATAAGCATTTTGCAATATCCACTTATTGTACCATACAGTACTACTATTCAAATAAGAGTGACTAATCGTTATAGTTTAGTCTCAAGCTGACATAATCGCGCTACATGACTGCACCTGAATAAACAGATACTGTAATGTCTAGCCTACACCAGGTCATAATAATGTCAAGTTGCCGTGATAAACATGAAAATAAAAGTAGGGTACTACACTTGGTGGCTAAACTGTGTTCGGTATGAAGAGTGTTGTATGTTGTTATGTCTACATCTCTGCAGCTAAGTCTAGACAGTCGTCTGCCAAACAAAAGAACATTAACGATTTTTTTCAGCAATAAAATGTGTTTCTTGTTTTTTATTACACTACTGCTGGGCTGTACATATTATCATTTATTGTACATAACCAATCATATAGTCTGGTAGGCTACTGTATAAGTTTTATTTTATTTTAGACTGTCTCATTTAATGAAATAATAAACATTTTGTATTCTTCTGATAATCCGACCTTTTTTGCATTCCGACCATACCCACAGTCCCACAGGTGATGGATTAGCGAGGTTCTACTGTATGTAAATTAAAATATAGAATAAGATCAAATATTGTTTGTTAATCACAACTGTGATCTCATTTAAAATATGTATGTACATGTAAATATGGAATTTAAAATATGTAGAATAAGGTTTGTGAAAAGTAAAATTAATAATAATAATGTCTTTTTATTTAAAATTTACATTCACCATTTAAACTACAAAACGTTCTTGTTTTTTATATTTTGTTTTATTAAAGACTACTACTTGGCACTAAGCCGTCTGATTTTTATTTTAAGACAATTATAAAAAAAAATGATATTTAGTTTTATTACTTCATTACAATTATACAATATAAAGCACAGAAAACGGCTAAAACGTGCCCAGGGCCTTTAAGAGAGGGAATAAGGTAAAAACAATCAAAGAATCGTTTAAAAGAATCAATTCTCCACAAGGAGTGAATCGTTGGGAATCGATTCAGTTAAAGGAATCGAACTTCCCATCTCTACCTCGAAGTGCACATGCCACCGACGGATCTGACTGAAATTAGGGGCTTCTGATTGGTCAATCAGCTGTCTACGTGGTACATAGGACAAAAGATAGACGCGTTGTAGGCGAATCTTTGTATAAGTCTGCGAGAGCCTGCATAGATTTTATCTAGAAATTTTATTACTCTTTAATTGATAAAGTTGAGTTTTCAATTACTAAAAAACCACATTTAAATATCGGTATGGAGAACCATACATGACTTCCATATTCTAAGATTTATATTTAAAATCATTTTCAGCCAAACAGCCAGGCTGTGTCTTACCTGCCTTTTTCTTGCTGTATTAAATGAAAAATATTATATTACATTAAAATGAAAAAATTATAATTTTATTGCCTGGCAACAAAATTATTTTATTTTTAACAATTACCATTGTTTCAAAAAGTTTAAATAAATTTTCAAGTACTTTACTCTTGTTAAAACGTAAAAGGTAGCAGGTAAACTACCCCTTCCCCTTAACCGATCTTCACCAAAATCGAAAGTCATTGAGAACTCTACAATTCAGGGACGTATGCAAAAAATTATTTGATTCTGTTTGAATTTGCGGCTGTTATCGTTTGCCATAGAAAATACGCTTGATAAAAAAACGTTGCAGGTAAACTACCCCTTCCCCTTAACCGATCTTCACCACAAACAATAGGTCTTGAGTACTCTACAAATCAGGGCTGTATGCAAAACATTATTTGATTTTGTTTGAATTTGCGGCTGTTATCGTTTGCCATAGAAAATACCCTTCTTAAAAAAACGTTGCAGGTAAACTACCCCTTTCCCTCAACCGATCTTCACCAAAAACAACAGGTCTTGAGAACTCTACAATTAAGGGCTGTATGCAAATAATCTTTTGATTCTGTTTGAATTTGCGGCTGTTATCGTTTGCCATAGGAAATACCCTTGTTAAAACATAAAACGTTACAGGTAAACTACCCCTTTCCCTTAACCAATCTTCACCAAAAACAATAGGTCTTGAGTAATCTAGAAATTAGGGCTGTATGCAAAACATTATTTGATTCTGTTTGAATTTGCGGCTGTTATCGTTTGCCATAGAAAATACCCTTGTTAAAAAAACGTTGCCGGTAAACTACCCCTTTCCCTCAACCGAACTTCACCAAAAACAATAGGTCTTGAGAACTCTACAATTTAGGGCTGTATGCAAATAATCTTTTGATTCTGTTTGAATTTGCGGCTGTTATCGTTTGCCATAGGAAATACCGTTGTTAAAACATAAAAACGTTACAGGTAAACTACCCCTTTCCCTTAACCGATCTTCACCAAAATCAACAGATCTTGAGAACTCTACAATTCAGGGCTGTATGCGAAACATTATTTGATTCTGTTTGAATTTGCGGCTGTTATCGTTTGCCAAACAAACAAAATTACCCTTGCTAAAAAAAAACCGTTGCCAGTAAACTACCCCTTTCCCTCAACCGATCTTCACCAAAAACAACAGGTTGCGAGTACTCTGCAAATCAGGGCTGCATGCAAAAAATTATTTGATTCTGTTTGAATTTGCGGCAGTTATCGTTTGCCATAGAAAAAAAATCTACAGCAGACACACACACACACTTTTCGGAAAACAACTTTTTTTCATGTTTTGAGTGTAGTAGAATCAGAATCTGCAATAATCTCGAACACGATTTTTTTTGCCATCACCATACTTCCATTCCTTAAGGAATATGGAAGTAAAAATTACCCTTGATAAAAAACCGTCGCCGGTAAACTACCCCTTTCCATTAACCGATCTTCACCAAAAACGATAGGTCTTGAGAACTCTGCAATTCAGGGCTGTATGCAAAATATTATATGATTTTGTTTGAATTTGCGGGTGTTATCGTTTGCCATACAAAATACCCTTGATAAAACAAAAAACGTGGCAGGTAAACTACCCCTTCCCCTTAAACGATCTTCACCAAAAACAATAGGTCTTTAGTACTCAAGACATCAGGGCTGTATGCAAAAAGTTATTTGATTCTGTTTGAATTTGCGGCAGTTATCGTTTGCCATAGAAAAATATCGGTATGGAGAACCATACATGACTTCCATATTCTAAGATTTATATTTAAAATCATTTTCAGCCAAACAGCCAGGCTGTGTCTTACCTGCCTTTTTATTGCTGTATTAAATGAAAAATATTATATTACATTAAAATGAAAAAATTATAATTTTATTGCCTGGCAACAAAATTATTTTATTTTTAACAATTACCATTGTTTCAAAAAGTTTAAATAAATTTTCAAGTACTTTACTCTTGTTAAAACGTAAAAGGTTGCAAGTAAACTACCCCTTCCCCTTAACCGATCTTCACCAAAATCGAAAGTCATTGAGACCTCTACAATTCAGGGACGTATGCAAAAAATTATTTGATTCTGTTTGAATTTGCGGCAGTTATCGTTTGCCATAGAAAATACGCTTGATAAAAAAACGTTGCTGGTAAACTACCCCTTCCCCTTAACCGATCTTCACCAAAAACAACAGGTCTTGACTACTCTACAAATCAGGGCTGTATGCAAAACATTATTTGATTCTGTTTGAATTTGCGGCTGTTATCGTTTGCCATAGAAAATACCCTTGTTAAAAAAACGTTGCAGGTAAACTACCCCTTTCCCTCAACCGAACTTCACCAAAAACAATAGGTCTTGAGAACTCTACAATTTAGGGCTGTATGAAAATAATCTTTTGATTCTGTTTGAATTTGCGGCTGTTATCGTTTGCCATAGGAAATACCCTTGTTAAAATATAAAACGTTACAGGTAAACTACCCCTTTCCCTTAACCGATCTTCACCAAAATCAACAGATCTTGAGAACTATACACTTCAGGGCTGTATGCGAAACATTATTTGATTCTGTTTGAATTTGCGGCTGTTATCGTTTGAAAACAAACAAAAATACCCTTGCTAAAAAAAAACCGTTGCTGGTAAACTATCCCTTTCCCTCAACCGATCTTCACCAAAAACAACAGGTCGCGAGTACTCTGCAAATCAGGCCTGCATGCAAAACATTATTTGATTCTGTTTGAATTTGCGGCTGTTATCGTTTGCCATAGAAAATACCCTTGTTAAAAAAACGTTGCAGGTAAACTACCCCTTTCCCTCAACCGATCTTCACCAAAAACAATAGGTCTTGAGAACTCTACAATTTAGGGCCGTATGCAAATAATCTTTTGATTCTGTTTGAATTTGCGGCTGTTATCGTTTGCCATAGGAAATACCCTTGTTAAAACATAAAACGTTACAGGTAAACTACCCCTTTCCCTTAACCGATCTTCACCAAAAACAATAGGTCTTGAGTACTCTACAAATCAGGGCTGTATGCAAAACATTATTTGATTCTGTTTGAATTTGCGGCTGTTCCAACCGATCTTCACCAAAATCAACAGATCTTGAGAACTCTACAATTCAGGGCTGTATGCGAAACATTATTTGATTCTGTTTGAATTTGCGGCTGTTATCGTTTGGCAAAAAAAAAAATTTCCCTTGATAAAAAAAAACCGTTGCAGGTAAACTACCCCTTTCCCTCAACCGATCTTCACCAAAAACAATAGGTCTTGAGAACTCTACAATTCAGGGCTGTATGCGAAACATTATTTGATTCTGTTTGAATTTGCGGCTGTTATCGTTTGCCAAAAAAAAAAAAAATTTCCCTTGATAAAAAAAACCGTTGCAGGTAAACTACCCCTTCCCCTCAACCGATCTTCACCAAAAACAATAGGTCGCGAGTACTCTACAAATCAGGGCTGTATGCAAAAAATTATTTGATTCTGTTTGAATTTGCGGCTGTTATCGTTTGCCATAGAAAATACACTTGTTAAAAAAACGTTGTAGGTAAACTACCCCTTTCCCTTAACCGATCTTCACCAAAAACAAAAGGTATTGAGAACTCTACAATTTAGGGCTGTATGCAAATAATCTTTTCATTCTGTTTGAATTTGCGGCTGTTATCGTTTGCCATAGGAAATACCCTTGTTAAAACATAAAACGTTACAGGTAAACTACCCCTTTCCCTTAACCGATCTTCACCAAAAACAATAGGTCTTGAGAACTCTACAATTCAGGGCTGTATGCGAAACTTTATTTGATTCTGTTTGAATTTGCGGCTGTTATCGTTTGCCAAACAAACAAAATTACCCTTGCTAAAAAAAAACCGTTGCAGGTAAACTACCCCTTTCCCTCAACCGATCTTCACCAAAAACAATAGGTCGCGAGAACTCTGCAAAACCGGTCTGTATGCAAAAAATTATTTGATTCTGTTTGAATTTGCGGCAGTTATCGTTTGCCATAGAAAAAAAATCTACAGACAGACAGACAGACAGACACACAGACAGACAGACAGACAGACACTTTTCGGAAAACGACTTTTTTTCATGTTTTGAGTGTAGTAGAATCAGAATCTGCAATAATCTCGAACACGATTTTTTTTGCCATCACCATACTTCCATTCCTTAAGGAACATGGAAGTAAAATATCGGTATGGAGAACCATACATGACTTCCATATTCTAAGATTTATATTTAAAATCATTTTCAGCCAAACAGCCAGGCTGTGTCTTACCTGCCTTTTTATTGCTGTATTAAATGAAAAATATTATATTACATTAAAATGAAAAAATTATAATTTTATTGCCTGGCAACAAAATTATTTTATTTTTAACAATTACCATTGTTTCAAAAAGTTTAAATAAATTTTCAAGTACTTTACTCTTGTTAAAACGTAAAAGGTTGCAAGTAAACTACCTCTTCCCCTTAACCGATCTTCACCAAAATCGAAAGCCATTGAGACCTCTACAATTCAGGGACGTATGCAAAAAATTATTTGATTCTGTTTGAATTTGCGGCTGTTATCGTTTGCCATAGAAAATACGCTTGATAAAAAAACGTTGCAGGTAAACTACCCCTTCCCCTTAACCGATCTTCACCAAAAACAACAGGTCTTGAGTACTCTACAATTTAGGGCTGTATGCAAATAATCTTTTGATTCTGTTTGAATTTGCGGCTGTTATCGTTTGCCATAGGAAATACCCTTGTTAAAACATAAAACGTTACAGGTAAACTACCCCTTTCCCTTAACCGAACTTCACCAAAAACAATAGGTCTTGAGTACTCTACAAATCAGGGCTGTATGCAAAATATTATTTGATTCTGTTTGAATTTGCGGCTGTTATCGTTTGCCATAGAAAATACCCTTGTTAAAAAAACGTTGCAGGTAAACTACCCCTTTCCCTCAACCGATCTTCACCAAGAACAATAGATCTTGAGAACTCTACAATTTAGGGCTGTATGCAAATAATCTTTTGATTCTGTTTGAATTTGCGGCTGTTATCGTTTGCCATAGGAAATACCCTTGTTAAAACATAAAACGTTACAGGTAAACTACCCCTTTCCCTTAACCGATCTTCACCAAAATCAACAGATCTTGAGAACTCTACTATTCAGGGCTGTATGCGAAACATTATTTGATTCTGTTTGAATTTGCGGCTGTTATCGTTTGCCAAACAAACAAAATTACCCTTGCTAAAAAAAAACCGTTGCAGGTAAACTACCCCTTTCCCTCAACCGATCTTCACCAAAAACAATAGGTCGCAAGTACTCTGCAAATCAGGGATGTATGCAAAAAATTATTTGATTCTGTTTGAATTTGCGGCAGTTATCGTTTGCCATAGAAAAAAAATCTACAGACAGACAGACACACAGACAGACAGACAGACAGACAGACACACAGACACTTTTCGGAAAACGACTTTTTTTCATGTTTTGAGTGTAGTAGAACCAGAATCTGCAATAATCTCGAACACGATTTTTTTTGCCATCACCATACTTCCATTCCTTAAGGAATATGGAAGTAAAAATACCCTTGTTAAAAAAACGTTGCAGGTAAACTACCCCTTTCCCTCAACCGATTTTCACCAAAAACAATAGGTCTTGAGAACTCTACAATTTAGGGCTGTATGCAAATAATCTTTTGATTCTGTTTGATTTTGCGGCTGTTATCGTTTGCCATAGGAAATACCCTTGTTAAAACATAAAACGTTACAGGTAAACTACCCCTTTCCCTTAACCGATCTTCACCAAAAACAATAGGTCTTGAGAACTCTACAATTCAGGGCTGTATGCGAAACTTTATTTGATTCTGTTTGAATTTGCGGCTGTTATCGTTTGCCAAACAAACAAAATTACCCTTGCTAAAAAAAAACCGTTGCAGGTAAACTACCCCTTTCCCTCAACCGATCTTCACCAAAAACAATAGGTCGCGAGAACTCTGCAAAACCGGTCTGTATGCAAAAAATTATTTGATTCTGTTTGAATTTGCGGCAGTTATCGTTTGCCATAGAAAAAAAATCTACAGACAGACAGACAGACAGACACACAGACAGACAGACAGACAGACACACAGACACTTTTCGGAAAACGACTTTTTTTCATGTTTTGAGTGTAGTAGAATCAGAATCTGCAATAATCTCGAACACGATTTTTTTTGCCATCACCATACTTCCATTCCTTAAGGAACATGGAAGTAAAATATCGGTATGGAGAACCATACATGACTTCCATATTCTAAGATTTATATTTAAAATCATTTTCAGCCAAACAGCCAGGCTGTGTCTTACCTGCCTTTTTATTGCTGTATTAAATGAAAAATATTATATTACATTAAAATGAAAAAATTATAATTTTATTGCCTGGCAACAAAATTATTTTATTTTTAACAATTACCATTGTTTCAAAAAGTTTAAATAAATTTTCAAGTACTTTACTCTTGTTAAAACGTAAAAGGTTGCAAGTAAACTACCTCTTCCCCTTAACCGATCTTCACCAAAATCGAAAGCCATTGAGACCTCTACAATTCAGGGACGTATGCAAAAAATTATTTGATTCTGTTTGAATTTGCGGCTGTTATCGTTTGCCATAGAAAATACGCTTGATAAAAAAACGTTGCAGGTAAACTACCCCTTCCCCTTAACCGATCTTCACCAAAAACAACAGGTCTTGAGTACTCTACAATTTAGGGCTGTATGCAAATAATCTTTTGATTCTGTTTGAATTTGCGGCTGTTATCGTTTGCCATAGGAAATACCCTTGTTAAAACATAAAACGTTACAGGTAAACTACCCCTTTCCCTTAACCGAACTTCACCAAAAACAATAGGTCTTGAGTACTCTACAAATCAGGGCTGTATGCAAAATATTATTTGATTCTGTTTGAATTTGCGGCTGTTATCGTTTGCCATAGAAAATACCCTTGTTAAAAAAACGTTGCAGGTAAACTACCCCTTTCCCTCAACCGATCTTCACCAAGAACAATAGATCTTGAGAACTCTACAATTTAGGGCTGTATGCAAATAATCTTTTGATTCTGTTTGAATTTGCGGCTGTTATCGTTTGCCATAGGAAATACCCTTGTTAAAACATAAAACGTTACAGGTAAACTACCCCTTTCCCTTAACCGATCTTCACCAAAATCAACAGATCTTGAGAACTCTACTATTCAGGGCTGTATGCGAAACATTATTTGATTCTGTTTGAATTTGCGGCTGTTATCGTTTGCCAAACAAACAAAATTACCCTTGCTAAAAAAAAACCGTTGCAGGTAAACTACCCCTTTCCCTCAACCGATCTTCACCAAAAACAATAGGTCGCAAGTACTCTGCAAATCAGGGATGTATGCAAAAAATTATTTGATTCTGTTTGAATTTGCGGCAGTTATCGTTTGCCATAGAAAAAAAATCTACAGACAGACAGACACACAGACAGACAGACAGACAGACAGACACACAGACACTTTTCGGAAAACGACTTTTTTTCATGTTTTGAGTGTAGTAGAACCAGAATCTGCAATAATCTCGAACACGATTTTTTTTGCCATCACCATACTTCCATTCCTTAAGGAATATGGAAGTAAAAATACCCTTGTTAAAAAAACGTTGCAGGTAAACTACCCCTTTCCCTCAACCGATTTTCACCAAAAACAATAGGTCTTGAGAACTCTACAATTTAGGGCTGTATGCAAATAATCTTTTGATTCTGTTTGATTTTGCGGCTGTTATCGTTTGCCATAGGAAATACCCTTGTTAAAACATAAAACGTTACAGGTAAACTACCCCTTTCCCTTAACCGATCTTCACCAAAATCAACAGATCTTGAGAACTCTACAATTCAGGGCTGTATGCGAAACATTATTTGATTCTGTTTGAATTTGCGGCTGTTACCGTTTGCCAAACAAACAAAATTACCCTTGCTAAAAAAAAACCGTTGCAGGTAAACTACCCCTTTCCCTCAACCGATCTTCACCAAAAACAATAGGTCGCGATTACTCTGCAAATCAGGACTGTATGCAAAAAATTATTTGATTCTGTTTGAATTTGCGGCAGTTATCGTTTGCCATAGAAAAAATCTAGACAGACAGACAGACACACAGACAGACAGACAGACAGACACACAGACACTTTTCGGAAAACGACTTTTTTTCATGTTTTGAGTGTAGTAGAATCAGAATCTGCAATAATCTCGAACACGATTTTTTTTGCCATCACCATACTTCCATTCCTTAAGGAATATGGAAGTAAAAAATAACTGAGAACAACAGAGTATATAGAAAATGTAGCTATTTTCATAAATAATTCACTGTCCAAGTCTCATGCCGATCGGATAACAAACGCGGAAATATAACAACGAAGGTTCACCACACGCGAACGCGCGCACATATTCACAAAGTACATGACATTATAGAGCAAAAATTTACAAAGAATTTGGTATAGCGTAAGTCCTTATCCATCATTAAATACAAAACTTATAGCTAATTGACAAAAATTGCATAAATCAATCTATAACATGCTCATGTCCGTCATCTATGCTCTGATATACTTATTCATAGATCATCATCCTGTGTTTCGTTGCAGTGTGTGTGTGTGTGCGCGCGCGCGAATTAAAAATATCGGTATGGAGAACCATACATGACTTCCATATTCTAAGATTTATATTTAAAATCATTTTCAGCCAAACAGCCAGGCTGTGTCTTACCTGCCTTTTTATTGCTGTATTAAATGAAAAATATTATATTACATTAAAATGAAAAAATTATAATTTTATTGCCTGGCAACAAAATTATTTTATTTTTAACAATTACCATTGTTTCAAAAAGTTTAAATAAATTTTCAAGTACTTTACTCTTGTTAAAACGTAAAAGGTTGCAGGTAAACTACCCCTTCCCCTTAACCGATCTTCACCAAAATCGAAAGTCATTGAGACCTCTACAATTCAGGGACGTATGCAAAAAATTATTTGATTCTGTTGGAATTTGCGGCTGTTATCGTTTGCCATAGAAAATACGCTTGATAAAAAAACGTTGCAGGTAAACTACCCCTTCCCCTTAACCGATCTTCACCAAAAACAATAGGTCTTGAGTACTCTACAAATCAGGGCTGTATGCAAAACATTAGTTCATTCTGTTTGAATTTGCGGCTGTTATCGTTTGCCATAAAAAATACCCTTGTTAAAAAAACGTTGCAGGTAAACTACCCCTTTCCCTCAACCGATCTTCACCAAAAACAATAGGTCTTGAGAACTCTACAATTTAGGGATGTATGCAAATAATCTTTTGATTCTGTTTGAATTTGCGGCTGTTATCGTTTGCCATAGGAAATACCCTTGTTAAAACATAAAACGTTACAGGTAAACTATCCCTTTCCCTTAACCGATCTTCACCAAAATCAACAGATCTTGAGAACTCTATAATTCAGGGCTGTATGCGAAACATTATTTGATTCTGTTTGAATTTGCGGCTGTTATCGTTTGCCAAACAAACAAAATTACCCTTGCTAAAAAAAAACCGTTGCAGGCAAACTACCCCTTTCCCTCAACCGATCTTCACCAAAAACAATAGGTCGCGAGTACTCTGCAAATCAGGGCTGTATGCAAAACATTATTTGATTCTGTTTGAATTTGCGGCAGTTATCGTTTGCCATAGAAAAAAATCTACAGACACAGACAGACAGACAGACAGACAGACAGACAGACAGACAGACAGACAGACACTTTTCGGAAAACGACTTTTTTTCATGTTTTGAGTGTAGTAGAATCAGAATCTGCAATAATCTCGAACACGATTTTTTTTGCCATCACCATACTTCCATTCCTTAAGGAATATGGAAGTAAAAACTCAAAAGTCTGAGGATCTATGGGTACTGAATACAAATCCACACCGTTACACAGATTGCCACCAAAGTTTGCACAGGTAACCTTTGACACAAGGTAAAAAATACTGTCTAACTTGGAATTTGTTATTTTTCCCCGTTCGTACGATTTAGGCCCTTTTAATTATGACTTTTCGTTGACGCGTATAAAGATGTCAACAACACCATGGAGACCAGAATTAATTACCATAGTAACAAGTAAATAAACAAATATTTTTAGCGGCATCGGAACTGTACCTTTATCCGCTCCTGCAGTTTTTAATATGAGATTGTATCGATATATTTTGTAATTTTGTATACAGACGTTTATATATTTTGTAATTGTCTTAAACGATTATAAAATTTATGTTTATACGTATTTCTGTTGATTAACTAATGACATATATTAAACTACCTGTTACCCGCGGCTTCGCACGCGAATATTTGACTTTTAATAAGTATTTTAAAATAATTTTTATTTCTATGTCTATATGGCGTTCTGTCAGCTCGTTAATTTATAAAAACTAAGAACACCTGGCTTAGACCATTACGATTCTAATCAGCTGATATTTAAACTTCGTTAACAGCTAGCCTATTGACCTTGAAAGTTTTTTACGAATCTAAACGATTTGATATACGATTTTTTTAAATGTAAATTTATAAACGGTGACAATTTGATTTCTTCAAAATGTCTACGCCAATTCTCTAGTTGCACACACACTCACGCGCGATCTATAATTCTCTTATAACCATAGTCGTCATACACGGTAGCGACGGCGAAAAGTCGTAAATGATTTTTATTATCTCCACCCACGTGTTGACACTTTTCCGCACATCAATTAAACAAACGTTTACGTCGACAGCAGAATGACAACGGCGGGTCAATTTCATTTGACTGCAGTTGATGAATACCAATTGTCTACGTGTACTGAACATGAAAATGTGACTACACTAACGGGACAATAATACAGGGTGTTTCATATAAAACGCAACCCACTAATCAGCCTTCTGTAATATTTGAATTTACCGCCAAACTCCCCTACGTTTTACTGGAATAGACTCGTCCAACAATCGAACATTGCGCCGGCACAGTAAACTGCCACTGATACCTATGACAAAGCGATCATAACGCTCAGTGCATTGTTAGAGAGAAAATGGTTTTTTCGCAAGACAAACGTGTTTTTATTCTTGAGTCGTACTTTAGCACGCGATCAGTGGTTGCAGTGGAAGAATCTTTTTGCCGTTAAGTACCGTGATAAACCAGCACCTAACGAGACATCGGTTTTGAGGTTAGTGGCTAAATTTCGAGAGACAGGTTCTGTTAATAACAAGGAACACAAACGATCTATGGCAGTGTTGAATGCAGACATAGTCGCTGAAATCAAAGACCGATTAATTGCCTCGCCAAAAAAATCAATTAGACGCTTGTCAGCTGAAATTAATTTACCAACAACAACCGTTTATCGGGTGACACAAAAATTAAAGTTACGACCACATCGAATTCAAACAGTTCATCATTTTCTTGATCCAGACAAAGAAAAACGGCTTCATCTTCTTGATCCAGACAAAGAAAAACGGCTAACATATTGTCATTGGTTTCGTCGATTTGTGCGTGAGGGTATTCATGTTATGGACTCGATTTTTTTCAGAGACGAGGCGTGGTTTCATCTGGACGGCTACGTAAACAGCCAGAACAGTAGGATTTGGAGTGCTGAAAATCCCTTCGCGTATCATGAAAAACAATTGCACCCGCAGAAGATGGGCGTTTGGTGTGCGATATCACGCAAAAAAATTATTGGTCCTATTATCTTCGAGTACACCATTACTGCAGAACGATATCAGAATATTTTATTCCAATTCATTGCACTTTTGGAAGAGGAAGATCGATACTGCTGGTTCCAACATGACGGTGCAACATCACACTACGCACATTCAACTTCTGTTTTCGTTAACGAATTCTTTAGTGATCGCGTTGTTGGTCGTGGTTTATGGCCACCAAGATCTCCAGATTTGACTGCGCCAGATTTTTTTCTTTGAGGTTACCTCACAGAAAGAGCCTACAGCAACAAACCACGAACACTTGAACAACTGAAGGTCAATATCGAACAACCTGTTTTAAATATCAACCCAAATACTCTAAAAAAAAGTTGCAAGAAACACAGTGAAAAGGGTGGAAGCGTGTATTCATGAAGATGGCGGCCACTTCCAGCATTTACTCTAGAATTTTAAGTATTGTAAAGTTTGGAAATAAAATATTTAATTAAATACTTTACTTTTTTATTTAAATGTAATTACTGACATAGATGGGTTGCGTTTTATACGGAACACCCTTTATATATGATTTGGTTCATACAGGCAGTCTCGTAGTCGTTACATCACAGGCTTCCAACTGGCTAAGGCAACAACAATTACAGCGGCAGGGTAGCTCGGTGGCATAGATCACGCTTTTAAAGTCGATCGCTTGTCTTGCTGAACTGTGGGTTCGATTAAAGATAGAGCACAGATGCAACCGCGTCTACCTACTGTCGGGGCAATACGGCAGTCTTAGTGACGAAGCGACATCGACTTACGCAACTACACCCATCCCTCCCTACCTACGCGACGTAACACGTGGTTAACTGCACACTGGCGCACGCCGGTGTACTGCGACAGGCCAAGCGACTAATTCTCCAGGGTTTGATAACGATGATGATGTATTCGACAACAGGACATTTTTTTTAACTTTTTCATCACAATATTACAAAATAGAATATTCCAACAGCACACTAGAGTGACAACAGGACATTTTTTTAACTTTTTCATCACAATATTACAAAATAGAATATTCCAACAGCACACTAGAGTGACAAAACAAAACAGGGGCCCTTACAAATGACCCAGTTGGGGCTTGCCATAAACACAACTAGGACCGCTTACAGCAAAAACAAATTTCTTGATTTACAAAAAAAAATTATTAAAATTAAAAACATAATTTCAGCAAGTTGCATTAAAAAAATTCAATATAATACAATATAACATAAAAGAAATAATAACTACAACAAAACAATTTTTTTAATAATTAATTTTTGTTTATTCAACTTTTTAAATTTCTTCACTATTTGAAACTGAAAGCAACCATGTTTCAGAAATTCGCCTACAGCATCCCCAAGACTGACGTATGGCATTAGCAAATTGAAGTAGCGTGGAGAACTACTACCATAAAACTGCTGATGAGCAGAGTTAATTTTGATATAAATCTTTATCTTTAACTTTATAGTTCTTATCACTTCTAATACAAAACAGCCTAAGAACTTTCAAAACATACGGTTGCCTTGAGGGAAGAATTCCAAACTGTTGAAAAAGTGTCTGCCCAAGAGTGTTCAATACTTACATTCCTTAGAAATAATTCTAATGATTGTCTACACTTTATAGCACAATATACAGCAATTGTACAACACGCGAGAAAAATAACGTTACAAGGTAAAATCGAAGAGTCCGCAGTGACAGGAGATCGCCTACACGCAATCATACCGTTCTAAGAACACATTATTAGATCAAAGCTCTCAGAAAGTAACCTTTTGACTGGGTCTACTATATTTTTTCGATATAAATCGGAATAGTTTGAGCACATCGCAAACATTACGGGCTTGGATCTGACCTCTATCGAATAATCAGGACTCCAGTGTATTCAATTCTGTCCCACATGTTTACAGTCCTCTCCAGACACGCAAAAAATGAGTTACGAAATATGTTATCGTTATTTGGAAGAGGAGCCAAAGTACCACACAACGTACGCAGCATTAACGAGACACCAGCTCTTATCATAGAGTGAGCCACTCAAAGGTCGCGACAGGCTTACCATAGTCTACTGATAACAAGGTAACTCGGCTGTTCTAATTCAGTTACAGCTCGCCTCTGTTGTATTTCTTACAAACCTCGGTGTACGTTTTTTTATTTTATTTTTTTTATTTGCCCCTTGCGTATTACGATAAATTTGATATGAACAGTATATGCTACAGTAGTTGTCAATACAGTAAAACAAATCGTATACGATTCAATAAGCGTCTGCAGATATAATTTAAATTACAACCCACTTTCTACAAAACATGTGTTAAAAAAAACCTGAAAAGTTAACTGGATGGTACTACATAGGCTAACAATTTAAAAAAAATCACGATTTGTAAATATCCGAGTTCCATGACTATATGAACTAAGTGTTTTAGATCAACAATCGCGCATTAAAATACACTTTGTTGTAAAAACCATAGGGACCACTGCCATATAACTCCTTTATCTGTTGCAATAAACTCAATCTTTTGTCAAATTTTACACAGAACCTTGTTGCAATTAACCTTTTTATTTGTTTAACGAGGGGCTGTAGCCTTTGCGATGGTTGTGAAGGTACGGCATTATCGACCGTGAGACAAGAAAGCTGCGCGCTGGGCAGACCGACCACCACACACATTTATACCACCGCTGTAATTCAATAATTACGTTAAAAAACCATTAACGACATTAATATGCAATCCACACGCTAATGGGCCCCCATCACACGACGCGGCACTAACACGTACTGACAACAAATGTTTCCCTCTTTACTCCACACCAATACACAAGTATATACTGTATACATACTGTTCTCGTTGTACGAACGGATATTTCTTCCGAAATTTATACAATCGTCCGCATCTTTCGTTACGAAAGTTTGGCGTATCACAGGGGCATGCAGCATCGGTCAACAGTTCTCAAAGTATAAGGTCACTCTCTTCAATATACTATTTCCTATTTGTTTAAAACGTTTGAGAGTAAGTCTTATATGATGACAATAAACCTACAAGTATTTTTTTTTTTTAAATCGAGTGTCTGGCGTCTCCTATGCATTTTTACATACAAACACGTTTGGTAAATTCTGAAAGGAAATTGGGGTTACTACTTTAAGCATTTCATGGTTCTATTCCGGTTGCACCATAAAAATCAAGATGCAATTTTCCAGCCCCCCCCAGGACAACTCAGCCTGTGGAAATTGGTGCCATCTTCAGGTAATAATGGTCTGCCGAAGGATCACACTTGATGTCGAACGGTTCCAATAAGGCAGCACTTAACCTGCCCAAGTCCTAACTACTTCGGTGGTACCATTGTTAGTTAAGCAGGCTTTAATTATACCTATGTGTATATTGGAAAAATATTAACGCGAGCCTACTTATTAAAGCATTATTAAACCCCAAAATATGATGCAAACGTCAAAAGTTTACAATACTATGATGACCACCACGTTGCAAACTGGATTAGTACGACAAAACAAAGGCAGGAAGGTGAAGGGCAATTTCCACGGTGAAAGCGACACATAACACGCTGCATACATTTCACAAGATACCAGCCATTTCGCAACCACTCCAAAATATTTGCACGGTCTGTTACAAGCGAGCAAGGTTTCTTTTTGTCGCTAAAAACGCCGACTTTCCATTCGGTTACACGTTAAATGGCCGATGAACATTCCATGAACTCTGTTCGGCAAGGACAACGCGCGCGGTTACATGTTGTTTTCACGAAACGACATATTTTCCTGGCGCCTTATTCAATAAAATAAGGCGTGACAAAAACATATTACCCAAACCACATGCGACGGCGGAGAAAAGGCAATACAACGTGTCTTAGATTCTACAACGACTGGATGCTTTACGAGACCTAATGGTTCTCCAAGCATATGTTTGTAGCCTCAGAATGTTCCAAGGCGGCCACAAACGAAAATTGCATGGCACAAAGCTAAGCAGCTACAAAGAGAAGCAAGCGTAACATGTTATTTTACCAAGATGTTACTGTGACAACCTGTTACATACAGATTTTAACTGCCTTTATCGTTTTATTGCTTTGGGCGACTCAGCTGATCATTTTTTGTTTTATCAGTTGTAACGGAGATGAAACAAAGGCAAAAGAGCACCTTTTTTTCCCCAAACGTGACATATTTTACCTACGTGACTCTTCAAAAAATTGTGACGGCTTTTCAAACTAGGAGATTATTACATGGTTCTTGTTGGTCAAACCAACATAAACTATGAATGTCGTTGACGTTGAAGTGCTCAAACAGAGCTTGGCTGCAGAGCGTTTTTGGTTAGCATCGGGTTTTAGTTGGGCATGGTATATCAAACGCTGAACTATCTCAACATAATGGACATACATGACCTTCGATTACTCTTCACAGTACCGGCACCGAATAAAGCTTGTTTCTCAAGCTTTGTTATCAAGCGCAAGTGCAACATTTTAATGTAACTGTATTTTATAAGTAACAAAAACTATAAATAGGTTCTATTTACAATTAAAAAATGTTAATAGCTATCATACTGGCAGGATAACAAACGGTCGGCGGGCCTCGGTGGGAGAAAGGCCGAGAATCTTGGTTTCGACCGAAACGTCACAAACACGTGTACGCCTAGAACCTACAGAGTATTAACAAGGTTAATAATGACTACTTTTCATTGCATTCTATTTTTCACCAGCCGCGTCGTTAAAATATTTGTACGAAACGCGTGTGAAGAGAATATAATAATAAAGACTTGCAAAGAGTCTCTCGTCCTCTCCATCCCAACATGCACTTCGCCCATCTAAGGGCAGATCCTTTTACGCCGAGTAAACCAATCTAACGTCGTGGGTGCTCAGGGACGAGAGTAAGTTATGTAAGGTGGTTGGTGTACATTGACGACTGGGTATACAGAGGGGTTTTACATCGCCGGTAACCCGTCCCGGTGGCGCCTTCAAGTACGTACCCACAGTTGGAACCCCGAGAGTGTCAATGGAGCTCATACTGTCATCTACTATACTTGTTTAATCACGTTCCTGTCATCTGTGTTATGGAACGAGGAAGCATATTTGTGTTACGGAACGAATACAACGGTATTGACTGATTCAGAAGCAGGATAAATTCTTAAGCTCTCACAGTCCATACACTTCCAATTTTCTTTAATAATCTGCAAGTGTTCATTCATAAGTAAAGAATACTAAGTTTGATGTGTAGAATCCGGCAGTTTGTGTGGGCTCTGTACACGTAGGACGCTGCAGTTAACATGGAATGTTGAAGAGGGGCTTGCTATAACCAGCCTAAACTTTCGGTAGTATACGGGAAGTATCACCAACTGCTCCACGTTTTAGATTTCCAAAACCAATATTGTATAACACCACTACTGGACAAAGCGGACATGAACAAATTCAGTCCATTTAAAACACTTTCTAAAAACATACCCGATCTTTTCCTAGTAGGCCTATAGTTCAAGGCCAATAGTAACTAGCTTGCAATGAAAGGTGTTCCGGCTGTGAAAAGCCATTAAACTATTTAGGTAAACACCCCTCGTAGAAATTCTGAAACCTCTAATTTCTACATACCACTTGGTAGGCTTCCGCGAACGCTGTCTTGAAGATAGTTAGCACTTTCCGGTTTCGATAGCGTCATTCGACCTACAAATACTGACGCTGCCCAAACAGGTTCATATCACAAATTTGTACGATTTGTTTGTACATATCGATTTTATATATTATACGATTTGTTTGATTGTTTGTTTTTGCTTTTAACAACTCGGCGGCTTAAAGCATTGTTATCCAACCTTCTTACGCACATGGGTACGTAAATATAACTGATGACTATGGAGATCCGGGTGCCATGTGACACTCGTCGGTACCACCCACTATTGAAACTAACACTGGCTACGTCCTTCACAAGCTCATAAGTAACACCGAGTGTTTGGTGAACTACGAAATAAAATAACTTCCAATTCCCCCATAGATTACGGCTAACAGCATCGCTTTAACTTATGTAATTGTATTTCGCAAAAATCGCTCTATTCAAAGTCGGCGAATTTGTTTGTGTTTCAATTCAGTGTCCGGCAGAACGGTTTATATCTCTCTCAGGATATGAACGTAAATCTCTGGAAAGAAGGGCCACTGTGAATTACGATTTGCGAAGGTACAGAAGTACCCCTGCGCCAAATTATCTGATAATTAAAATCGCAAGAAACATTGAGAAGGTTTGAAAGAAAATACTGTAAGACGTGTTTATGGCCCGGTTAAGGCAGATGATGAATGGAGAGTGAGAAATAACCAGGAGATTGATGACCTGCTGAAACCATGTGGACATCGTTACGATTAGGAAAAGCTCAACGAATATAATGGTTAGGTCACCTAGAACGGATGGGCGATCAGCGCATGCCAAAGAAAATCCTTGAGGGCACAGGTGTATAATAAAAGCAGAAAGAGGGGTCGACGTAGTATAGGATGATGTGCTGGAAGATTCCAGAAGAATCAACGTGAGGAGTTATGCTGAGATGGGAACGGATAGGAGACGTTGGAGAAGATAGGTGTTGGAGGCCAGGGCCACCGTAAGACTGTAATGCTGAAGACGAGAAATTATTATCTTCTTTAATGAGAAATAAAATGTCATTAGAGAGAAGTAGAGAGTCCTTAGAGAGAAGTAGCTGAACGGATACAATTATTAACTAATGTCGGACAATACTTCAAGGGAATTGAGGGTACAATGTTAACTGTTACCGCGAGATTTCCTGTCTTGAAGTGTTATGTAGCATTTAAACCGGCACAGTTTAATGCACACAAAAGGTGCCAGAAAAATTGAGCATCGCGGCCCCCCCCCCCACTCGCTTTATCAAACGTCGTGTTTGGCATCACTAAACGAACTCGGACCTACACACACTATGAATGGAAGGAAAGGGAGCCCTTTCCTCTATTGTTTTTTTTTCCCAGAGGGGGGAATCGATTTGTTTAATAAATTTATAATTACACCTGAAAAGGGATTTCCCATCAAGGAAAAGACGAGACTAATAGGTAAGGTTGCCGCCTACAACCGAGAGAGCCCGAGGAGTCTTTGCAAACGCAGACGCGCGCAACTTATTCAATCGTTTCGTCATCGCCAAAGTCAGGTGATAATCAGTCACAGACGTTCCCGCCACGTTACAAGTTGTGGTGTAAGAACGAATACGTTCTCGACTGTCAAGTGCGTTTATCGGTAAAATGACCAGAAAAAAAATGATTAACATCTGCGTCAAATCAATTTTAACAAAAGGTTTTACTTACACACTGTAACAAGAGCACACAAATAGCCTACACGCGAGTCACACATCATTCATAACATACATGGACAGATTAATGCAGAATATTGATAAGGCCAAATAATGGTGCTTCGTTGACGTCTTATATTGGAACTTACTACACTTGACCGGATAGCTATTTATGAACACACAACTCACTTCGTATTTGGTCAATCACGAATTACATTATCTGCATGTTCACAAGTGTCGCCGACTGGACCAATCGGGACTTCTTTCCGTTTCTTCAAACCCCCCCCCCACACCCATTCTGTCCATGTTTTATTACCAAGCAGTTTTCTCTTGATTTTTGTTTTCCTTTTAACAAACCAGCGGCAAGATGTTTAAGGTCGTCGCTCCAACCCCAATGAAATCAACGGACGACATCAGGGATCCCTCGACAAACTCAAAACAATTTGCAATATGTTACCGTTTCCTACAATAAAGCCTTACCTAGAAGACACTTCCCAGAGTCCATTACGAAAATACAACAGCACTGCTTCCGAAAAGATATCGAGTTTACCACGAAGGTGTAAGCCTACTGGGTACAATCATATACCGCTTTTACATAGCGGGTGATAATGTAATAATCATAATTATTCCCAAGTTTGGTCCTCGATATGGCGACTCTTACTATTCTATATGTTTTTGATGACTATCGGCTTCGCGTTTTCCAGCACCTCGCTCTTTCACACATCGGATATAGTCTCTCAACAGGGTACCCACTGGAGGATGCCCGAGAACGCGTACACGCAGTCACGAAGCATTGGGGGTACACGCGAAAATAGAACATACCCTTGGTATTTAAAAATCTGTCCTTTCATGAAATCTGACGATCTACTTCCATGTTAAAACACTTTTTCTTCTTTCAGTCCATCCCGTTCGGGCTTGTTTTACACCCTTTACACTTCACGCCAATCCCGCCGTCGTACGCTCACTATTTAGTTGAGGGGACCCGGAATCTCCTACACGTGCAATGTTAAATGAAATGAGCATTTCTCTTAACCTATTACGATTAGCAAACTGATTTTTTCCTTATAGCTTATTACATATTTTTTTCCACAATTAGCACCCTAGGTATTTTAGAATTTTTGCGTTTTTATAGGAAACATTAATTTTCTGTATTTTAAGATTTAGTAGCATTATTTCTCACAATTCTTTACAACATAAAATCTATAATTACTAATCTTATATATAAAAATGAATGTTCCTTTGTTTGGCCCGTATGCGTTCCTATACCATTCATCCGATTGCGATGAAACTTCGGTGAGTTGTTGTGCGCCCGCCCGCGAATGTTTCTGAATTAGTGGTGTTTTTTCGATGGGGTCCTTTGGGGGGGGGGGGTCTTCCACATCTCCTCCTAAACCACTGGACCGATTTCAACCAAACTTGGCACAAATATTTTACGCAACGGAAGAACCAACATAGGATAGGTGTTTTTTCGATGGGGTCCTTTGGGGTCTTCCACTTCTTCTCCTAAACCACTGGACCGATTTCAACCAAACTTGGCACAAATATTTTACGCAACGGGAGAACCAACATAGGATAGGTGTTTTTTTCGACGGGGTCCTTTGGGGTCTTCCACATCTCCTCCTAAACCATTGGACCGATTTCAACCAAACGTGGCACAAATATTTTACGCAACGGGAGAACCAACATAGGATATGTGTTTTTTCGATATGATCCTTCGGGGGGTCCTTTGGGATCTCCCACATCTCCTCCTAAACCACTGGACCGATTTCAACCAAACTTGGCACAAATATTTTTCGCAAAGGGAGAACCAACATAGGACAAATGTTTTTTCGATACGATCCTTTGGGGTCTTCCACATCTCCTCCTAAACCATTGGACCGATTTCAACCAAACTTGGCACAAATATTTTACGCAATGGGAGAACCAACATAGGACAGGTGTTTTTTCGATACGATCCTCTGGAGGGTCCTTTGGGGGTCTTAAAAAACTATTAGATCTGGTTACTATGGCAACCCAATAGAATAGACTCTGTTCTAAATATATTATCGCATTAAATTGAAGACCACGCGAACGAAGTCGTGGGCAACAGCTATTTATTTTTAAGAAACCTACTTTAATTGAACTTTATTAATTAAACTAACATTTTCATTACGTACAACGTGAAACTCCGTAGTGAAGCACGGGTATTCCGCTAGTATATTAAAAAAAAAAGCTACGGTGTGAAGTGTGATTCAGTGTGAAATACAAACCCTGAACATTTGAGGTCTTTATTAGCTCTAATAGTTTATGGAAAAATGTTCTTATATAGCAAAAACGTAAACTGACAGGGATCGTCGATCAAAGTTGTGTCCTGGAGCACAGGGGAGTCACTAGACATATCTTCATAAAGTTTACTCTTTGATCCTTTCATTCTTTGTCTGGCTAGTCTCTCACACTCCGTGTATTTCCTTCGAGCACTCTCTTTCTCCATTATGTAAACATAATCATGTACACACCCAGCATTAGTCCACGTCTCTGTAGCACTTCACACTTGATTATGTTTCCCCTGTTGTTAAGTGGCAATTACATCATGTACCCCAAAATGTAACGTCTTTATTTCAACGAACACATTTTTAGGAATTCTAGTCCAGACCATATTATTCACGTTCTCGTTTTGATTTTGTACAAGACCATGGAGGCACAACACTTTGTTCAGAAGTTCAGTCTGAGATAAATCTCTGAAAACTGGCTTTACAGTCTCCATGACAGCCTCTGGTGATGTTTTGTACATTTGTTCAGATTCTTCATTAGTACACGAATCAGGCCCATTGGATCGTCACAGTCCATCTTGTGGATCAAATCTAAGGAAAAAAAATGGAAAACTGACATGTCAATTACGCGCCCACTTTTTGAATGGAGGAGTATATTTTGAAAATGCATAAATAAGCAAAAATTAATTTTTTCATCATTTTTCAACTTTCGGGGGGGCCTAAGTGGCCTGTTTCGTTGTCTTTTTCCGATAAACGATGCCATTACACTATGGTCGCGTTTCATTTGACGTTATGGCCTACGAACCTTCAGTACAACGTCGTAACACACGTCCGTATATAAGCTACTCTCGCCCAATTATTACTTTCCAATCGAGTGCGCGTGTATTATATTACGCGTAGAATTTGCCGTTCAATCGCTCGTTACACATTGATATTACGCATTCACAATAAATTAACAATCATATTCATTACTGCGCCCTAATGGCCTTACCACCCGACGATCGAGTGAGAGCCCACGTATATTATCACTATCGACCTCCTTGTCAGTCACCTATCTCATTGTGTACAATCACCCAGTACCGTAATCTGAACTTTAAAACAACAAAACCTTAACCTAAGACACAGCGAAGTATTCATTATACGCAGTTAGTATTCCTCCAACTAAAAAGGCGTCTGTCACGGTGGGCGTCAACATCCGACCGCCGCGCCAAACGCTGGCACTCTAACGTACTAAACTAAGTTACGATAACCTCTGTTCCACACAACGCTAAGACTCAGACTCCTTTACTGATTCGCTTTACAGTGACTGTTTCGCGAGTTTTACCGCTACAAATACAATGGTCCTCACGTACCACGGAGCGCTACATTTAATGTTTGACTTTATCAGTAGAGCATTACGTCATTTTTACCATATGATAACAATTTATTAGGAAACAATATACTAATCATGAAACTAATTTGATTTTTACAAATATTACTAACAGATTCGGTGTAAACGTAAACATATCAAGAAAAGCTTCGCACATGATATTGTTCAGTATGGAGACGGACAGTGTATTCCCGGATTTTCACATTACTATCTGAGATAACGCTCCCGTCGCATCATCCATCGTCAGTTGTGAAAACACCATTTAGTAACTTGAAGCTAATGTTAAACACGCTGACATCCATGGTAGGTCCTCACCATGGTAGGTACCTGATCGTGTTTTGTTAAGTGTGCTTGGATTCTGAAAACTGAAGACTTGACTGAAAAGAAGACTGAAGAAGAAACTGAAAACTTGGATTTAGAGTGGCACTTCAACCGAAAACCAATAAAAAATGTATTCATTGTAGTATAATGCGTTAGATACATCATATTTCTACACTATATAAAGTTGCCGAAATTTTGGACCATACTTACGATGGCTGGCTATTTAAACTTTGCGATGGAAAAACAAAAGACTTTCCCAACAGACGTTAACCATCTGACGTACACAATCGTCTTTGAGTACAATACACAGACCTATACTGCTTCATAATTACTAACAGTTGGGAGAACCTTTAGTATTATAAGTAACAAACAAAACTAGAGGCAGGTAGCTGATGCAACAGGTGTAGTCTCTCACTCACTCTCCTATTCATGCACCTCTACAGTAGCAGGTAAAGAGCGCGCACAATGTTACGACAAAATACATAACACAATGATCGGTCACTATGGCCGCCATTAACGGAGGATGGGGATTCTCAGACTACCAACAAATAGAATAGTTGCTTACTCACATACACAACGGTCGAATCATGTACTTTCTACATTTGTATGCTGAAAAAGCGACAACATCCCAAAAAGAGTATTTATGAATTCAATCGGATTTGTTTTCAAAAAAAATTAATATTTCCTCAGTTATGAACCCCTCGTTAAAAGAAACAAATATATATATATATATATATATATCGCCGTAATTACGTACAATCGATCCTGTACGACATCCATTATCAACTGACAAGTACACACGCACCGCAATAAATTATATTATCCAGCGATATACATGAGTTACGATATCTTTTCAACTGTCCGATATATTTCATATAGGCCGCGAGATCTAAGCGTTACCGTGTGACAGTAAGTGCCACAATTACTAGTTTATAAACTACGTGTGAACAAAATGTACAACAAACTATAAAATCACTAAAATAACAAACGTCAGCCGTGCTTCTCAGTGACAAATGATGAATCGTTATAGGCTACTAATTCTGACTTCCTTGCAACTATACTAACGGAACAATCTGATTGGCGTTCACGGAGAATAGGAGTGTTCTAAGAACAAGGTAATACATCATAACGTGCCGAATGTAACACTATAAGTGGGCGGCCTATACTCTACACCGTGAGGCAGTTGCGAAGGGGGCGGAGTGGACTACCTTGAAGGTTGGACTCCCCATTTTTCTCACGAAAAATGAGATATTAATACAATTATTATAAACCTTATTTTAATACACGCGACTGACTTACAAACGGTTTAAGTGATTAGGGAATTTCACTGAAATTTTTAATAGCTCTGGGGGAAAGGCTTAACCCCCCCTCCAGTTATGCGACTGCCGTGAGGTCATCAACTACCGCGTTCACCTCTTGTCCAATGTAGCCACACAATAAAAGGCGCATCCTATCTTTGCGTGAAACCTGTCTCACAACTGCAAACTTACAGCGAGCCGCACCGACTCGTCTCACAAAAATGTGTGCGCGCCCTTGAATGCGAATTATAATAAGCAAGGTTACGCCAGAGCAGGCCGAACAAGCATGTCACAAAAAAAAAAACTTCAACACGCAACGGGTTCTCACGAAACTGGGTGGAAAATGAAGAAATCAACGAACTTTTGACAAGAATGGACGTTGGGTGGTTACAGCCTGAGGGACGCCGTAGAAGTTCGGGACGTCCACCGAAACAGCGGAACTAGTGAACCTAAAGGACGACGTTCAGGCGCGAATCTATTGCGAGGCACGGGAACAATTCCACGTGGGGATAATTAGAAATTAAGCGAAAATCGAGCGTGTTACATACAAAAGCTTTCTCCATGTCCAGCACAGTCGCTGCCAGCTGTAACGGGCACAGCTGTTTCCGTTTCTCACAGCCGCGCGTGGCTCGCAACACGCACTCTGCCACGTACGGAGATACTTTCTCCGTATTTCTCACGTGCACACAGACACACACCAGTAAAAACCAGTTTTCACTTTTTAACACTTGTCTATTCTTCTCTTATTAAACACATTATAATAGCAAATACTGCAATGATTTACTTATTTAACTACTCTTTCTACCTCTGTCCATCCAATCACATCTTCCACTTGCGTTTCCAATCAATGGGGGGGGGGGTTCCAATCATAACAAGCCAATATCCCTTCCCCAGTTGGACACCTCATGGGAATTTTTTTAGTAAAGTAAGAAACGTTTAATGTTTTGACAAGGCTAAAAAACAGACTTGAGTAGTGAAATTAAAACCGAATGAATATACTCAAGATTCGGAAGGGCCTGAGACAACGATGGTCAAAACGTCTCACACGTTTGTTTCCAACTAACTTCTTAACGCAGAATTCAGTATGCCATGTGAGGGAAAAGATAAAACAGAGCCACAAAGTACGAGAAGGTCCTAAACAAGCCATCGCGATGGACCTGCTGAACACTAAACAAGAAAAGGCCCAAAGATCCACTGCGGTGATTTCGTTTTCAACCGTTTAATTGTAGATCAGATGATTAGGTCACAGAATGTAGTCTGACGCCTTAAGAAAAGAAACCTTTAACAAGAGTACAGCCTACAACATATAAAATAGAACGCGTAAAGAGTAAAGTCCGATAACGTGTAGAAAGTAATTCTACCGATTCCTCGTCTCGGCAAAACATGTAGGCGTGTACCGAAACCGGCAAAAAGGGTAGCAGCTGTCGTCAGCAACGGTGCTCAATATCTGTCATACTGGGTAGTGGCGGCTATTCACTGTTCTTGAAATAAACAACGTTGTGTTGCGCGTTGTCTGTCCGTCTTATTACACCTTTGTAAATAATACTATCCGTTAAAGTTTTTATAAAACAATAAGTTTCTATAATAATATATAGCCTAACTTGAGACAGTGTCCCTTAAATAGTAACTATAATAAATGAGTATGTTTGCATCATAATATAATAAACTAGAAAAGAATGAGTGCCGACATTAGAGTAGGAGAGTGGACCTTCCCGCCACTCAGGCGACATTGCGCCGTTAAGAACTGCAATCTTTTTTGCCATTTCCTCGATCAGCTTCCTACACTTCAAGAACTGCAGCTCACTATTTGTTTTGTTTTATTTATTTCCTTAAGTCTTAGTGATATTATCTGCCTGTGATAACCGCATAAGGCGTGGCTCGGTCGACGTTTGGTAGCTGGCTAGTAACAGGTCCTTTGTACACGTTGTCGGTTGCAGTAATGTAATGATGATAAATCTGTTCTTAAAACTGGAAACTTCAGAGGCTTCCGACTGCCATCGTTTTACCTAGGCAGTATTACTAGCCTGGCCTGGAAACGCATCGCACACGGCAAGTCCTAATTACAAAACTATTCCAGACCTGACTGATTCTGAACAGTCACGTAGAGATGAGCAGTGGTCAAACACCTCATTGCGAGGCTAACAAAATTTTCATTCTTTTCGCACATGCGCACATCAGTCTTGTACAGCGTTTCACAATGTGATCATGGCCCCCCAACAAGGCTGACAATAACGTTAGAAGAGCAGACATGTAGCGTGTGAACGAGACAGCGAACTGTCTCCTCTCTCGCTCCACTTTAGCTGGCTGCTCAGTTCACCGATCAAGAAAGGCTGCCACATTCCTACTATTCGACACACTGTTATAATAGAAACTTCAAACCCTACAATAATATTACTAACTTCAGTCTTACTACATTATCCGACCACGCTGGAACAGTGGTAACTGACAGCTCGCATCTTGAGTTCAGTCTAATTCCCTGCAGTTGAGCTTCATGTTATCGTACTGTGTTCTAAGGCCGAAACAGTCGCGTCTTTAAAACTAGCTAGCAGCGGCAGCAATTACCAAAAACGCCACCACTATCGTAATTTCTTTTTCCCAAGTGTAAAAAAGTTGCACTCAGTTACAGGATGGGACGCAAACAAAACAAACACGAGTTCAAGAGGGATTAAACCGCCGCCTGGTGCGTGTCTATTGTGGTGAAGAAGAGAGGCGGTTATGGAACAAACGCGTGCGTGCACTGCATAAATCAAATACAGTACACATTTACGGTGAGGGTGAATACATGCCACCCCTCCCACAAACAGGTATTGGCGGTCACAGTTCGGGGGGGGGGGTCATCACCCTCGACGATTTTGTCACCATTCACCTCACATAACATAAAAATAAACAAATTAAATACACCCTCTCTTTTTGTACAAAATAATACTTAAAAGATACTTCATCGTGCTAAGATTGTTGATTAGCTTTTTTTTCTATTTGTATCGGCCATCTGAGGACCACATTCCAATTTCAATTCTTTATTCCTTGTTCTTTTCTTTTTCTCCAATATTCTTTCATCTTTTCACTATGTCTCTTTTTCCTGTCTTCAGTCCACTTTGAACCTGCGTTTTTCTCTCTCCTACCATGGAGAGAGTACTATGGGGACGTGGACTTGACTTACCCCCGTTGATTAGCTTTATTACTATTATTATTATTACAAGACCACACATTCACAAATCAGACTCAAAACTGTATACCACTGGCGGAACGTAAGAACGCTTCTACTAGATGTGAGGGGTGTGGGTATGGATTTCCTTTACTTAATCGATTCAGAGTATATACGAATTCCCTAGTGCAGGCGAATAGAAAACTGACGTGGATGGATCTAAGACACTGACGAAGTGTTACGTATAATGAATGGTCTGTTCACCCATGTGCTATACCAACTATAAGCAAGAGGATAAAAAAGAATTTGTCTCGTATAGGAGCAACTGGAGACCTGCCGATCAGCTGGCCACCATATAGGCCTATACGACGAAGGGCCTGCTGCAAGTCCAGTCCCCTTCCTAACAATTCTATACTTTAAAAAGGCGTTGGTTGTTTTAGGTCCGTAATCATTGACAGTTCCCACGTCCACAACTTAACTGTTCACATTAAAATCAGCTCGCCAAAATCTTCTGTGACGAACTCAGCTGTTTACCACATCTTAGAACTAGACTTCTGTCTTAGAACGGGATGTACAGAATGGCAAAAAATACAACATGTTTACCAACTGACAACTGCAGACAATTCGGAACGTTTAAACAAATGACAAATATCGTTATTTAAGAAATTAATTTTCAAACCGTAAACGACCCGTCTACTCGTTAACGTGCTTCCGACTGCTGATACTTTCATCGTTATTCTAATTAACAAAATCAACTTTTATTCATGTATCCACTACGATTAAATTAAATTTAAAAAAGTAAAAAAATAAAGTATTATACAGTAATTAAAAATAGATTTAAAATAATAATAACAATCATAATAATAAAAGGCGGCATGAAATAAAACAAAAGCGGAACACGGTTCATACAAGTAACCGATATTTGAACAAGCGGATCAGAACCCGTTACGCAAAAGTGGATCAGGGAATTTATACTCAAGGAACTGACGTTTACAACGCGCGAACCAAACCCTCACACACTCTCTCTGTCTACCAGGAATCAAATTAAAATGCCCAATCCGCGAAGGAATTCCACCAATTAATACTAATGAAATTTCCGACGCCACATTCTTGGGAGCGCGTACACGAGTACGCTTACACAAATTGCATGGTAATTATTTATGCAAACCTGACCCAGATACCTTTAAACCGTGTCCCCAATACAGGTTTGTATTTCACAACGAGCGGCGGTTACGTAAAGACGTGCAGGAGGTGCCAGAGCCGAGGCGGCCACCGGTGGTGGGAGTTGCCAACTGCACAACGCTGCATCGCGTTTTCTATTTATTCTGACGGCTGTGATGTTGCCATAACGACGATACAACGTTTACAAGCACTAGACTAAAAATTCACGTCATTAAATCAGTTGCCAAATACGCTACATTATATTAAAAGAAAACAGCCTACATAAGAGCACATTTTATAGTCACCTATAACCAACATATCACTAATACCTTGTAGTCACCTTCACTGACATATCACCTTCTAGTAGTTACCTGACCATAACACGTTTGTCCTTAGTAGTACGGTAGTTTTTTTCCCCCCTGTTTATGAATGATACAAAACACTAGACGTCTGACCATTTTAAAAAATAAGTAACATACGTCATTTTATTTCTTCTGAAATTTCATATATCATCGTTGACACTCGCAGAATCAAGATGAGTGATTTGACACCGCATTTGTCAAAATCTAGATTTTCAAGTTACAAAAGGAAACGAGGCAACACAATACTGTCCTGTATGGGTGGCGGGTGCAATTAATAAGGTTGTGTAACAGAACACGTAATAATACTACATAGTTATAAAGTAAACATAACTAATAAAAACATACAGTGATTATTAAAAATTAATCTATTAGGGAAGGCGTTCAACGTCACAGCCAAATACCAGAACCCAAAGCGCTTTATGTTCAATGTAAACGTTCGTTTCTCGAAAACCTTAAGATAAGACTTGCAAAACTGTATTTAAATTACGCTTAATTATTTCTCACAATTTCGACTAACTTCCACTAGATGCCTGCCTGTAACAACAAGAAAGAGTATAGCCCAACTTATCGTGGTCGTAAATCGAAAAACTCGTAACCAAACGCTACATATGGCAAGCATGAAGAGTATGTGAAAAAAGTTTAATATTCCGTCGACTTGCTGACATATTACCTATGCACTGAAGTAAAAACGGCCCGCTGACGTAAATTAACAATAAATGTACTTCGAATTGTTTTGAAGTTCAATAAATTGTTGACGTGTACATTTTATACTTATTATACATTTTACAGCTTTGTTTTGAGGCCAAAATTCTTTAAAAATTTTAAACAAAGAGTACCAGAAAACGTACACTAGCCATTGTTTTGACACTACAAAGGTTTATGCATTATAATTCTACAATTTTTACTTCGATGTTCCATAAGGAAATGGAAGTATGGTGATGGCGAAAAAAATCGTGTTCGAGATAAGGGCGGGCTTAGAAAAGTTATTTTTCGAAAAGTGTCTGTGTGTAGAATTTTTTCTATGGCAAACGATAACAGCCGCAAATTCAAATAGAATCAAATTTTTTTTGTATACGTTCCTGAATTGTAGAGTACTCAATGCCTGTTGATTTTGGTGAAGATCGGTTAAGGGAAAGGGGTAGTTTACCTCCAACATTTTATGTTTTAGCAAGGGTAATTTTTTCTATGACGAACGATAACTGCCGCACATTCAAATAGAATCAAATAAGTTTTTGCATACATCCCTGAATTGTAGAGGACTCAAGGCCTGTTGATTTTGGTGAAGATCGGTTAAGAGAAAGGGGTATTTACCTGCAACGTTTTATGTTTTAACAAGAGTCATTTTTTATGACGAACGATAACTTCCGTAAATTCAAACATAATCAAATAATGTTTTGCATATGCGCCTGAGTTGTAGAGGCCTCAAGCCATATTGATTTTGGTGAAGATCGGTTACGGGGAAAGGGTAGTTTACCTGCAACGTTTTATGTTTTAACAAGAGTAAAGTACTTAATTTTGATAAAGTACCCTGAAAAGAAGATCGTAATAATCCACTGTAGAAACGTAGATGAAATATCTATAAATGAAGAGGCTAGTTGAACGGGGTAGGGGTAAATTTCTATAAATGAAAATGATAGTTGAAGGGGGAGGGGATAATTTTTATTTATATGTCATGTATACTACGTTATCGGCAACAAAGAAGTAGTTTGTTGTTAAAATTCCTTCCCGGGCTGTTTGGCGTGGTCTAATGTTTTCTACAAAACCAGAAGTTTCGGCAGTGCTATCGACTGCCATCATCAGTAAACATCGAGTGCGCTAACGTGAGGTGGTATACGTTAGTGACCACAGTACTGTGGTTAAGGCTGAAGAAAGAAGTAGATTGTATGGAAATATTTCATTTCGAAAATGATTTTAAATATAAATCTTAGAACATGGAAGTCATGTATGGTTCTCCATACCGATATTTTACTTGTCGGAGGACCAAACGTTTAAGTCGCGCAAGTAGGCCTACATACGAAAGAAACCCCCATATACGCAAAGTATTTCGCGATCTACCCACCGTGTCATGTGATTTCTGAATAAACTACACTGCGGTCTTTCGAATCCAATCTCATCAAGTTTAACACATTCATTTTAAATGAACCAAACGTAAAAGCGCGGTAGCGCACAAACATGGGTATTTCCTTTACGGCGATACAAAGTTATCATCGTTGGCAACCTTCGCCACGTACAAGGAGATTACACATACCGCGGTTCAAGGTTTCTCAATCTAATCAAGCGCGCGCGCGCAATGGTGTCACTGCCATCACGATCATAATTACGTACGGACACTTCCGTGTGCACGTGCGTCGTCCTTGGCACGCGAACTGCATACGACGGAACCGATTATGAGGCCGCGCGTATTCAATTCACACGTATATCACAGCCTCCGTTTTATCGATCGGTCGGTGGTGGTCATCGCCAAATTTCGCGACGATACTAAATCATTGCTTCTATCATTCTCTTAGCAGTGTATTTGGTTACATTAGTATGTACAAGGTTAAACGTGTAATTTGTGTCACTGACAAGGCCAGTAGTGGATTTATATCGAGGGACGAAATATATACTCCAGTGGCGGATCTCGTGTAATCCTACAAAACGTGAAGCCATTTAATAATAAAAGTACGACAGAGAGAGAATAGATTTCTGTAATAATCAATCATTTAAAACATCCACATTAAAAAAAAAGTTATTTCTGGCAAAAATTTATTTAAAAACCACACATGCTTGCAACGCAATACACCAGAAAAATGAAATATTATATTATATTTTATATAAATGCATAATAAAAGGGTCGATTATTAAGAGGATCGATCAAAAACTAATTTATTATTTCTTTTATGAATTTGCTAACTGCTATAATTTTTATTGTTCGACTAAGCTTTTCGTCATCACCGACATCATCAGGTCTTAAACAACGTCCATCAACTGTACGTTGTAGGCTTTTATACTTTAGGCCCCTCCCCTTCTGTCATCGCCCCTCCTATTGGTTCTAGCTGCTGCCGCTCTTCACGGGAACTTTGTTTACATTTTTCCGTTAGGCATTTTTCTAACGTCCGTCAAATTGTTTTAAGAATCTCCCGTTAATTTCTTCATTCATGACTTATAATTTTTTGTAACCTTTTACATTTCGTCATTTTTAGTGTGTTATTCTTATTATTTTAATTTATTTTTGTTTATTGTTTAATATATAATAAAATATATTTGCTAACTGCTTTAATTTTTATTGTTCGACTAAGCTTTTCGTCATCACTAACATCATCAGGTCTTAAACAACGTCTATCAACTGTACGTTGTAGGCTTTTATACTTTCGGCCCCTCCCCTTCTGTCATCGCCCCTCCTAGGAAAAATGTAGACAAAGTTCAAGTGAAGAGCGGCAGCAGCTAGAACCAATAGGAGGGGCGATGACAGAAGGGGAGGGGCCTAAAGTATAAAAGCCTACAACGTACAGTTGATGGACGTTGTTTAAGACCTGATGATGTCAGTGATGACGAAAAGCTTAGTCGAACAATAAAAATTATAGCAGTTAGCAAATTCATAAAAGAAATAGTAAGGATGGCTGCTAATTTAAACAATACGAAGAACTAATTTATGCTCTGTCAACACAACTTTTCAAATGAAGATCAAAGCAAATATTAAACAGTAGTACAGTAGTGTACAGCTAACTTCCACCGGTCAACATAACACAATTTACTTTCAATATATTTACGTCATCGACAAGCCCATTTTCGATTTTCTGTCTGACCCGACTTAACGTCATCTAATCTGAAAGCACTCGCCAGGTTGCGAACAATAACACGTACGGTATTTCATTATCCAAAAAGCTGTATGGAATTAATTGTCTCTTTGTAGTCTCTTCTTCCCGATCAGAACACCCTGAAATAGTACAGATCAGCAATCACCTCGTATGAAAACTTCCATCTAATAGAATGTGAATTTGTCTCTGAAAGGCGCTCAATCGGGAGTTCGGTTAAGATCACTTATAATCTCACGCGTCGCAACACCTGAATGGACGACGACTACATGGCACTTCGGTGGCCGACGACACTACAGCTACCACGGCACAACCCCAGTCAGTGTGGAGGAGACAAACACAACACTTGACATTTTTCCGCCGCTGCAAACCTATCCGAGGAGCACGTTTCACAACCAAAGCTAGCAATCTAAAAGTTCAAAGGTTGTCACACGTTGCGTCCCCTCACGTACAACTCGTTATTGGCTTACGTCACAATACTGTTTATCACAGCCATCACGTTTTTACTGTAGAAAAACTCCCCCCCCCCTCTTATTATTGTGTTATTTACAAATCGTATTCTTGTTGACAATCGTTTCTATTTCTGAATGGAAATTCCTGCCATAAAACAAGCGCCACGTATATTCCAATACTTGTTATTCTGGTAGTTTACACGTTACAGAACGTGTGCGTCCATGCGTCCATCAGCGCGCGCGCACACACACACACGCACACACACACACGCACACACACTGAAATCCCGTACGATTACTGATGCGACGCTTTTACATTTTTTAGAAATTTATCGATACTCTGAATAATGTCAAATCTCTACATTGTGATATTTTTTTCATTCCACAAGACTTTCCGACCCGTAGTACGTCACGACATGAAAAACCGTAACTTTCTACCATTTTCTACCATAAACTCGGCAACGTTTGACCATCTTCAAGGCTACTACCTTGTTATACGGTAGTCCGGATACTGTAAGGGTAAATATTTAAATTGTGAAGTAATCAAGTTCTCTCTCTCTCTCTCTCTCTCTCTCTCTCCCTCCCTCCCTCCCTACCTTCCTAATGCGTGTACGCACGCAAAGCGCGCGCGCGTTTGGTCAGTTATCACAAAAATAAATATTTTCTACTATACGAGTAAGAAACTCTTACAAATTTTCATGTTATACCTGCAGAAGAAATTAATTATTGTTACGATAATTTATGCAAATATTTAATTCTCGTATAAATAACATGGTACTTATGGAGAAGTAGTATGTATTAAAATTAACTGATTCCAGAATAACAGGTATCTCGTGAAATGTGTACATGCCTACGCTACGGAAACTTTCCCGTTCCCCTCCACAGGAGGAACACGTCAATAACGTATATATAGGCTATATATAATACCAAAGTTTAAGAAACCATCGTTGATGACGCCATCAATCCATTCGACTGACGTCACCAGACACTTTGTTGCGAACAAGTAAGTGCAGCCGTTCTGATGTAACGTGCTCAGTATCGGTTGAAATATGACGTGTATTCGTCTTGAAAGCAAGCGAATTCTGTAAATCCACGTAAAACGCAATTCTGCAATTGCTGTGAATATAAATCGCAAAAACAGTATCTGAAAACGAGATGAAGCATGGCAAACACTAACTTAATGCCATATTTTATACACATGGCATGTTGTTTTGCCGACAAAGGTAACGTGATGTAAAATGGTGATAAAAATATCAGAAACAACAAACTAATTTATAATAATGATGACAGCAAACGTACAATATGCCACAGTTTCGATATACCACCATAAAAAAAATAACACGAAAAAGACATGCAATCGACATCGATATTGGGGGACAAGTCGCCGTTCGGTCCAGAAGAGAAACGATAAAGAACAATCGAAATGAATAAATCACGCGTTCGAATAGTGACGATAGAAAACCGTAACGGTAATCGATTCGCCGAATGAACGGCTAAACACGGACTCCTAAAGTGACAACTCAACGCCTGAAAGCGGTATGACAGGCCCGGAAAGGTGGTAGAAGTAACAGACACGTCTTGTGGAAGATTTGCCCAACGTCTGAGGAAAAGAATTTAAAAATGAGAATAATAAGAACTCTTGAAGACTGGTGCCCGTGTCTCAATATTACTTAAACGTACGATGAAGATATATTAAATGCTGACCTAATGCCAGCGAGGGTCTGATGAAGATCGGCATATAGGATAGTGCCAGTAAGGCCCTGCGCACACGGGGCAACAGATAAGCGATGAAAGTGATGACGGCAATGCAGCCGATATAAAGTGATAAAGGCGACGCGAGTGATCTCTGCAACAGGGCATCCGCTCAAGGAGCGATCGGAAGTAGTCAAATCGTGCCTTCCAACGAGAGAATACCTATCTAGTTTTTCTCAAAATTTTAGAAGAGGTCCTACATCATTTTTCAGTATGTCGAGTGATTCAAGTGACGAAAAACGTTTGCACCTATACAGATTGCTCCCTACACTGAGAAGAATTTACACTGCAGGCTGTTCGTTGCAGCCAAAGAACTGCAAGAAAATGACGCCAAATTTCTCGCATTCTATAGAATGGCAAAGCAATCATACACTGTACTTGCTGAAATTATTACCACTGCTTTTCATAATCGAAACACCAATATGAGGGAGTGCATCAGCGCGGAAGAAAGGATTTTGATTACACTGAGGTAAGCACTCATTTTATAACTATTTATTTACTGATGTCAAATAACAATAATTAATTCCCTGTGTTGAGACATAATCACACACACACACGCGCGCGCGCGCGCATGAAATTGTTCATTTTTATCGTACAAAAACATTGTACAGGTTTTTTTTTGCTTTCAAACATTATAAACTGGTATATTTTGAATATATATTTTTCCACTGCATCCACGAACTTAACACTCAACGTCTCCATTTTACCTGGCAATATAGGCAACGCGATGCGCTAGCGACCTACACTGCAGGTTGACCGAGTTGCTCAGATCACGTACATCGACTAGATCGCCTACCGATTGCTTTCACATTGCTCCGTTGGTGGGTCCCCACTTCTTTACATAGGAAGTGACGGGAAGGGGATATCGAATTGCTATTGCATCGCTTAAAAAAGCAAGTCATTCACGGTCCAACCTGTAGGACTACACTCAATATCGGACTACCGTTGGATCGTGAATGGGGTGCGGGACTACATGTCGACCTACTATCGTGGTCGTAAATCGAAAAACTCGTAACCAAACGCTACATATGGCAAGCATGAAGAGTATGTGAAAAAAGTTTAATATTCCGTCGACTTACTGACATATTACCTATGCACTGAAGTAAAAACGGCCCGCTGACGTAAATTAACAATAAATGTACTTCGAATTGTTTTGAAGTTCAATAAATTGTTGACGTGTACATTTTATACTTATTATACATTTTACAGCTTTGTTTTGAGGCCAAAATTCTTTAAAAATTTTAAACAAAGAGTACCAGAAAACGTACACTAGCCATTGTTTTGACACTACAAAGGTTTATGCATTATAATTCTACAATTTTTACTTCGATGTTCCATAAGGAAATGGAAGTATGGTGATGGCGAAAAAAATCGTGTTCGAGATAAGGGCGGGCTTAGAAAAGTTATTTTTCGAAAAGTGTCTGTGTGTAGAATTTTTTCTATGGCAAACGATAACAGCCGCAAATTCAAATAGAATCAAATTTTTTTTGTATACGTTCCTGAATTGTAGAGTACTCAATGCCTGTTGATTTTGGTGAAGATCGGTTAAGGGAAAGGGGTAGTTTACCTCCAACATTTTATGTTTTAGCAAGGGTAATTTTTTCTATGACGAACGATAACTGCCGCACATTCAAATAGAATCAAATAAGTTTTTGCATACATCCCTGAATTGTAGAGGACTCAAGGCCTGTTGATTTTGGTGAAGATCGGTTAAGAGAAAGGGGTATTTACCTGCAACGTTTTATGTTTTAACAAGAGTCATTTTTTATGACGAACGATAACTTCCGTAAATTCAAACATAATCAAATAATGTTTTGCATATGCGCCTGAGTTGTAGAGGCCTCAAGCCATATTGATTTTGGTGAAGATCGGTTACGGGGAAAGGGTAGTTTACCTGCAACGTTTTATGTTTTAACAAGAGTAAAGTACTTAATTTTGATAAAGTACCCTGAAAAGAAGATCGTAATAATCCACTGTAGAAACGTAGATGAAATATCTATAAATGAAGAGGCTAGTTGAACGGGGTAGGGGTAAATTTCTATAAATGAAAATGATAGTTGAAGGGGGAGGGGATAATTTTTATTTATATGTCATGTATACTACGTTATCGGCAACAAAGAAGTAGTTTGTTGTTAAAATTCCTTCCCGGGCTGTTTGGCGTGGTCTAATGTTTTCTACAAAACCAGAAGTTTCGGCAGTGCTATCGACTGCCATCATCAGTAAACATCGAGTGCGCTAACGTGAGGTGGTATACGTTAGTGACCACAGTACTGTGGTTAAGGCTGAAGAAAGAAGTAGATTGTATGGAAATATTTCATTTCGAAAATGATTTTAAATATAAATCTTAGAACATGGAAGTCATGTATGGTTCTCCATACCGATATTTTACTTGTCGGAGGACCAAACGTTTAAGTCGCGCAAGTAGGCCTACATACGAAAGAAACCCCCATATACGCAAAGTATTTCGCGATCTACCCACCGTGTCATGTGATTTCTGAATAAACTACACTGCGGTCTTTCGAATCCAATCTCATCAAGTTTAACACATTCATTTTAAATGAACCAAACGTAAAAGCGCGGTAGCGCACAAACATGGGTATTTCCTTTACGGCGATACAAAGTTATCATCGTTGGCAACCTTCGCCACGTACAAGGAGATTACACATACCGCGGTTCAAGGTTTCTCAATCTAATCAAGCGCGCGCGCGCAATGGTGTCACTGCCATCACGATCATAATTACGTACGGACACTTCCGTGTGCACGTGCGTCGTCCTTGGCACGCGAACTGCATACGACGGAACCGATTATGAGGCCGCGCGTATTCAATTCACACGTATATCACAGCCTCCGTTTTATCGATCGGTCGGTGGTGGTCATCGCCAAATTTCGCGACGATACTAAATCATTGCTTCTATCATTCTCTTAGCAGTGTATTTGGTTACATTAGTATGTACAAGGTTAAACGTGTAATTTGTGTCACTGACAAGGCCAGTAGTGGATTTATATCGAGGGACGAAATATATACTCCAGTGGCGGATCTCGTGTAATCCTACAAAACGTGAAGCCATTTAATAATAAAAGTACGACAGAGAGAGAATAGATTTCTGTAATAATCAATCATTTAAAACATCCACATTAAAAAAAAAGTTATTTCTGGCAAAAATTTATTTAAAAACCACACATGCTTGCAACGCAATACACCAGAAAAATGAAATATTATATTATATTTTATATAAATGCATAATAAAAGGGTCGATTATTAAGAGGATCGATCAAAAACTAATTTATTATTTCTTTTATGAATTTGCTAACTGCTATAATTTTTATTGTTCGACTAAGCTTTTCGTCATCACCGACATCATCAGGTCTTAAACAACGTCCATCAACTGTACGTTGTAGGCTTTTATACTTTAGGCCCCTCCCCTTCTGTCATCGCCCCTCCTATTGGTTCTAGCTGCTGCCGCTCTTCACGGGAACTTTGTTTACATTTTTCCGTTAGGCATTTTTCTAACGTCCGTCAAATTGTTTTAAGAATCTCCCGTTAATTTCTTCATTCATGACTTATAATTTTTTGTAACCTTTTACATTTCGTCATTTTTAGTGTGTTATTCTTATTATTTTAATTTATTTTTGTTTATTGTTTAATATATAATAAAATATATTTGCTAACTGCTTTAATTTTTATTGTTCGACTAAGCTTTTCGTCATCACTAACATCATCAGGTCTTAAACAACGTCTATCAACTGTACGTTGTAGGCTTTTATACTTTCGGCCCCTCCCCTTCTGTCATCGCCCCTCCTAGGAAAAATGTAGACAAAGTTCAAGTGAAGAGCGGCAGCAGCTAGAACCAATAGGAGGGGCGATGACAGAAGGGGAGGGGCCTAAAGTATAAAAGCCTACAACGTACAGTTGATGGACGTTGTTTAAGACCTGATGATGTCAGTGATGACGAAAAGCTTAGTCGAACAATAAAAATTATAGCAGTTAGCAAATTCATAAAAGAAATAGTAAGGATGGCTGCTAATTTAAACAATACGAAGAACTAATTTATGCTCTGTCAACACAACTTTTCAAATGAAGATCAAAGCAAATATTAAACAGTAGTACAGTAGTGTACAGCTAACTTCCACCGGTCAACATAACACAATTTACTTTCAATATATTTACGTCATCGACAAGCCCATTTTCGATTTTCTGTCTGACCCGACTTAACGTCATCTAATCTGAAAGCACTCGCCAGGTTGCGAACAATAACACGTACGGTATTTCATTATCCAAAAAGCTGTATGGAATTAATTGTCTCTTTGTAGTCTCTTCTTCCCGATCAGAACACCCTGAAATAGTACAGATCAGCAATCACCTCGTATGAAAACTTCCATCTAATAGAATGTGAATTTGTCTCTGAAAGGCGCTCAATCGGGAGTTCGGTTAAGATCACTTATAATCTCACGCGTCGCAACACCTGAATGGACGACGACTACATGGCACTTCGGTGGCCGACGACACTACAGCTACCACGGCACAACCCCAGTCAGTGTGGAGGAGACAAACACAACACTTGACATTTTTCCGCCGCTGCAAACCTATCCGAGGAGCACGTTTCACAACCAAAGCTAGCAATCTAAAAGTTCAAAGGTTGTCACACGTTGCGTCCCCTCACGTACAACTCGTTATTGGCTTACGTCACAATACTGTTTATCACAGCCATCACGTTTTTACTGTAGAAAAACTCCCCCCCCCCTCTTATTATTGTGTTATTTACAAATCGTATTCTTGTTGACAATCGTTTCTATTTCTGAATGGAAATTCCTGCCATAAAACAAGCGCCACGTATATTCCAATACTTGTTATTCTGGTAGTTTACACGTTACAGAACGTGTGCGTCCATGCGTCCATCAGCGCGCGCGCACACACACACACGCACACACACACACGCACACACACTGAAATCCCGTACGATTACTGATGCGACGCTTTTACATTTTTTAGAAATTTATCGATACTCTGAATAATGTCAAATCTCTACATTGTGATATTTTTTTCATTCCACAAGACTTTCCGACCCGTAGTACGTCACGACATGAAAAACCGTAACTTTCTACCATTTTCTACCATAAACTCGGCAACGTTTGACCATCTTCAAGGCTACTACCTTGTTATACGGTAGTCCGGATACTGTAAGGGTAAATATTTAAATTGTGAAGTAATCAAGTTCTCTCTCTCTCTCTCTCTCTCTCTCTCTCCCTCCCTCCCTCCCTACCTTCCTAATGCGTGTACGCACGCAAAGCGCGCGCGCGTTTGGTCAGTTATCACAAAAATAAATATTTTCTACTATACGAGTAAGAAACTCTTACAAATTTTCATGTTATACCTGCAGAAGAAATTAATTATTGTTACGATAATTTATGCAAATATTTAATTCTCGTATAAATAACATGGTACTTATGGAGAAGTAGTATGTATTAAAATTAACTGATTCCAGAATAACAGGTATCTCGTGAAATGTGTACATGCCTACGCTACGGAAACTTTCCCGTTCCCCTCCACAGGAGGAACACGTCAATAACGTATATATAGGCTATATATAATACCAAAGTTTAAGAAACCATCGTTGATGACGCCATCAATCCATTCGACTGACGTCACCAGACACTTTGTTGCGAACAAGTAAGTGCAGCCGTTCTGATGTAACGTGCTCAGTATCGGTTGAAATATGACGTGTATTCGTCTTGAAAGCAAGCGAATTCTGTAAATCCACGTAAAACGCAATTCTGCAATTGCTGTGAATATAAATCGCAAAAACAGTATCTGAAAACGAGATGAAGCATGGCAAACACTAACTTAATGCCATATTTTATACACATGGCATGTTGTTTTGCCGACAAAGGTAACGTGATGTAAAATGGTGATAAAAATATCAGAAACAACAAACTAATTTATAATAATGATGACAGCAAACGTACAATATGCCACAGTTTCGATATACCACCATAAAAAAAATAACACGAAAAAGACATGCAATCGACATCGATATTGGGGGACAAGTCGCCGTTCGGTCCAGAAGAGAAACGATAAAGAACAATCGAAATGAATAAATCACGCGTTCGAATAGTGACGATAGAAAACCGTAACGGTAATCGATTCGCCGAATGAACGGCTAAACACGGACTCCTAAAGTGACAACTCAACGCCTGAAAGCGGTATGACAGGCCCGGAAAGGTGGTAGAAGTAACAGACACGTCTTGTGGAAGATTTGCCCAACGTCTGAGGAAAAGAATTTAAAAATGAGAATAATAAGAACTCTTGAAGACTGGTGCCCGTGTCTCAATATTACTTAAACGTACGATGAAGATATATTAAATGCTGACCTAATGCCAGCGAGGGTCTGATGAAGATCGGCATATAGGATAGTGCCAGTAAGGCCCTGCGCACACGGGGCAACAGATAAGCGATGAAAGTGATGACGGCAATGCAGCCGATATAAAGTGATAAAGGCGACGCGAGTGATCTCTGCAACAGGGCATCCGCTCAAGGAGCGATCGGAAGTAGTCAAATCGTGCCTTCCAACGAGAGAATACCTATCTAGTTTTTCTCAAAATTTTAGAAGAGGTCCTACATCATTTTTCAGTATGTCGAGTGATTCAAGTGACGAAAAACGTTTGCACCTATACAGATTGCTCCCTACACTGAGAAGAATTTACACTGCAGGCTGTTCGTTGCAGCCAAAGAACTGCAAGAAAATGACGCCAAATTTCTCGCATTCTATAGAATGGCAAAGCAATCATACACTGTACTTGCTGAAATTATTACCACTGCTTTTCATAATCGAAACACCAATATGAGGGAGTGCATCAGCGCGGAAGAAAGGATTTTGATTACACTGAGGTAAGCACTCATTTTATAACTATTTATTTACTGATGTCAAATAACAATAATTAATTCCCTGTGTTGAGACATAATCACACACACACACGCGCGCGCGCGCGCATGAAATTGTTCATTTTTATCGTACAAAAACATTGTACAGGTTTTTTTTTGCTTTCAAACATTATAAACTGGTATATTTTGAATATATATTTTTCCACTGCATCCACGAACTTAACACTCAACGTCTCCATTTTACCTGGCAATATAGGCAACGCGATGCGCTAGCGACCTACACTGCAGGTTGACCGAGTTGCTCAGATCACGTACATCGACTAGATCGCCTACCGATTGCTTTCACATTGCTCCGTTGGTGGGTCCCCACTTCTTTACATAGGAAGTGACGGGAAGGGGATATCGAATTGCTATTGCATCGCTTAAAAAAGCAAGTCATTCACGGTCCAACCTGTAGGACTACACTCAATATCGGACTACCGTTGGATCGTGAATGGGGTGCGGGACTACATGTAGGACGTGTTGGATGTTGTAGTCTTCTCCGATCATCCTACAAGAGTCTCCCCCACCCAACATCCTACCGCGTTGGATCCCGACAGTGCATCCTACAAACTCACATTATAAACAAACTTACGTATTGTTCCATTGTGATTTTCGTTCCGTTTTTTTTTTTTTTTATTGTGAAGGTTTTCGTTTCTTCATTCAAACTTCCGTTTTATCTCTCTTTTTAAGTTTTTTATCACCATGGACAATACTGGTTTAGTGGAATTCATTGAAGTTTATATCGAAAGCCGGTGTCTGTGGGATATTCGAGCGATGCGTCATATGCAAACAGGATTGCGCGAAAAGCAGCCCAAACAGACCTTTCAAAATTTTCAGAAATATGACAGTAGCGCGAACTTAGCTAGTATAAGGAAGAAACTAGATTCTCTCCGCACCGCTTACCTGCGAGAAATCAAAAAAGTTCAAGCCAGTGAAATTACTGGCTCGGGGTGAAGTGAGATATATGTACCAACATTGTGGTACTACAACCACTTAAACTTTCTGTCAGAGGTACAGAAAGTCGCTCGAGCTGGAGCTGACTCTCTAGATCCTCCAGGGCAATCTTTTCCTGAAGATGATGAAGAGGAGAGACAAGAAGAAGACTGTCAGCAGCCTGGGGAAGATGTAAGTACCTAATTATAATTTTATAAAAATCTATTCTAGAGGAAAAAATAAAAATAAAATTTCTTGAGCAATCAAACCCAGTATAGACTATATTTTGTTGATAAAATTTTTATATACCGTAATTAATAACTGTAAAAATTAACAATTACAAATTATATTAATTATAATGTATAATTAATATAATTTTGTTAATAAGTCATAAAAAATAAATATTTTTCAAAATTATACTGTAGCAATAGTAGGCCTATAGTAACTGTAGAGCAGGTTTGAATGCCAGTGATCTCAAAAGTTAACACAGTTTAACTGAAAGAATAACAACTAACATTTTTATTACTTTATTGAAATTATTTAATTCGATTAAGTAACAACAGAAATAAATGCAACACTTGAACACTGCCACATTAAGGTAGATTTTTTAAATGTTTTATTTGTTTTATAATTTTTTTCATCATCCCTGATTTGCATTAACCATACGATCTTGAAATTGAACTCTTCCTTCGTGTAAAAAATAATTTTTGAATGTCTCACGTACTGCTTGTCCATTGGCAACAGGTGGTTGAGGACGGGGCTGTAAAGGTGTCATTATTTCATTCGGAAATTCCCCAACCAAAATAACTCCTTCATCTACGTTTTCCCGAATCAAATTTTGCTGTGTAATATATCCACTGCTATTCCGTAACAGAAAATTGTGGAGCACGCAACTTGCTAGCACGACAGCGTCAACACTGTCCTCTGACATTTTGTAAAGTGCTGAGATAAAACCTGAAACGTGAAGTCATGATGCCAAACTCATTTTCTACCACTCTTCTTGCGCGGGAGAGTCTGTAATTAAATATTTTTTGATCAAATGTTGCTCGATCGTGAGGATATGGTTTCATGATGTCTGGTGATATAGGGGATGCAGCATCTCCTAGGAAAGCAAAAGGAGCTTCTGTCGTAAGAGTTAGGTGCCTTGTAGATGGAGGTAGTTGTAGTTTTGCTCAGTCAATGAGTAAAACTGGGTACGTCTCATAACTGTGCTATCCGATATTCGACCATTTGTTCCAGTGTGAACGTGGATTATTTCATAATTGGCATTTACAACAGCGAACATGACTACACTGAAAAACTTTTTATAATTGAAGTATTCCGATCCACTGTCCTCAGGTTTTATTATTCGTACATGCTTGCCGTCCATTGCATCTACTGCATGAGGAAAATCCCATTTGGAAGTGAAATCATCGCTGATCTTTTTCTATTCTTCCTGCGTCGTTGGAAACTGAAACAAAAGAGTTTAACAAATTAATTTGAATAGTTAGTAGTTTTAGTAGTAGGTTTTAGTTAAATAATTAATTTTGACATTAAATGTTTATTTTTCTTATTTCAGGCTGCTGACTTTCGACCCCCACCACCTAAAACTTCAAAACGAAAACGGATGAGTGGTCAAAAGCAACTTATCGCAGCTGCTGAGAAATTGGCCAATACACCAGAAACCGGATTAATGGACAGCTGAAAAGCTGTTGGCTTATCTGTAGGAGGAGACCTCCGAAAATTAGAGAGCAAACAGCAAACGATTGCTCAAAACTTAATATCCGATGTAATTTTTTTGGTTAAATGGGACGGCTTTCGGAAGGTAGTGCAGTCGCTGACCCTCCTATCCGTTTGGTGACATCTTCGCCTTCTGCACAAGCATTACATCTCATACGCCTACCCTATCTAATGCCGGTGTGTCACTCTCTCCCTACCATGATGTGCCTGCCACTCCACCACAATCAGACCTTTACCACCACAATACTCTTTGCCAAATAACAGTGGTCTGAATACGAAGTACTACTTCTTCTCCAATCAACAAATGCCAGTCAATAATCCATCCGACAACCCAACAACTCAGCAGCAACCACAAACATGCACCTTCACCTCGAGATCTACAAGAATTCGTGATTTTTACGAACGACAACTAATTGACAACAATGGACTTAACATGACTTCACTTTGTTGTCATAGGGGAGAGCGGGGTAGCCCCGATCACCTAAGGGAGAAATTCAATAAAAAATTGAAGAATTGGCTAAAAGTTAAAAACAAATGTAAAAAATTGTTGATTCAACAGAGCACATTATTCGTTACACACTGTAAGCGTTAAAGTTGAAAGGGGCTTTTCTTATTGCATAGAATGTAAAAAATGGGCTTTGATCGGTATTCCCCCACCCGCGGAGTAATGATAATCAGTTGATTTCCTATGCATCAGTTGATTTCCTATGCAAATTAAATGGAAAAAAATAAAACCCTAAAAAAAAATTGTCAATGTAAAAAGCAAATGATATATTGATGATAGATACTTTAGAATGCTATTTATATCTACAAATGGTGCTTACTACATTCTAAGTCTAAAAATAAATTTTAAAAATTAGGTTTTCTTTTTAGTTCATAAGCCAATGTACTAAATCCTGTGTATTTTATATGGGAAATAATGCAATTTAATTTTTTTGTGTATATTTTCTCCATATAGGCCTACTAAAAATCTTTCCTGTAATACACATTATAATAGTTTCTCATTCAAAAGACACTAATATTGACAATCTTTGACTCCGAGGGTAACTCTTAAATTAAGATACGCCATAATAAAAAAAAGTTTTTATTAATCAGTACAAAACTCAAAAAAAACCTAGCTACGCCACGGAAAGTATCACGAACATATAAGGGTAACGCATTAGTATTTAATAGTACTTAACTCAGTACGGTGTTGTACAGTTGATCGTCATTCCCCCACTCTCCTGCTCGGCGCTACCCCACCGCGTGTACTACTGAGTTTTATAACCTGAGCTACAGCAAGTTAGTTTAAAACCGTAAATAACGAATTCAAATAATGCTGAAAACGTTGACAATACGTCTGTACAATTAAATAATTCAAAATTTAAGTGCAAATATCATTAAGTTGCTTTAAAGATGTGAAGAAATAAGAAGAAATTTGTCTAAAACACACTTCTGTAATTCACTGTAAGTACAATGGCGTAAATGGTTAGCGGTCGTTTTTAGTTAGTTCACTGTACAACTGGAGTTCAGCATTCAACAGATATCGCTACAGACTCTCGTTACCGACCTGATCGGAGCTACCCGCTGATCGGTGCTACCCCGCGTTCCTCTACTACTCAATTTTTTAATCTTATTTTTCTTTCTGGTCACTCTCTCGTTTTCAATATTTCTTATTATTCTTTTTCATGATTTCTTTGCCGTGAATTAAAAAAAAAATAAAATAAATTTTTTTTTAAATGTCTGTTTTTTACTCACACCTTTTCACATCTCAATTTTTATTATCAAACAATAGTAAATGCAAGATAAAATGATTGTTCACTTACCTTCAGATATTCACTTCGGAGAACTTGATAAATTGCTCTGCACGTTTCAGGTAGCCTATCAATTTCCCAAGTAGTTGAGGAGATATTTTGCAACTAAATTTCAGGTCCTCATACGATCTCCCGGTAGCCAGGAAACGCAAAGTTGCTATGAGGCGTTGTTCTGAATGTATATATTCACGCATGAGTGTATCGCGTTTTGAAATTAATGGGGTAACTTTCTCTAGCAAAAACATGAAACTTGTGTTGTCCATTCTCAAATAGTTTTTGTAATCTTCACTATCTATTTCATTTAACATCTTCCCATCACAGTAGTTAATTCGATCAATAAATAATTTTTTGACCCACACTTTCTTTTTCTTTTTTTGTAACGCTAAAGCAAGAAGACAAATTGCCCGACATTTTCCTTTTCCTTAAAATAGTGATGCGCGATGAGGACACTACAATACGTATCACCGACAGAACGTACAAGGGGGGCTGGTTGGAACAGCTAATTGGATCCCTTGTAGGAGCGTGAGTGGACGAACGCATCCGACTGTAGTCCTACAGGCTGGACCGTGAATGGCGGCTTGCCTTAGCTGTTGCTCCGTGTGCGGAGGGCCTAACACGTCTCAGCGAACTGCTCCATACCATCAATCTTCTCTTTACGTTTAAATAATCGCATGCGCTCACACACACACACACACACACACACACACACACACACACACACACACACACACAATGCCAAATCAAGCGTGTCAGAACTAACTGTCTATACAGCGAAGTCCAATGATCGTGTACACACGACTGCTATCTATATGCAAGAGATAAGGGAGTCGTTTACCATACACAGAGCATAAATTATTCTTATCACGAGAAATTGGCCGAGCAAAACCCGTGGCTAAGTGTGTTTCAATTTTGTGTTAATCGTCTTCCCGTGTTAATCACGATCAGGCACACGGCGTTACAATCCGTATGTATGATGCAACATTGTTTGTCAGTAACATCAGGAAGAAGAGCGACGCGCGTCTTAACACACATTACGCGCACGTTTTAATTTTCTTTTTAATTTGAAAATCATTTTTAAAGCAGTTTTTATAAAATACGGAATATGATATACGGCAGTATAGTAAAACACAAAGCGATTACACATTACTTAAACAACAACGAAAATAATAAAGGGCGGACAGATGTAGTCCGCGGCTACGAATCCAATTAGTTATGATAGTAGGTGGTGGGGGGCTTGGGACTGTGATCACAGACCGGAAAAATACTAACAGGACTAACATATAAACCCACTTTTGTACACGATCGTCATGTATATCCCATGACTGCGACTGTTGTTTAATGCAAAAACCTGCAACTTTCTGTCAACATACACGCTAGTCTGGCCCCCCAAAAATAAAATTCCATTTATGGAGTTTATATTCAGTGAAACGCCCTCTATTCTTTCTAACATTTAGTTTATTCTGTGAAATTTTCTGCCAGTGTCTCTTCACTTTGCAGCACTGAGAATGCGAAGGAAAAAAAAAACAAAATAAAACTTCATTATCAATTTGTAGTTGGAAAAATACTGCAAATTAGGAGTTAACGGTCTGGGAATAGATTAAAGAAGATGACTGTGAGACATGGCTCTGGAAATTGTAGTACTGGGTTCTGACAACAGCGTCATTTAAGAACCGATACCGGTACTTCACGAGAAATAACAGATGTTAAACAGAAGTATTATAAACATTCTAATTAGAATAAGCTACTACCATGAGAAGATCAGAGGAACAAGAAAGACAAGGGACGGGAGAACGAATTACTGTAAGGGTCAAAATGGATTTACCCATTCGAGGGTACGACATACGGCGATTGTAAGCGGGAATGTTTACATAATGACTAGGAACATTTCGAGGACGATTTGCATGGCCTACAAAAATACGGAAGTCTAGAATCGAGGAAAAAACGTGACAGCCATAACCCTATATTTATATATACCAAACTTTCAGTAATTAAAGTGATTTATTTATATAATTACACTTCCGGAAAATACATAAATATTTATGGTCGCAAACGTGGGCAATGACCTACAGCACGACAAGACAATTGAGAACTACAGAGGGAAACGGGTGTTGTTATAAATGGCAAGGTGAGAGAAAACCAGACTAAACTACATGATAGTAATACTGAACTGAAGAAAATTAAACGTATACGGGCAAGACGTGAAGGCGACGACGGGTGTCACGAAATACGTTGGTAAAGACTGGACGCCAGACGATTCCTTGCAAGATGGGAAGTTGGATAATCAACAGCGACACGATCCGATTAAACGTATACGGGCAAGACGTGAAGGCGACGACGGGTGTCACGAAACATGTTGGTAAAGACTGGACGCCAGACGATTCCTTGCAAGATGGGAAGTTGGATAATCAACAGCGACACGATCCGATTAAAAACTACGATGGTACAGGAACCGAACAGGATTACTCAGGAAACGAACAGAGAATATTTGTGAAGGCCAGACGAACGGTCACGATGATGATAAAATACATCCCAATTTACCTAATGTAGAAACTATGTAAAAACCAATTTATTTCATGGAAGTCCTGAGAGTCTTCCACCTGTAGGCAATATTTTGTTAAGCACTACAGTTCTCCGTTTTGGCGGTGATAGTATATTTTCCTCTGTTGTAAGGACAAACAGAGTGAGCAGATAATATTGCACTTAAAAACTGCTCATTACCGAGGTATTCACCGTAGAGGTGCAATCGAGGTCAACAGCAGCAAGCTACGCCTCGCGGGAACGCGACCATCTTTCGCGTTCAAGCTTACACAAAACAAAAATGGGGCAAATCCAGCAGCAGCACCTGTCAATAGAACGAGGAGGAGCAGTGTACTATTATTTCACTACTTCCGTTCCCATTAGCTCGCGTCCCATATATAGGTAGCAGCAGCGGCAACAAAATCAATTCGCCGACTCGCCGTGACGCGAGGTTAGTATCAGCTGTTTGTTCCCCAACGGTTGCCATCGTTACATCCCGGCTCCCATACCTTACACAAAGTTGAGTACTTACAACTTCAGTATATGCAGACATGTCTGAATGTTAATAAAATATTGATTGAAAATTTTATAGTTTTTATTACAATACGGTACGCGTTACGAAACCTCACAACTTAACTCGGACTTCGCCATCATGAAACAATAAAATAAAATCGTTTCGACCGATCAGAATCCTGATTACATTTTCAGATGTACACAGAAAACGCAATATTTGCGTATTTCGTATGTGTGTTTGTACACACATCGGTGGCGCACCAGGGGGAGTTATAACCCCTTTCCCCCCACCGAAAATATGAAAAAACAAATTCTGTAACCAAAGTACGTAGAAGTAGAAACAAAATACTACCATATTCTCAATAATCAATGATTATTTTTATTATTACTAAATGATAAACAGAAAGCAGTATTAACCACTGCCACTGGGGTTACTTCTCTCCTCTAAAGGTATTAGACTCACTGGAGAAATTGTAGCAGGGTACTCTATTCGCTCAAGTTAGTGCAACGTAAATCTACACTTACGATACGGTAATACAACCTATCGTCACATATGAATGAGAAAAACTTCCGAAAAACACTGAAGCGATACTTGAGCGTCGAATACTGGGAAAATTTGTAACCCAAGTCAGGATCACAATAGACGGCGCATCAGGTCCAATTAAAAACTTCAACTATTCAAGGAACAACAACACTGTAGGCTGTTAGACTACAACACGTAAGATGGGCAGGCCATATTCAGCGAATCAATGGCACCCGAATACCGAAAACAATAATGAATAGATGAATAGATAGATAGTAGATATGAAACGAAGGGGGGAGACTAAGAACCTTCCGGCAGGACAACGTTGTGACTCTTATGGTAGTGACTAATTGTTAAGCGGCCGCGTAAGTCGAGATTATTGGAAGAGGTCGGAGAAGGTCGAGGCTCGGCACGGGGAAGATCGGAGAAATTAAAAAAATTAAATATTAGTACAATATTAAAAATAATAATACCAAAATATTGCACAAATTAATGAAACGTTCAAAGAACACGGTAATCTCGACAAACAATAGATGCGATAAGCGACACGTGTCGGTGGCGCATTATATAAGGCAAGGCGCAAATTGAGACACGTATAGCACGTGTGAGGTGGCCTGACACGAGGGACACGACACGTGCGTGCCACACGTGCTGCGTGGGGATCCGCAAATTGAGGCGCAGTTGAAATCAAGACACCCCACGTATCGGTTGTGCGGTGATCTAAATATTTTAAGGTGCAGTTTGTGGGATCTCGCAACCAATCCAATATTTGAAAATGTCGGATGCAAGAACCAAACATTTATTATTGTTAAACTTGAATTCTGAATCAGAATCCGATGATGCTGAAGAAGATATTTTGTTCTCTTTCTTATTAAAAAAAAAAAAAAAAAAATTACCAAATAAGTACATTTTATCAGAGAGAAATAGGCGTGGACAGTTTAAAATTACTACTATGATGAGTGATGCTGATTTTACCAATTACTTCCGCATGAATCGCAACCAGTTTTTTGATGTTCATGGGATGATTCAACAAGACATTGACTCAAATGGATGTAATGCTCAAAAGCCGATATCAACAGAGGAAAAACTTGCAGTTTTCTTGAGGTAAGTAATAAATATTTCTAAATTCAGGTTAAAGCTATTTATTTTATTTTTTTTTACAATCTGTTATGAGAATCAAATGTCTGTACATAGTTAGCCAAAGCGGAAATATCAGGTTGATCTTGGAGGTCTCCACCATGTGGTTGTTGGGGTAATGGGATGTGTGTCTGATCTTGCTGGTCTCGATCTTGTAGTTGTTGGGATATTTGGAAGTGTGTCTGATGGGAATCAGACCAAGCATGAGTGCTGGGAGAGCTTGCAACCGAGTAATTATACGAAGTTAACGATGACGAACTTTGTAGGTTCATAACGTCCTCTTCTGCTTTTGACACAGCCTGAAAAAGTTGGCCCCTCACCCTATGCTGGTATTGGGGGGGCAAATTTTTTGTTAGCTGGTACATTGAAAGGAAAAAATTGTATAGAGGGTCGTCTGAAGGATTATCCCTAGATTCCAATTTTCTCCTTTCTTCCTCCCGTTGTTTAGATCTCTCCTCTCGCTTCTGCAGAGACCTCTTCAGCAAACAATGCACATCGTCCTGCTTTCTGATTTTTTGTTTTTTGGTGTTGGCTACTGAAGTTTGCTCTAATGTACCCGTCGTTTTTGTGCTGGATTCTTCAACTTTGTCTTCTTCAACATCTGCATTGTTGGATTGTTCATGATTCGAGGAACAATGCTCCCCTTCTACATTTTCGGAGTCCAAAATTTCATTGCTTAGGGGTAGTGCCGATGAATGTTGTGAATCGTCATCGCTGTCGTTAACGTTTCCTTCACGGGGTCCAGCAGACATAAAACTTTCCAAAAACGTCATTTGCTTCTGAAACCGCCAAGGTCTAATGTTTTCAGGAGCAGCACCACTTTTAAGAGATTTCATTTGTCGCCGTCGTGCGTCTCGATAAGAATTTCTCAACTTGAGCCACATCGTTTTCGCTGCTTCACCTGAAACAAATACTTATTATGGATCCACATCTATTACATTACATACATCAACTATGACATATATGCAAACAAATTAATTTTAATAGATATTGTAAATACCTTTTTTGCAAACAAATTAATTTTAATAGATATTGTAAATACCTTTTTTTTTTTCTTTCTTTGGCTTATGGTTTACCAGCACTTTTTAAAAATGCTTTACACAAATTAAAAAGTGCTGGTAAACCATAAGCCAAAGAAAGAAAAAAAAGAAGATAATTAAAGCACAGCATAGGAATAAATAAACTGTAAATACCATATTATGACAAATAAAAATGAAGGAAGAAAATAAAAGAAAAAAAATTGTTAACTACAACACAAGGTTTTCCCAATGTCGCTCTTGTAGGTTAGTTGCTAGAGCTTTGGACTAGTAATCCAGTAGACGTAAGTTCAATCCCCACCTCGGGGGTAGGTACAACTTTTTTCTTTTATGTTCTTTCTTTATGGTAATTCACGTTAATATTACATAATACATATATAATGTACGATAATCAATTTTAATAATTTTGTTTCCTTTCAGATATTTGGCTTCTGGAGACAGCTACAAAAGTATTGCTTATAACTACCTGTTGGGAGATCGAACAGTGTCTAATATTGTCCAAGAAGTAGCTACCGCTATATGGAATAATATGCAACCAGTCTATTTAGCCGAACCCAAAACAGAAACATGGAAATCTATAGCTTTACGGTTTGAGGATAGATGGCAATTTCCACACTGCGTCGGTGCTGTCGACGGAAAACATATTGTTATTAAAAAACCAGGCAAAAGTGGATCATCATACTTTAACTATAAACATACATTCTCTATTATTTTAATGGCAACAGTGGACGCGGATTATAAATTTATCACAATAGATATTGGAGCGATGGGAAGATTTAGCGATGGAAATGTATTTGCAAGTAGTGGATTGGGCAAGAAAATGATCAAACACACTATACTACTTCCCAATCCTGAACAAATACCTACGATTGCCGAGCCTCTGCCGTATGTTTTTGTTGGAGACGAGGCTTTTCCTTTATCGGAAAATCTAATGAGACCATATCCAAGAAGGCAAGTAACTGGAAATTATCAACACCAAGTTTTCAATGCACGACTTTCTCGAGCTCGGCAAACAGTGGAATGTGCCTTCGGTATACTGTCTTCGCGGTTTCGCGTATTCCGAAGACCATTTGAAAGTAAAGTGGACACTGTGAGAGATGTAGTAAAAGCCGCTTGTGTTTTGCACAACTACTTACGACCCTCAGCCCTGGTAGAAGATGTAAATGATATCGAACAGCTGCCACAAACTCAACTGTTACATGTTCAAGGAAACAGGGCGAGAACTTCATTAGCTGCATTTAGAGTCAGGGATAGTTTTACGGAATATTTTAACAATTGTGGGGCACTTCCTTGGCAACATCAATCCGTTATGCTTGGAAAGTATTGACAATATAGTGCTTATCACTTTAGGTTATGTATTTTCTATAAAAATGTAATTTTTATGTACGAATAGAAACCATTTGTGACAATAAAAATAAAAAGTACTAGTATTTAAAACTATAATGAATGTATTTTAACTTACCTTCTAAATTTAGATCTGTCGCAATATCCTGCCAAATCCGGGTTTTCAACTTTGTTTTCATGTAGTTGGCATGTTTTGTGTCGTAAAGCTCCGGGTTTTTTCTTACCGCCTCTATTATCTTCTCTTCTGACATCTTTCGATGATAAAACGACGACGATGATCTGAACGAAGGACAAAACAGACAACGGCGATGATAAAACGACGACGATGATCTGAACGAAGGATAAAACAGACAACGGCGATTCACACAAGTGGCACGTGGGATGCGAAAAACTGTGTCTCAACCACAACGTCACATGGGTGGGTGGTCACAACGTCACACGTCTAGTCACGTCACTGGTCAATTTGCGCTGATACAATGGTTTCAACAGGATACAAAAACACGTGCTGTGCTGTGTCACCTCACACGTGCTATACGTGTCTCAATTTGCGCCTTGCCTAAATGTGAGCACGTGCCTGGCATTAACAGCGTACACTCTGTTCAGTTATATGTGTCGTTCGGCAGAAACTGTCGCGTTTCAATCCGTCGACGCGCATGCGTCGTACATCATACAGCCTTGTATTGTTCTTATCAATCGGCCGGCACTGCTTCGCACTATGGCGGCAGAATACCACGTAAAACTTCCAAGACACATACCACGATAAAAACCATTTATAAAACGCGACAGTCGGGCGATTAGATTCGAAATTGATTCGCATACAACAAACGGAACATCCAAGCGACCATTCCACACGCTTGTCTAAACGGATTACGCAACAATGCACCGCACAATCCAGCCCGTATCTAATCGCGGAGGCATAACTAAAATGATAACACTATGCAATGCCATAATATGAGCTATAAAATTCTATTGGGAAAGAAACGATCACTTCTCTTCTTTAGTAAATCTTGGAACTTTTCGTCACTGTAGCGTTTTTCTTTTGCGCTGTTGAATGTGTAGGCGTATGTTTGAGAAGACAACCTCAGATTCACTCGAACTGAACTACAGAAACGACTACAGTACTCGGTGCAGTGGTTCTCGACCCGTGTGCCGCGAACCTCTGAAGGAGATTTGTAAACAAGAAACGGAATGATTTGCTACAGTCATACAGCGAAACTGTAGGTATTAGTCTTGACTATGTGTTACCATGTAGGGGATATCCTTATCATCTATTTCACGCGATAGCTGTCCCAGTTTAATCGTTTGTACGAGTAACTGCCTTTTGGTAGAGCCGATATTTAGTTCTGAAATACAAAGCACACGTAGAAAACAGTTACATGACTCGAGGTTTTGAAAAATATTGCGTATCATCTTCACCAATCGATTATAACGCTGTATTTTTTCCATTTATAAAACACACGAAACCATTTGGTAGGTGTAAGGCATTTCGTCTATAAACGCAAACAGCGTATAATCCTACGCGGCTAATAAGGAGATACGCGACACAGTATGCACGGAATACAAATAGTTACACCATACCTTCCGGCCGGTATGTGACTAACTCGGCGTGATTCATCAAATACATATACATGTATGCAGTATTACAATGTATCAGTTCTGTGTGTGCAAACGGCACGGGGTGATTCATCCTCTAACCCCCCCCCCCCCCAACAACAACAATCACTCTCTCGCAGACAACGGCATTATAGCTGTGCTTCCTCTTACGGCTCCGCAGCAGCTTGTCCACATCCCGAACATGGTATTATACAAATTTCATCTTGTTTGTATAATACCAACAGTTCATCAACTTTCTGAATCGCGAAGTACATTTTCAGGAGACGAATTTCACAGCTCCAATACATACATCGATACCTACCCAAGTACTAAACTGGATGGCAGCGGTTTCGGCGATGGAAGGTATTTTTATAAACATTTCCGGCATGTTGAACATCAAGTTTTATTTCAGTCATGATTATTTTCCTGCCGTGAATTATAAAGATACTAGTAATAATAATAATAATAATTATTCTTATTATTATTACTATTATTATTATTATGGCTCTTCTATTACTTACTGCCTAAGCACTATCGGAGTTGGACAGAACAGACTCCCTTGTTCGGCATCCACAATACGTTACTCAAATGTGCAAACACTTCTTCCACCAAAAGGATGACAGTCGGAACCAAAGTGTCTGTTATCAGCGACTAATTTTTTTTTTTGCTCGCACCTGTGTAATTACGTTGTTCACATTCCTGCACATCAAAAAACGGCTATACGGACAACAAAAACTACGAAACTGTACGAACGGATCGGCTCCATTAAACGTGATAAGGTGCTACCGATGAACACTATACTGTCAACTCAGCGGCAACGTGCACTGAAAACGGTAATCTCATCTTACTAACAGTCCAATCTGATTGATACGCTAAGTCTCGGGACACAACTCTGGTCAACGTATTTATCTCATTTCGCATTCATTTCCTTCCAATAATGCGTTATAAAATGAACCGAGGGGAGTGATGAATTTATTACACAGAAACTCGTTGAACACTTAAAATTAAAAATAAAAAGTAAATGTATTGTAATTACAATTATCATTAGTAGTTTTGAGCGAACGGAAACTTATTGTGTTTATAGCAAATACTGCCCTGTTTCCATAACCTGTAATACCACAATACTCCAGCACAAACAAACCACATCTCGACTGGTCTTCGATCCCCTTCATATCGCATGTATGTTTTCCTCACCTACATTATGCAAACGATTTTCTCAATTCTGAATTGGCTGTGTACCTATTTTCTTTTTTTTTTTTTTTCCCGAGCTAGCCTGCGCACAGTTTTTCCGTGTTTATCAAACTCGTTCATGATCCGTACACAACTAAATGCAGGAAAACCGCCCTTTAATGAAAAAAAAAATTCCTTCACAAATCAACAAACAACTCGCAGCCAACATCCAAACAACTCGCAGCCAACATCCAACGGTGTGACTCATATACATGAAAACTCCAAAAAAAAAAATTAGTTCACGCATATTTACCAACAACGCTGATTAATCAGAACACGTCGAAGTCCACAAATCCGCGCCTCAACTAAATGACCTGCGTGTCACACGTCTTGGCCTCAGAAGTCAAACAACAACAGAAACAACGAAACCATAAATCATTAGCACTGCTTAAGAATGGGTAGTGAAATAATGCTTTTTCACTAGCCATTAACCAAAGGATGTTTTTCAGCAGTCAGTTTTTTGTCTTCTACAAGACAGGACCGACAGCTCCAAAATATGATAGTGTTCTACCGGTTTATTATTCCAGAATGGTCAAATAACGTAAGGTTATTCAGCTGAAATTCAGAGTATCAACTCAAATTGCAAATCTTAAGGAGAGGACCGCAGTGTTACGGGCTCTTGACAGTTTAAAAATGTAAAAAGTGATTGCTATTCCAGTCAGTCAGTGTCACGTGAACTGTAACAGGGCGAGCGAGACGACCAAAAGAGTTACCGCCCTACGACATTCACTTCGAAACGGGCTAAACACCTTCAGATTCCTTTCATATCATCTCTGCTTTATTTACTCCACCTGTACATTACCACTTAACTCGGAAGCTATAATTATCCGAATTTTATACTCGTGTTTAGTATATTAGTTCAGAAACTGTGAATTAACATGTCTTTGAATGATGAAAAAAAGGACACGATGTGGCTATTGGGCCGATAGGTACACGGGATGGGAAACCCTGGCAGACGCAACTGACTTAGTATCATGACGGTTAGTTGAAACGTTTGAGGAGCGACATCTACAGCTAGGCGGCAGAACTAAATTTTTTAGCGTTTGTCCACTGGCGCTAGACCTTTTTTTTTAACAAAGAATCCAATCACATCATGATGTTTGATTTAGCCCATTTTTCAAAACACCCCTGACACTTTAATTTCGTACAGCTAAAAAATAATGAATAAATTAATAGGTAGATTTAGAAATTATCAGGTATTTACATGAAACGTCGATCGTACAAAAGCACTGAATATTTTAGTTCTACTGTTAAGCTCAAGATGTCGATGCGCGAACTTGTACCAATGAACAAGAGAACTGTGGAAGTAACAATAATTGTAAAATAAAAACATTACTAAATTTAGAAAGTGACAACCAACATGGTGTGAAATGAGTACGTAACTGAATTTATAATTAAACGTAATTATGTTAAGGCACACAAGAATACCGGCAGGTATGGAATTGTTAACAAATGTCGAGAACAAAAAGGGGTCGCCGTAACTTTTGTGAAGGTGGGAAACTATACAAATTGAAAGACAAGAACAAGCGTAAGAAAAAATACAAGAGCAAGCATTTATACCACCACAGTGCAGCATAAAACATTTCATGCATAGAAAAATACGTGTAATCGTTTAAATTAAATAAAACACGCGTACCAATCGCAGCGACAAGTCAGCTGACTGTCCATCACCTGATTATAAGCTGGCCAATGCGGAAACGCTTTAAGTGCGTTGAAACTGAAATCGTCTACCTAACATTATCTGTGTCGCGCGCGGGTGTCGGTGTTGAGAAATACTGTATACATTCACTTGTAGATAATTACATTGCAACACTAACCGCACAAAAACCTTGCACTACTTTTCACTGCTCTCAATGTCAGTCAGTAGTGTGGTGCGGTGCGCGGTCTGCTCACGATGTCGACGCTTATCTAGGACAGTACCGGGCGAAAGTGAACGCAGTCTACGATGATTTTTGTGTTACATTACACATCGCATGCATGCCTCCCTGCCCGTTTCGCTCTCGACGGGGTCTCGCAACCACGGCTCCGCCGTCCGATTGATTTCTACAATCGATCTTAAGACTCGGACACGTACAACGCCGGAGTAACTCATACCCGCCGCGGCCTCTTCACAACACTCGATTATTGCAATCAATTCAACAGACGGGAATTTAAATCACTCGTGGTCTCTTACCCGCGACATACGCACGAAAAATACTCGAATTTAAAAAACTCATCGGTTGGGTATCCCAACAACGTTCGTAAAATTTTGTATGCACTTCTTTCGAAAATATATTCACTGAAAAGTTGCGGAATGTTACAAAGTAAGTGTGTTCCTTACTTTGTACACACTAAATTACGTAATAATAACTGATTGACTGAATGGAAAAAGAAAGACATTCCCAAAGTCAGATTTTTCAGACCAAAAAAAAAAAAAAAAAAAAATACTTTCTGTCCACCGTACAGGTTGAACTAAAAAAGTCTGTATTGAAAAAATTAATAGTACAAATAACAACTGATCATGTCCTAAGATAGCAACGCACAAGTGCGTTTGTATAATATTTATTACCGACTAAAAGTGCTGTAATATCAACAGTTTTCCACTCATTGGATAGCCAGCTAGTAAAATACTTTCAAAACTTGTTTCTGGCAGAATTTCAATGGGACACAATGACTTCGCAAACAAAAAGTGATTTATCAAATACTTTCGATATGTATTTTTGAAAATATGTATTTCGATATCTTAGGCCTTGAAGCTGGCGGTGGTTATTAATTACAACATTTAGTCGTCATTGTGAATTCCTTGAGTTCTGAAGTAGCCAGTAAAGATTCTCATCACAAATGAATCTATATTCGCATGGCACTGTCTATGTTTGACTTTGAGATGGCCTGCCGTTTCTAGCTGTCGCCTGTTGACAGCTACACAGTACTGCTTACAGAAGGAAAGAGATTACATACTTCTTCCATTCCACTCACCAAACCCTTGAAAGGAATTTGATCAAAGGAGCTTAACCGGAGAATTCTGTATTTTATGCTCAATAGTAAGTTGAGAGATATTACTACAAAACGACGATCTCAGTTTATTTTTTTAATATTTGTGTACTGTCAACATTTTCCCCCCACTCAGTCATTTAACTGTTTCTAGGTTTTTCATTAGTCTAAATACGGTCAAATGACACCCGCTCCACACCCTGTAGAAAAATATGGAGACAAAAATAATAGAACTGTGATAAAACGAATTATCCTCTTCAACATTACGATATTTTAAAATTATTCAAAAAACATAACGGAAAATTACTTTTGCCTAAACTCCGTAGAGAACACATCCGCTCTCCCTGAGACAGTTGGGGCAGTTCTACATTCACCCCCTAATTTATTCACACAATGTTACAATTGTTTCAGAGACACTTTACCACTATCTTCGACGTGTTCAAAACAACTGTAGATCTGCCATTATATACGAATAAACTGGCGGTGTGAAGTTACCTTGTGCATTTTTATTTGCAAGATAATATATTTGTGGAAAAAACACATCTGCGTCGTAATTTCATCACGCACGCACACACAATTCAAAAACTACTGCCATTCCTTTCAAAAATTAACGTCCACCACCGCTAATCTATAAAAAATACTTTGCTGTTTACGTTAAAAATTAAAAAAAAACTTTTGTCATGACTGTTTACAATTTTTTAGCTCGCTGTCTGCTTACACAATTTCATAATTTCGCAAGTGAATCGCGTCAAAAAAAGCACATGCAGCAAGTGCATACGTGCAACGCCAATAATCGATAGCCTATTGCCTATCGATACTTGTTGATTTCCTATAACTCGCATCGCGCAATAACAACACTCCACAACAACAAACTTAATTAAAAACTCAAAACCAAGATAGATAAAATCTTTATCACCAATAATTCGTTTATTAACGCCATAACTACAAACAAAAATTTTCAAAAAAATCCTGTCCAGTGTGTGACGGTTATATTATTATTATTATATCATAACATCGTTAACATTCTGATAAGACAATAAAACGATATAACGTCGCAATACGTAACTGGGTAGTTAGACACGAGTCACAGTTGATGGTCGTCTAGTCAAAGGTCAATGACATGATCACTGGATTGGTATACACATAGGGCCTACCAGTCGGGGGGAAACCTGTTACATACGTGTAACATTCATTCGTAGCGATAACACGATGAAATCATAACAGAAGGAAGACGTCCAACAACAGATTGGGGACAATAAACCGCAATGACGCACACACAATACGACAAAATTGGGGAGAAACAACGAATGTTGAAAACTCTGGACGTCACCGAACGTTTCGGGTCGGGAAAACCACGCGGAATACTACTGATAACAGAGAGAAGTCCGTCTGCCACAGACGATGCCGCGCGTTGACTCCATAGAGGTATTACAGATCTGTAATCCGTAATACCTCTATGTTGACTCCGTGATATAATTTCAATTGCTGTCTTATGGATTTTCCTCGCCGCACAGTTTTACATTATTTGCAGATCAAGGTTTCAAATTCATAGATTTAAGACACCGTATATCCAAAAATCTTGAAATTTTCACCCTTTCTTTTTTCAGCTTTTCAGAAAAAATGCATTTCATTCTGAATTAATATATAACATTTGTTTTCTTACAATAATAATTTTGTTACTTTTAATTCTTAAAAGTAATCGTCATAAAGGAATAAATGCGCAATTTTGCGCTGAGCGCTTAGGTATATTTTCATACTGACAATTGTCATTTCTTTTGTTACATACAATAGGGATTTTTTGTACGTTAAGGTTTAACGTAAAGAAGGCATAGCCAAGACAAAAAAGAAGAAACCAGAAGAAAATGAGGAAGACCCACAGCACAGTATGGTTACAGAACTGTTTCAAAGTAGCTCTGGTGTGTAACAATGGCAACGTTGACAATAAGCAAGTTTTCTAAAAAAAAACGATTTTTACAACTCTTACGTAAGTCTTCTCATCTTATGTAAGCATAATCTTATAAACGTTACGGACAAAATACCAAAAGAATTAATAACTCATCTAAAAACTTATTTTAAAAGGAATACATTTTAGAAAAGTAAATTTTTTCAGATGGTACATTCTTCCATAACAATCTGTCTAAACTTTTAGCTCATGCTCTTTAATGTGTTCCGAGAAAAAGGGGCATACAATTGATTAATTTAACATGGGGAGAATAGCCTAGTTTACAAAAGTTTGTACATCCTAGTCATACAATCCAGGTTTGTATTCTTGCATCTGGCATTCTTGGACTTTATAGAAGTATCGACACTACCGAATTCAAGAAACCCATCTACGTAAATATAGCGAATTAAATAAGGCATGCTAATAATGATTTTAATCAATGCTGCGGGTCATTAAGGCAAAATAACAGTTAGATGAGGTAAACTCTGAATGCCTCCGTCCTCTAAAGCTGTTGAAAGACAAAGTTCTATGTTGTTTTTGTGACGTTTTACGCCTATTCTGTGGAATACAACTCACGTCTGCCAACGACTGTTGGTACAAATTTTAGATTATAAATCGAAATGGAAAAAGACGGTAACCCAACTCTAACCTAATTCAACAGGCACAATCGTCCAATTTGTTTCGTACTGAAATGTACGAATTACAGTTTTAGTGTACTAATGCTTACTCAAGCATACACACTGAAGTATATTTCAATATTAAACAAGCTGAAGTTGGCAAAGTAAATGCCCAAGTACCCAATTTATTCTGTATATATAATGAAAAAAAGGCAAATAAAAACAAATTACAACCGTTATACAACCTCAAGCATAATGTGGCACATTATTCTTGTGAACAGTATTTAATGACAGTTAACCGTCGCAAAATTTCACTGAACATACTTCCATCACTGCGACCAGTATTACGAATCCGCTTTGTAATTACGGGTAACTTTTATACACCAGTTCTTTTTGTTAAATGCAATATTTGGCAAATTGTGACGCGGCTTTGCGTACTGTCAAAGGCACACGGAAACTTTTTATTTTTTGGTTGAATGTAATACTCTTTAATACTTATACATCTCGTTTTTTCAAGATTTTCTTCTGTACATCTAATATCGTTACGTAGTTCTAGTCGTAACAACGGTGCGGTTAATTTTTATAAAACGTGAAAACTATCACGGACTTACTGTGATCGATGAAATGTTGTGTTCTAAAAATAGTTAAGACGTTTAAACGTCAGATTATTGTACACCCCCCCCCCCCCATCGATTTGCAAAACTGACAACAGTCTCGTCGCCCTTGAGAGAAAATTGCTATAAACGTTTTTATATTCTTAGCACTGAACACGGAAGCGGATTCAGTACGTGAACAAACAGGTGGACGACGTACATAGGACTACCACTATACGTTTGCAGTTTGACCTTCCTTTGTATCAGCTGACAACGACGAAAGCTTCAACATCAAATTAACAATACCACTTTTGATTTTTTTTTTTAATTCGCAAAATCGGTCAAGATATTTCGCACAATTATTATTAATATTATTCTACAGATCGACAACATATTCGTAAACAAGTGTTGTAATCGAAGGTCGAGTTAAATTCGACCAAAAAATTACGATTCCACATCGTCGATAAAATAAAATTAGGAACAAAAAGCTACGGCGGATTTACTTCACCAGATCCCCTCCTCTACGATATACAAAAAAAAAAAAAAAAAAAAAGTTATAAAAGTCGTAGAGGTCGATGGGAACATGTACTAACCTGGTGCTGGTCCAAGGTTACAAACCAAACCATTATAACGAATATAGTCACAATTCGTTATAAACAATTCTTTTTAATATACGATAAACGTAAATACTCAAAGAAATATTAATTTCACATTTAAAGAAACTATTCATATCAAAATCTGCAGCCAACACGAATTTATTACTATACGCAATCTCATTGTTTAATTTTAGTAAAAATATATAGTATAATATATTACCTACAAGCACAATCACAATAAAATCTATACACACACACTTAATACCCAAAACTGGAAAACACCACTACACAAATACTTTTTTTTCTACTTATAAAATTTTACCTTAGATTTGATATTAAAAAACCACAGACACATTTTTTCTCCTTTTATTATGTAACACTGGTAAACCGCGCACAACGAGAATTGCACACGAACGAACAAAGATTTCTACTGTTGAGTGAACGCACAAGCACACGAACTACGCAGTACTCTCGGAGCAACAAAAGTGTTAAGTATTTATATTGCAAACTTTGCTGCTACTCGCTACTGTTGCTGGCAACACTCAACAACGAAGACTGAGACCAAATTGAACCGAGCAGCTAGGCGACGACGGCGGCTGCTTCTGCCACCACTCTTTCGATTCCCTTCCCCCACTCAGCACTCGATGCACAAACACACACACAGGACCAGCTGTGGCAACCTTGTTAACACGTCATGGCCGCGTGTCCCGAAACGTCATTTCATGACGTTGCACATGTTCGTTCTGCCAACACCACAACCCGGAATCATTGCCGCCAACATTACGGCTGAAAACATCCCTACCCTAAATAAAGTCAAACATTTTAAATTCCAATCGACAAACTATAAATCAAATGTTGACAATCACTGTCGAGGTCGAACTTGGGTCTTCCTTATTTTACGACTGTACGTTTCGCTGACGATATAAAGCCACACTCGAAGATTTGGCCAATCGACGATTTAAAACATACCGTAAAGGTTTATCCTTTAACAACTACAAGGTTAACAAAACACAAACGGGCCGATTATTAATTTTTGTCTCTTTTGTTTACCACAATCTCATTATGTTTGTACTTTTAAAAAAATCTACGTTTCCACGAAGGCCTAAACAAGGAACGGTCACTAAACACTGTTGACGTTTGCACAGTATGATTAATAGTGCACAAATATGCACATTTTTTTTTTTGAAACTTGTAGAACAGGTTTTATATATTTATTTGTATGAATTACAATTTCGTGTATGCAACACTGTTATGTTTCATAGACAACAGTTTTTCTTACAAAAAGACTCCAAATTTTGCACAACTTCCTACACTAAATTCATTAGCCTACGGGTTTTGTCGATGGCAGTTTTTTTTTACAAACTGTTCTATTTCACGGGAATGTACAGAAAAATCCGAATAACTAGCAAAAGCACCTTACCTAACCTGTTTTTCGATTTTGTACATTATTTTTCCTAATTCTTACCCAGTAACTTTGTTATAAATCAATCCGGAAATTTGCATAACTAACCTACACTCCGTCTTTCTCACACCTAGAAAATAAAAGGTTAGCATTCAAGTATCCAAATTATTGGTTAACGCCAGTAAATTTACGTTTACAATAATATATTAACTGAACAGTTTAAAATATATCCACTAAATATACAAAAGGGACAAAAAATTAATAACCGTTTACGTTCTTGTCCCAGTTGTAGTCTTATAACGGGAAAAGGTCTTTATTTAGCTCAGAGAACTCGCACACTCTTATTAACCACAACACACATTATTTGGTCACGTTAATAGTGAAACTCAAACCGTTACAGGTTACATTCTTACAAACACTATTATTCCGCAACTAGCCGGTTACTGTCTATAAATAATGTATTGTTACCTCTTTACACCTGAGGCGTTTACAGTTACAGCGGATTATGCAAGCTATGGTGTATGGTATGGCTTAATTGAATCGCCGGATATTGAATCAGCCGTTTTACTCAATCAAAACTGTTCAGACTCCAAACTCCAAACTATAGTAGAACAGTCCTTTATTGTCTTTGCTCTGTAGAATCTATCGGCTTACGAAATTCCAATCTGACGTTACGCACGTGAGGCGAGATCTAGCGGTTCATTAGGACCAGACCAGTCGTACATGACACTGTATATTCCAACTCCGGCCAGTAAGTACAGTTTGAGTACACAGTTTACCTAAACACTGAAAGACGCCCACAGTCCGCATAGGTTTGCAACAAAAGGTGTGGAAAAGACTTTGTCAAATGTGTTTAACTAATAGACTAATTTACTTAGTACTAGTTTGCCAATAAACTTTTATAAGCTAAAATATAAATTTTAATGTCCGTACATAGACCGCGAGGTTTAAAAGTATTTTTATTACACAGCACGAGACTAGGGAACTCAAAGGCGTCCGGTTACACAGACTTTGTCCACCGATATGTTGTATCTGTTAGGCAATAGGGATCAACGAAGGATTAAACCTTCTGAATTTGTACACCAATTTGGTGCATAACACACCAAGTGTTCCATATTTTTTAACTAATGCTGCAGGGACCATAGTAGTGTATACATAGTTTAAGTTTTAGTGACAAATTATCTTAGTCGCTATAACGACTAGTAAACAAAACTCCGGAACAGGCTGTTTTGGGTCGACAGCACACATTCTGTAACGTCCATCGTCTTGTTCATTCTACGATAAGACCGTCATTTTGGTAGGTAAACTGAACCCACCAGATTTATATGGCACAAAGGTTATCTGAATGGCCATGAAACTGTAGAGAATGACACCACAAACCGGTGCAAATGTAATACAAGTAAAATCTCGTCGTGTGATGCTAATAATTACTGGGTCTAAAATAAACCTCCAACCACCAGACTCTGTTCATGAAAATCTGGTTCACGATACCAGAAGTTGTAGGCTCTTGAATGCTTCAACACGATATCGCTCCGTGTCACATCACACTAGCCAAAAAATCGATCCTGTGGTACTTATATGCTCCCTTGACTTCTGTCTATATGATTGTTCTCAGTTTCAAAAACAATGGAGTTAGGACACCACCAAGGCCGCGATTTTTAAATTGTCCAGAACATCTAAAAAGCGACGAACCGCCATGAGTAACGTTTTTAAGACTAACGTAACAACTTAACCTTTTTACGTTCTCTATTCAGGAACACCCTTCGCCAGATTATGGGGGGGGGGGATGACAGGCAAACGAATCGCGTACAATGGGGGAGTTGAATACGTATCGCGGCGTGTATCCCAATAAGGAATTCGAATTTTTAGCCTTTCTGAAGGCCACGATTAACGCCACAATCAAAGAAAACTATTATCAGTAGTAATTAATTTTTACCTCCCATCAACATAATTACGGTCTTGACATGTTTCTGCACATCACTTGAGCTACGGCAGAATGACGACAACAAGGCGGGTCCACTGCGGCTGATGAATACTAATTACTAATTATCCAATCTGATCGGTGCGACAGTTCCGACTGTCATCCTTTTGGCTACGACAGTATTAACAGATATCGTTCAACGTTTCTTCTATTCGTGCGTCTGACGTTTCAGTTACACAACCATAACCGTAGGGGGGCATCCAAAAACCCCGGATAAAAGAATTCTTTTTTTATTGAAAACGTCATTTGTGCGTCGTGTACGTTGTTAACAGCTGTTTAGAGCGGAACGAGAGAGCAGACAATGAAGTGACGTCTGACGCAACAGTAACATATTGATTGTCACCCGGCGGTTCTCGGAATACTGTACAGAAACTGGTAATTATTATTGCTCTGCTTTCCACCAACTGCGCTACCGAGTGTGCAGACGTGTTCGTTCCCAGCCACGATTAGGGTTGCCAACTTTTTTGGAGGAAAATAACGTAACTTGTCTGTTGGAAGAGGAAAAAAAAAGTATTTGTAAGAAAAAAAAGTATTATTTAAATTTAAGTTTTTATTGGCTTAAATACATATTTTTTGTGCTTTTAGCACAAGCTAACAATTTTTGGTTATCTTTGAGAGTTTGATAGCTAGTATTACAATCTAAATCTAGATTTAAATAAATTTCCCACTCGATTTTATATTTTTGTAGTTGTTTTGATTTTATTAATTTCGCTTTCTTGGGAGTTACTGGCGTATAACTATCAGAATCTGAATTACTTGCCATTTTAAGCAATGCAAAAGAAGTTATGTATACTTCTAAACTCTAACCTTTCTTAAAACAAACACACAAGGATCACAACAACGTATAAATAATGATCTAGAAAGGAAACCGATATGGACTGCCATCTGCCGTTTCGTTCAATAATAAATAATCATTGTTAATCGTGTGTGTTCCGTTCTGTTTTATCTTAGGCATCGATAAATCGTTCGGAAATTACGTATGAGAGTGTTTCGTTTCGTGCATTACAGTAAAGACTCAAAATAAAGTATTTTCGCATACTTTATTTTTATGCAAAAGTATAAAGTATATTCACCAAAAATAAAGTAGGATACTTTATTATAAAGTATGGTTGGCAACCCTAGCCACGATTTCAATATAACGAGAGCGAATTCTTCACGTTATATAATTAAAAAGAAAATACTATATATAGAGTTACGAATTTTAAGTGCAAAATTTTGGTAAAAAAGGTGCTTTAATTTAGCTGAAAAAGGTGCAATTTCAAATGTAAATATTCATACAAACAGTTCCAAAACCAATTACATCACATATAAGGACTCAAAATTCACTCATGTATGAAAAAGTCTGCCTAAAACAAGTCCCACAACACAATGTTATTGTGTTTCACAAGTCCATAAAAAGTACCCCATCTAGTGAGAATTGGGGAAGTTGGGAGAGGAAGTCCTGTAATTTCAAGATACTTTTGTATCCTAGCAGGAGCCTTTTCAGCAATTTTTTAATGCAAGACAGAAATTCATTTGCGTAAGAATATTAATCTTTTAGTGCCTCACAAACACGATGCAATGCAGGTCACATGTTTTGGATTAGAGTACATAGGTTTCAGGTTAGCAATACCCAATAACATTTAAGGAGCTTGGTCCGTAAGTACTAGCCACACTCGATCATATTCTATTCCTTCAGGCCACAACACAATACATGCGTTGTTGAAACTTCGCATCACACTGCCATTGTCTGTTTTGTTCAGAAATTTATGTTTTCAACAGCGTGGGTTTTACTTGCTGTCCATTAGGGGTGCTACTAAAATGTTTAGAACATATCTCATCTGCCGCCTATCAGTGGTTTCATCTAGTATAAAATATAGTAGATGCGGTGATGCCGCACACGTTCGGTGTTTCTTGTTTAATTATTATAAGAATTAAATGCGGCAAAGGAGCCAAAAAATGGTTAAAAAAAACGCAAAAAGGTGCAACCAAAACACAGTTAGGAGTGTCTATTTAATGTTTTCTTTGCAAGACTAGCTAATATGGGCATTTTTTAATAGAAAAAAAATTAAGGTGCAAGCACCTAAAATTCCTACCTCTAAATATATATATATATAGATACTTTCCTAATAAGTATATTTACCCGCACTAATTTTCGATATTTCGATTATGCGATACTCGGTATCGATATATAGATAATCATAAAGCGTGTTAATTGATTGTTTTATGCTATTAAAGTGTTTTTCTACTAGTAATTTTGTACAAACCACTATGTTATCTTTGGTATTGACGAGCGCTTTCGGCAGTCAAGCCATCTTCAGGTCATTGTTGGTAAATGACCTGAAGATGGCTTGACTGCCGAAAGCGCTCGTCAATACCAAAGATAACATAGTGGTTTGTACAAAATTACTAGTAGAATTATTTGAGACCATTAACACTCCAATACAACAATATATTAAAGTGTTTGTTTCAGGTCTTCATCGATGTTCACTGTCATGTAATTTTTGTACGACGTGTTTCCCATCAATATTTTACGTCAAACCTTCGCCTGTAATAGCAAAAGATTGTGTTGTCCGGTTACAGACAACCTGGAAGAACACGGATAAACCAACACACGTTTACAATAATATTCGTTTTTTTTCCAACCAAATAACAAAAAACAAATAAACTGAAAGTTATTTGTTGTGACAGAACTTGCTTTTCCGCTTTAAACGTTAATTTGATACTTTTTCCGTGTAGCCGAAACAATTGGTGATTTTCGCTTTTCCCGGTTAGCACTACAGTTGCAATGTATACAACGCGTACGGGGTTCCAATACAAGCCGTAAAAGGCATGTCTCCTTTAACTGCATCACGAAAAAAATACCGTTTTCGGGCGCAAAGTCAGGTTCATTTGGTCGTGTGGCTATAAAAAAATTCAATATGAACAACACTTTTAAGTGTAGGTTCAGGCACGTTTACGCATTAACAAAAAGAAAACGCTGGACCGTCACAACAATAAAAATCCTTAGTTCTGTTTGCTTTCGGTTTTACGCGTGTTGACATTGTCACCAAATGTCACTGTTTACAAGCACTGTATTTACCTATTAATCAGACGTTATATTTTGTTAAACCACGAGTTCTGTTTTGTTGTTAAAATAAAAAAGAAATTGGCATTCGCAGATGACTTTGCAATACTCTCTGAACATCTGACATCTGCAGTAACACAAGTTAATTTTTTAGAAGACAGCCAATAGAACAGGCTTAAGAATTTCTGCAGGAAAAACCAAATTTCTCACGAACATTAAAAATGCGCCAAAATTCCTGGTAACAGACATTGGTCGAATAGAGAGGGTTCGAAAATTTAAGTATCTAGGAGAAAGAATTCAAGAGAACAGTTTAGAAAAATCTGCTATAGAAGAAAGGATTCATAAAATGGAAAGGGCATATGGTATAACTAAAGATATTTACAATAAAAAGTGCATATCTAAAAATGCGAAAATAAGGCATTACAGTACAGTAGTGAAGCCAGAATGCCTATATGCAAGTGAATGTCTAGCATTGAATTATAATTTAGAAAAACTAGAAATATTGGAAAAACACTAAAGCGTGTTTGAGCTAAATTCACAAAGCGTGAATTTTAAAGAATCTGACCACATTCTAACTGTTTAAATAGGCTACTATTACAAGAACAACGTAAATATTAAAAATCATTTTACTCATGATAACAGAATATGTGCTCACGTGCTGAATACTTTTGAAATAATTTTTTTGTACTTAGTTCATTATTAGTCTAACATATTCACAACTTTCCAATTGTTTAATTCAAAAAACAACTTAAAATCAGTGACACCTATTTTGTATTATAATATTTATGGTATCGTCAATAAGAATGTTTGAAAGAGTATAATTTTGTAACTTTGTTTACTATCTACGTTTTTTAGTTGATCCGTGAGTCGATTCTGGGTTTTATATAGTATTTGGCTGGAAGTTTTTTGTTCTAAATTCGATTTAGTAATTTAGCTATTATATAATTTGTAAAAAATTGAATTATTATACTGCGTATATTACATTTTACTTTTCAACTAAATAGGCTATTACGTAAACCATATTGTTACACTGCAAAAAATGATTTCCTACAGATTGTTTGTATACTAAAAATAATACGACTGTGATATGATTCTATTTATGTTCACCGTAAATATTGATTTCTTATAATAAAATATCAACCCTACTACGCTCTCGTCTCGTTGAATTATCTGTTCATTCTTAGTTAAGTCTTAATTCTTTACAGCAAACTCTCTCTTACTTCGTGCGAGCAACATTTTACACGTTGAATCAGTTCACTCGCCACTCAACATTTGAAGTTGTTCTCACTTCTGGCGTGTGTCCCATGTCACTTTTTACTTCCATGTTCCACAAGGAAATGGAAGTATGGTGATGACGAAAAAAATCGTGTTCGAGATAAGGGCTGATTCTGATTGTACTACCCTCAAAACATGAAAAAAGTCATTTTCTGAAAATTGTCTCTGTGTGTAGAATTTTTTCTATGTCCAACGATAACTGCCGCAAATTCAAACAGAATAAATAATTTTTTGCACATGTGCTCAAGTTGTAGAGGTCTCAAGGCCTATTGATTTTGGTGAAGATCGGTTAAGGGAAAGGGGTAGTTTACCGGCACCGTTTTTATGTTTTAACAAGGGTAATTTTTTCTATGGCGAACGATAACTGCCACAAATTCAAACAGAATCAAATAATTATTTTGCATATACGTGTGAGTTGTAGACGACTCAAACCCTATTGATTTTGGTGAAGATCGGTTAAGGGCAAGGGGTAGTTTACCTCCCACGTTTTATATTTTAACAAGAGTAAAGTACTTAATTTTGATAAATAAAGCATCCTGAAAAGAAGGTCGTGATAATCCACTGTAGAAGGGTAGATGAAATATCTATAAATGAAAAGGGTAGTTGACGGGGGAGGGGATAATTTTTTACATGTGTACTACGTTATCGACAACAAAGAAGTAGTTTGTTGTTAAAATTCCTTCCCGGGGTGTCTGACGGTGGTCCAATGTTTTCTGCAACACCAGACGTTTCGGCAGTGCCATCAGTGAAAATCGAGTGCGCTAACGTGAGGTGGTAGGCCTATACGTTACTGACCACACTGCTGTGGTTAAGGCTGAAGAAAGAAGTAGTTTCTATGGAAATATTTCATTTCGAAAATGATTTTAAATATAAATTTTTGAACATGGAAGTCCTGTATGGTTCTCCATACCGATATTTTTAGATGGACGGATAATCATCCTCATCTTTAATCTTCCTAGACTCGACCTAACCGGTCTAAACGAAGCACGTGGCTACACACGAATTACACATCCCGTTTGTGTATACGCGTGCGTGCCTTATGCTGCAGTTTTCATTCTAAAGACATACATCATGCAACAGGATGTCACCAAACGTTAGGTCTCTGCATACTGGGTGGTTGAATGCTAACGTGGACAGATTCAAACTTATTTCACAATGCCCTATACACTCGATACTGTGTCCACACGGGCGTAATTTATTTAAAGTTTTGAGTATACAAACAAACAAACAATGAACGCGCAATTACTCCGTTTACAGTCTAACAGAAACAAATAATTAATGGAATCACAAGACGCCCACAATAATACAACATTAGTAGCAATCTGTTACATAAATAGGTCATTCCACGGTTACTGTGTCGTGGATTATTTGAATAAAACGCTTAAGATTACGCCATATTCGAGCCTGCACACACTTTATTATGGTAATATAGTTTTTGTTATTGTGTAAGCAAATAGCGTACGAAAAGCAGAATCTTCCCAAAACGTAATGTAAAATGCCGTTTTATAGGGAGCTGAAGTACTGTATGGCCAATGGCAAAGAGGATAAGAGACAAAGAAGAACCGTTGAAAATTGGATTACATGCAAAGATGTCTACAATTGACATTAGAAAGTTAGGATCGCCATCTGCTAAAACGAACTGAAGTTAGAAAACTAGGACAATCCCAGGCATTAAACCTGTTCAGGTAAAATAAATAAATAACCCGACATACATGGTGTGTCACAGCACGTCATGCAAAAATAAAATTACTATGTTGTTGAAAAAATAAAAAGAATTTTCAGAAAAAAAAACCTTTTCGTTTGAAAAAACCCAAACACTTAATTTATTAAACGTATTTAACATCAATTAATAATTAAAAATATGTTTATATAACATGCATAAAATATACTATTCTTTATAATACCGCTAACTGATAATTTAATTAAATCTCAAACAGTTATAAATTAAAACAAATTTAAACAATTGGAAAAAGTAAATAAAAAAGCACATAATCCCTTTCCTGTTGTTTTTCATTAAGCGACAGTCAATACTCTTCCAAAGATTACTGTGTGTCCCACGTGACGTAGAACTGAAAAACGCGATGAAGTGTGTTTGTTTGGAACGTGCTCCTACACGGGGCAAAAAACTTGGGACATTGAGAAAAGAAAAAGAGATGAGCTGAGACGATTGAGACGAAGAAGAGAGCACGTACAGAGTGACAAATGAGGATGAGCTTGAAAGAGCAAGAGAGAAAAAGAAGAATGTTGGATATCATCAAGGCCAGGAAGAGAAGTTAGTTGGGACACTGTTAACTGGGCAAACAGGAGATAACATGGTGGTAGAAACACGGGAGGGGCTTCTGGTAAAGGGAAAGCGGAATAGAGAACGGAGGAGAGGCCAGATGACACGGATACGATATTAGGAAATGAGATTAGCCCAGGATAGGAACGCATGGAGGGAGCATAATGCTCTGCAAAACCTGCCATTGGGCAGAATACTCCTTATGTGTCCAGTCTTAAGTTCTTTCTTACTTTTCCCTTTTTTGAATTAGGATACATTTGTTTCAGCTTCATCAATAAACAAGCGTTTCAACGCACAAAATAAAAGTAATGATACTACTTTAATGCACACGCAAAATCCAACCTTAATATACGCTATAAAAATCTTATCAACTGACTTCCTGCCATGCAAATAGAATAAATTGCCGAAAAGAATATTAGACTGATAACCCAAGCCGGGGAAGAGAATGGGACGAGTATCAGCTTCGACATAGCTAACCTACATCAGCTGAGCTGCGGAAGGAGGGAATTAACGACGACGATCGGAAAAGAAAAGAAACTCGTAATAGGAATAAAACTGAAGAAGACGCGGTTACACGATTAATGGCATCTCGTGTAATAGAACGGAGAAGAGGGTGCAAATACTCCTCATTCCTACAGTTCATTCAGTAACTTTGTTAAACATTCTGCAAACATTGTGCAATTTACTGAATTACTGTAGGCCTATTCTGTTTTCTTCAACCGTCTCGAAATGTCAGTGAAGTTAAAAACTAAAACAAACACATTTCCACATGCCCTGGGCGCAGTAATATAAAGAAATTTATGTAGATTTTTTTTAGATACAGGGCCACTTGCCGCGGCACGACACCAATGAAACAAAAAAGATCGAATCACTGCCGTCATAATTTAACACGCTGCTTGGAAAAAACGCTCGCGCAAAAATAAACTGCGCAACTAAACACAGCTGACTGACATGACATATACTGTATTACACCGACTTCCGTGCCGCTGCCTTGTATTTCCAAGTACGACAGAATTGGTAGAACATAAACATATCTTTGTCGTTCTCGACCAGAAGGGCTTGCTTTATCCTCTTTGTCTGTGTCTACACGGACAAAAACGTTTCTCTTTGTGCGTCCCTTTTCATATTACTGAATAAAGGCGACGGACGGGATCGACCCAGTTAATACGTAAAACGAGTTAAGACAAAAGAACGTCTACAAATTAATAATACGTTAAAAAAAATGCACTACAAAGAGAAGAGCATCAAATCTCTCCTTGACCCACATTCCACATATACACGCGTGCTCCACTACTTCTTATCAATAATTAATCAGTAATTGCTGCACACGGTTACATAACTTCCAGCCGTGTTGTTGCTTTCTTTGTTCGTAGCTCATAAACAGGTTGCTCACGATCACGTCTTTGAATGTTAACAGTTTTTTAAGTTTATTTATTACTGAGCAACGCTCCACAGAGAATGTTGAAAATTTTTGTCCACGGTGTACCCTCATACACACTAAAACTTGCTCTGATGTTTTGGTTACGGGCATTCTAATATTAAAACTTTGGAAACATGAGCACTACTTAATGGAGATAAAACATTAACTTTTACAAGTAATCAATTTTATGCATATTTTGAAGCAATAAATGTTTGGTGGGTGTTAAACAGAAGACACAAACGTATTAAGGAAAAAATGCTTTGCTGAGAAATTTATAATTATACGGGTGAACAGAATCGTCGTTCAGGAAATCAGAAGACGAATGGAAAGAAAGAAAGACTCGATTTAAAAAAATAAAAATGACTAGTATAATATTGACAGGAAAGACTCTGATAACACTATAGACGTCATTCACCCTCGGCCGATAACTTGCAGCGAGAGTCCAATTTCATTACAGAAATCAGCTTCCAGCTCCCTTTGGCCAGCTCTTCGTTCGACCTACAAACATTTTATCCAAAAGTATAGTCCTTTTTCACGAAGGTTGAGGATAGTCTTCACCCACCTGACATGGGGGTACCATTTTAGCTGATACGTCATTTCTTCAGAACTCAAGCATCCACTTATTTGATGTTTTGTCACCATATCTAGCTCTGCTTATTGTAAAATATATATTGTAGACACAAACGTAAAATGATAGTGAATTCAAGTAAATTATTTTAAATATAAATCTTAAAACATGGAAGTCATGTACGGTTCTCCATACAGATTTATTCCTGCAATTAAACACTCTATCTAAGTAGTTTATCTACCTGTGTAGCAATGACTTCCAGAAGAAGATAAGCTATAGGCCTACTACACAAAGTGAGCAAACGTAACCAGACCACATCAACAAAGCTTCACTCTCCTAAGACGTCTTAACACCAATATACTATTTTCTATCAACTTTATTTTAAAAATTCAGCCTTTTCTGTCGACACTGCCGCTTCTCAAGCTTCACAACCTCCTTACTGTTTCCGCCTCTCTGAATGATACACACCGTAAACAACAATTAGTTATCCGCAGAACTTATTTTGAAACCTTCGAACGCCGTCTTTTCTTGGCACAGCTGAATACCAGATACCCAAACAGGTTCACAAGCCCGTTGTAAACAAACGATCTTTTATGAAGCGACAAATCCAAGACCTTTTTCCAAGTATCCAGTCCATTTTCTAAGTTCCATATTAAGGTCTTGTCCTCTTTTACCTTTTCCATTCTCCTTACATCGAAGCTCATGCCCAAACTACTCAGCACAATTCACCATAAATTTGTGAATTCATTTCTATGTGTACTGAGTTTATTGTTTTGTTAGTAAAGTGTATCCGACTTAGTCTCGTTTGATTTAACACACCACTTTTTGCTTCAGTTATTACTGCGTTAAGGACAGCAGTTTACAACTATGTATCCTTGATATTGTTGCCTGCAGTGGCGTAACTACGGGGAGGGGGGATCATAACCATCAATCCCCCCCCCGCTATTAAAAATTTCATCGAAATTCCATAATCACTTAACGTCTAAGAGAACGTCTGAGAGAAGTGCTATACCGTTTCTTCAAAAGAAGAGGTCACAGGAGCAGTGCGACATCGATGCACACGATTCGAAAACTTTTCAGAAACGGATTCGAAAGCTCGTTGAGATATCAGCCAAGTGCACAGAAGAAGGAAGGGATTATACAGAAAAATAACCCAAGTTTCGTTTATGTAAGTGTAAATACAAGTGATAATTTTTTTTATTTTCCTTAACTTTTTGACTACCATCGTACATCGACTTTTTCATGGAAAAGTAATTCTAATATAATGTTTATATTATATTAGGGTGGGCCTACATGACGACTGACCCAGATAATTTATATATTGATAGAAATTTTATTAAAACGGTGGAAAAGCTTTCGTCATTTAGGGTCGATAATAGGCCTGGATAGACCGTCTAACATGAATATACGGAAAACACTTGTTAAGCCGAAGAGCAATAGGAATGTTAAATTCGGTTTTATGGTGTAAGAATATAATAAATAGAAAGAAGGCAATGATCTATAAGACAACTGTTGAAAGTATAATGCTATTCGGAGCAGAAACATGGACGATGAACATACAACATCCGAAGATGTTGCTTGCAACAGATGGATTACTGGGTAAGAGCGGCTAGGAGAGATCCAGGAAGGAAAGAATAAGGAATGAAACAATGACCAAAATAAATGCAAGTGGAAACAAGGTTGTGGAAGTAACAGAATAAAAAAAAAATTGACGTGGTACGGACATCTCAGAAGGTCAGAATAAGATTGAATCCCCCAAACAGAGGCAGAATGGAAGCCCAGGAAAAAACGGATTGACGGTGTACAGAAGGATATGGACAGATATTGCCTTCAATTAGAAGATGCTGAAGATAAAAACAGGTGAAGAGCCATGACTACTGACTGGGCATATTTAGGAGAAACCCTCATCATTACGGAAATCCTCTAATAAAATGAATTAAATAAAGTTAATGTTTTATTATTATAAAAATTATGTTTATACAGAAAGGACGGGAGAGTCAACGACATCGAAATGCGGCTGGAACCTGCTACCTAACGCTCGAGAATTAGTCTATTGATTCTGGGTTCCGTACCCAAGCAACTAACAAACGATACTGCAACCGTGGTTAGACTTGTATACAAAACCAAACGTATGTATCAAGAGTTAATTTGTTACGTAAACAGAGTTAACGAACAAAACACGTCAGTGAGGACTTTGACCCTCAAACATATCCTGCCAACAATAAAGCAGATAAGTGGCGATGACGAAACTCGCTTTGGGTCAGAGTCCGGAACTGCGCCCATTCCGAACGCTGTATACACAATAATACTAATATTCCAACAGCGTGTTTCCAACTTGGAGAACGATAGGAACACGTGGTCTTGTTATCAGCATATACCGGACATTATTTTTCCGATCTCATAAACATAGCAAATGTCCACAGTCGTGCGAACAGGAAGAGGGGCACCGAACCAGATATGGAATACATGATTTAAATGCAATAGTGCACTCTGAGAGTAACGCCAAATCCGGGATTTGCTCCGTGGGCAACTGTTTTCTTCGTCAGACGCCGACTACAAGTATCAATGTCGGCTAGTAACTCCATAACTCTGTAGATTCCAAAAAAAAAAAAAAAAAAAAAAAAAAAAAAAAAAAAAAAAAAAAAAAGCTTTTTATTTATTGCACAACACATAGGCCTACTCATATTTCCAAAAAAACACAAGGTTTTACAAGTTTCGAGTTGATGTATTTTGAGGAAAAATACAAGCTTACGTACTTTTTTTAACTATTTTTGCCCTTGACGTTACGCGATACTGCTATCATCCGCTCGGTAAAGTTAAGCGATCTTGGCGAGAATGCGGCCCCAAAAACAAGCCTTGCTTCGTGATATCATTTACGGAACTTTTCCACCGGCAATCCAATGTGTGTAGTCAACTGTCATAACATGGGGGAAATAACATGCAACGAAAGACCGTAATGAGGTATGGAGCAGTACTGCAAATGATCGTTGACTACAGACCGAAGAGTCAAGTGTTTACGAATGTATACACACTTTGCTTTTTTGTTTCCTCGTGTGATAGTTTTTTACCATTTAAAGAAGAATTCAGCAGACATTCTGTTGGGAAAGTCGTTTACCCTATAGCTTCTCCACGAAATTAGGCTGTCCTACTCCTGAACTTAATATAGAACCATGATACGTCCTTCAACACAGCTTTTTTAAGAAAAACAATTCGCTGTGCGGCTGGAATTCTAGAAACGAATTTTCTTTTAACTTTAATTTTGATCTCTTTATAAAAATTATGTATAGACCCTAAGATACTAATATGTGAATTTACTCTCATAAAAAAAACTGCGGAAACAGCCTGAAAATATGGAAAGCGACAGTTCACCTGCAAAAAGACGAACTGCGTCTAAGAATATTCAAAGAAAAATTTGTGTACCCGTGGAAAATAACGACGACTCATAGAGAATACGAAGGAATAACGAAATAAATAATCTAATACACGGAAGTGATATGGTAAGGTTTATAAAGAGCAGAATGATTAGCCTGGCTGGGACACACGATGAAAATGGAATAACACAGAATTCGCTTAAAAATTCTGGTATGGAGACCAAAATGAATCTCAGGCAAGAGATGGATCAAGGATGTTGAGGAAAATTCTGAGGAATACGGGGATAGGAAGATGGAGAAGACTATGTAATAAGGGGGCTGTATGGAGAAAAATCGTTGATAAGGCTAAAACACATACTGGGTCAAAACGCCATAAGTAGAAGACAGTTCATCTACGATCATCAAAACATGCAACCCCTAAAATAACAAAATCGAAAATAAATAAGATTTCTCTTTCAGTTATGTTGTGATGTGGAGTACAAAAAAAAACAAAAATGGTTCAAAATTAAGCAGGCCTAGTGTGATCAGTAAATATTTAGAGAAACCCACATGACTTGATTCGTCAGGAGGAAACGCGCAAGAGAAACGACAATTCCAGTGAAATCACACAAAATTAGTTTCTTTAATAACGCCCAGTCACATGATTCATCGCCAGCAGGAAAGACTGAGCGAGTTAACGATTTCCTTTCGGTGTTGCGTCAATCGTCTCGCGTTCCTGAAGCAGCGGTGTAGTCACAGATCGTGCCGACGCGGCGTTAGCCACCTTCACTACCAGGATCCTGATAATCACCCTCTACTGGGTGAAGTCGGTAAACCTGTTTTAGTCGGTCGCATAGAAAGGTGACCCATAATCGTACGCTCACTTTATCAATACAAATATCAGCCAGTGGAAATACGAGTAATCGTATAATACGAGATCATAGGTCCAAAGATACGAGGTGTGTTAGTTACAAAACCCAACCCACACAACCAACGCAACGATCGAGTTCCCTAGCGATAGGTTTTAATAACAATTGTCATTTACCTCATTCAGCTGTCAGCTTTAGTCTTTGGTGCGCATACTGTCCGTCGGGTTTGTGACAAAGTGGCTGAGAAAGATGCATTTTGAGGCGGTTTAACTGAACACACACGGAAGTCTGTATGAGCCGAACGATTATTTTAAGCGTTTTAAAGTGGGGTAAAACATCTGTGGGTGAAGATCCTAAGCAATGGGTAAAGACCACGTCCGGAGAGCTCGTACTGTGATGCTTGCAAATCATCGTTTAACTACCGAAAACCGCTGACGAAGTGGACGTTATTATAAGACCTTACCGTTAAAACATGAACGCATCGTAGCACTGAGAAATTCGTGCTTTTGTTGACTGACGATCAGAAAGATACCCTTGTTAAATCGGCCAGCAACTCCATTCCAATGCCAATGGTAACAGAAAATACGGAATGGAATGAAAATTTCTCTGTAAAGATTTTACAAACTTAGCAGCTAAATTTCATACACACAGGTCGTGTTAAAATATTCATTCTCACTTCGTGGACAGTGTGTTCACGTGCCCACTACAGCGTGTAACTGGAGGACTAATGACGGAACGGGGATAATGGCATTCTGTCGTCAAAAAACTGCCACTGTCGACACTTAATTGTCGCAGCTCGCTGTATGCGCAAGTTGACGTGCTATACAAATATTTACTGCATGGCAATGACACGTAAACGAATACAAATACAGTAAAACCTCCGTTAACTTACACAAGCTTTTGCCTTCGTGAAAGCAGGCACAATTGCTTAGTTTACTGGGCTGCTCACAACATTTGAAGCTCGTGATGACGTACTTTCCAAATACAGTTACGACAGACGAAACGTGGTCACATATCTTTGATTAAAAAAAAAAAAGAAAAACAATCTTTGGAATGGCATCACAAGCTTCTCAAAGGCCTAGAAATTTCAAAAACCAGCGACTAGCACAGAAAACCTTAGCGATGACCACGATGGGCTGATCAGGGCGTCATTCTCTCGATTTTCTGAAGCAAGGTTGTATCGTGGCAGCCAACAATACGCTGCGACACACTTGGCAAGCTTAAACAAGCCATCAGGAGGGAGAGACCGGGCAAAAAGCTTAAAGCGATTCAAATTCACTACGGCCATGGCGTGGTGAAATTCAATTCACAACACGAGTTCGGCAACGGTTGTGACGATGTTCAAATTGGATTTGTCTGTGGTCACTGCGTCCGCCACATCTGCAGCATCTGACTTCGTCCTGTTCGGTTCGACGTTTGGGGACGTCTATTCTATGACGCAGACGAAGTGAAATTGTCTACAAAGAAGTAGGTGAAAGAGTGCACACCGTAAGTTCCCAAGGGCGCTAATGCATCGCTTGTAACGGAAACTAATTTTACGGACTAGGGAACACATTAGTAGGGACTATGTGCTTTCCTACGGAGGAAGGTTTACTCTATGACAGTGCATGGTGTGAATGGTTTATGTCAATTAATAAAAAACAAAGTTTATGAACACCGTTGCATTACTTTCGCATATTGCAAAAAGACCATACGGTTTACTGCACAGGCGACGGTTCAACTATTATCCACTATCAAGGTTCTCAGTCAATCGGTTAATCCGGTCACAGTTGGCTTTGTCGAGTGATCAATTTGTTTATCGCCTGTGACTCCACAGCGCGGCGGTTAACTAGACATCGATTTTCTAGGTTAGTTACATCATGACCCAATTCTCCAGACGTAGTAATCTACTCCAAGTACCGCTTTCTGCTTCTTGTATTGTCGAGCACACCACGTACCTACGTGTTACATTCTTTGTACCTGACACCACTGTCTGCTGAGCATACAGAAATTACAGTGCTATTAAAACAATCTGCGTCTTCTGACAGTTCTCCTTGCGTGTTTACAAGAAGTAGTTGCTATGGTAACTCGGACGAGACTCCGAGGTGAGCCAATCACCGGCAGGCGTGCGCTTTCCCTCCCCCTTTCTCCTCAGTAAACAGTCCCATACTGACCAATCAGCGCTCCCGCAACTGTGCCGAACACCACGTGCTTCTTAGCTGTCTGAAGACGCAGATTGTTTTAATAGCACTGTAACTAAACAGGTGTCTTGAATTCTGCCTATTTGTGTCTTCGGTCCTTTGTACAGTTTAAAGAACTGACGATTGCATATCACACATTCCAAGTATCTCGTTCGTTCAATGGTCCATACATGCCACTACCGTGTACTTCATTCAATACAGCGACTGTTTTCTATTATTATATTAATAATTCTACGACTTCTATACATTTTCTAATACAATTTCTTAATCTGTCTCTTCTCGTTCTACATCTGACCTCTGTTTGACATTTCTTCTCCATCGCTCAAAAGATATCTACCATGTCGCAAGATTTCTCCCTTGTACAACCATCGGATACTACTGTCCGGATCGCTTATGACGATCGATTATAATACTACTTTTCTACGAACACCCTCCCCTACAAAAAAACAACAGTCCCTTGAAATATCAATTCCTTTTAGAACCAGCAAAACCGTATTAAAAATGTACAATAATAAATAATGTTATTATATACATAATTTTTGTATAAAACGAATGTTTTATACATCATTTTTGTGAACGTTTAGGAGCATTTTTCTGGTAAATAGAAAAATAACTATACGGTTCATGCGGTTATGATGCTTCGAACTGGTGAGCATAATAATGTTTCACAGATCCAAGCTGGTCAATTAAGACTAAATATGGTGATATCAAAAGAGCTAAGATACACGTGCTTTAAAGTAGTGCTTAGGCGAAATTCTGACCCTGAACTGACTACACCAGAAGACTTACAAACTCAAACCAATATCGTAATTCAGACGCTTGTATGCGACAGAGACAGTTGGAAATAGAAAATAAAGAAATGAAATTTCTAAGGAAAATCATGCAACCCACAAAAAGCCTCAGAAAATGAGTAGAACATTATTTTATTTGAGATCAAAACAAGAGTTGTACGGAAAGTTTTGAGAAAATCCCGACCACGATTAAAGAAAATACGAATGGATTTCTATAGACCCCATTCGAATGCTGGAGGCAAAAGGACATCCAAATTTTCCAGGAAAATAGGAAGACACAATTGCCATTGGTAAAATGAGTCCATTAGGATCTAGAATAATGTGGAATCTGGGAATAGAATACAGGAAGCAAGAAAGTATTATAAGGAAACTTGCGGAGATAAGAATCTTTCCGAAGAGACACTAAGGAGAACTGAAAGGGATTATCGGAAGAAAAACGAGCAAGAGACTGAAGGAATATTGACCGGAGGGAAAAAGTGAACGAAGTTGTGTCATCGCAGCCCATACATGTCTGAAACAAAATGGAGAAAGCATGGCGGAGAGACACAGATAAACGATAAAAGCTCAATTAAGGTGGGGGGGGGGGCTTAATATACCAGAAAGTGGGAAGCGGTATTTATCGTGGCGGAGTTTGATCTCGATAGTTTGGGGAATGCCAAACGTTTGTAAAAATGATGACCCCGGAACGGGAACTAAATTAAAAATTTATGGACGCGCGCGCAGGTGACCTTGTGGTATACGCGTTAGTTAGGTCAATCCCGACGGCTACATATTGGGTACACTTTTGGATGCTTTGCCCTTGTGTAACGAATAACAGTTTTATACCATGCAGTGAAGCCATTACTTGTGGTTCCTTTAAGAGTATCATTCTTAAATTTGATCACCTTTATACATAATTCTGTAGCTCAATACAACTGTCATCTTGATTAGTACTTTTCTTGTACAGACAGATTTGATAATTATTCATACTACAAATGTGATGTGTAATATTTCCTCTACGGGAAAAATGAATAAAATAAAGATTTTCGGTACGTACTGTTCTACTTTTTACTTCCATATTCCTTAAGGAATGGAAGTATGGTGATGGCAAAAAAAATCGTGTTCGAGATTATTGCAGATTCTGATTCTACTACACTCAAAACATGAAAAAAAGTCGTTTTCCGAAAAGTGTCTGTGTGTGTGTGTGTCTGTGTGTCTGTCTGTGTGTCTGTAGATTTTTTTTCTATGGCAAACGATAACTGCCGCAAATTCAAACAGAATCAAATAATTTTTTGCATGCAGCCCTGATTTGCAGAGTACTCGCGACCTATTGTTTTTGGTGAAGATCGGTTGATGGAAAGGGGTAGTTTACCTGCAACGGTTTTTTTTTAGCAAGGGTAATTTTGTTTGTTTGGCAAACGATAACAGCCGCAAATTCAAACAGAATCAAATAATGTTTCGCATACAGCCCTGAATTGTAGAGTTCTCAAGATCTGTTGATTTTGGTGAAGATCGGTTAAGGGAAAGGGGTAGTTTACCTGTAACGTTTTATGTTTTAACAAGGGTATTTCCTATGGCAAACGATAACAGCCGCAAATGCAAACAGAATCAAAAGATTATTTGCATACAGCTCTAAATTGTAGAGTTCTCAAGACCTATTGTTTTTGGTGAAGATCGGTTGAGGGAAAGGGGTAGTTTACCTGCAACGGTTTTTTTTAGCAAGGGTAATTTTGTTTGTTTGGCAAACGATAACAGCCGCAAATTCAAACAGAATCAAATAATGTTTCGCATACAGCCCTGAATTGTAGAGTTCTCAAGATCTGTTGATTTTGGTGAAGATCGGTTAAGGGAAAGGGGTAGTTTACCAGTAACGTTTTATGTTTTAACAAGGGCATTTCCTATGGCAAACGATAACAGCCGCAAATTCAAACAGAATCAAAAGATTATTTGCATACAGCCCTAAATTGTAGAGTTCTCAAGACTTATTGTTTTTGGTGAAGATCGGTTGAGGGAAAGGGGTAGTTTACCAGCAACGTTTTTTTAACAAGGGTATTTTCTATGGCAAACGATAACAGCCGCAAATTCAAACAGAATCAAATAATGTTTTGCATACAGCCCTGATGTGTAGAGTACTCAAGAGCTATTGTTTTTGGTGAAGATCGGTTAAGGGGAAGGGGTAGTTTACCTGCAACGTTTTTTTATCAAGCGTATTTTCTGTGGCAAACGATAACAGCCGCAAATTCAAACAGAATCAAATAATTTTTTGCATACGTCCCTGAATTGTAGAGGTCTCAATGACTTTCGATTTTGGTGAAGATCGGTTAAGGGGAAGGGGTAGTTTACTTGCAACCTTTTACGTTTTAACAAGAGTAAAGTACTTGAAAATTTATTTAAACTTTTTGAAACAATGGTAATTGTTAAAAATAAAATAATTTTGTTGCCAGGCAATAAAATTATAATTTTTTCATTTTAATGTAATATAATATTTTTCATTTAATACAGCAATAAAAAGGCAGGTAAGACACAGCCTGGCTGTTTGGCTGAAAATGATTTTAAATATAAATCTTAGAATATGGAAGTCATGTATGGTTCTCCATACCGATATTTTTTCCTTGGTTCATGACTGTGGTTCACTGGTTCCTCTAGTACCACGATCTTTGGATTCTTTGATAATTATTCATACTAAAAATGTGGTATGTGTAATATTTCCTCTACGGGAAAAATGAATAAAATAAAGATTTTCAGTACGTATTGTTCTTTTTTTCCTTGGTTCATGACTGTGGTTTATTGGTTCCTCTAGTACCACGATCTTTGGATTCTTTGCTGGCGGATGGCTCACGTTTTTGAACATGGCACAAAGCAGGCATTAATGACGATGTTATCGGTTTAACTGAGAAAGGAGAAAGACACGTGACACAAACAAAGCAGGCTTGGCTATAAATACAGCGACGGGAGGCAAAACAGTTATTTCCATCGGCCACAACAGCTGACGGCCCACTACGCTCCGTTGCGTACGACGCACGGACGTATTGGTTGCCACGTTTTCTGCCATCTTATTGCGTTTTCCACTATTCAGTCTATTTTTACATGAAGTTTCTGCGTTTTGTGGAAAACACTACGCCCCACACGTGCAAGACGTTTGTTTAACTGAACATGCAACAGCACGTATCTGTCTGTCATACACAAGTAGGGCTACTGGGAGACAGCCCGGCATAACTTAGCTCCCTCCGTATGTTATTATCCGAACACAAGTTATCTGTTGAAGTACACTGGTATTTTCGCGCTTCAGTTCAACATACACCGCCAAACATATTACATCATCACTATGCTATTCATTTTCCTGTTCTGCTGTATGAAAAATGAACAGTATAACCGAAAAAGTCACAAGCACTTCCCGACAGTTCTCACAGAAGAAAATGAAGACGCTTCACAGAAAACGTTTATCGTCCGATTTGGTCAAGGATTCCAAATCAGATTTTGTTCAGAAAACTATCCTTGAATTTGGTGTTCATAAAGCAGATTATTGAAAAGGTTAGGGATTAACCTTAGCACAAACTGCATACCAGACGATGACAAATATGGATGAAATAAAAATTAAAGAGGCAAAAAACGATTGAAGAAATTGAAAAAAAAAAAGTACGGAAAAAATTGCGATTCCCGTAAAATTCTGTGTTTTTAGTATATAGGTTCACTTATTTCAAAAACGGTATAAAATATTTGCATGAATTCTAAAAATTATTTCTCATACTAAGCTTCACACGTTTTACCAGATGAATTTCCAAAAATTCTTTTTCAAATTAAAACCGTGTAACGTTATAAGTTAATTTTTTTGCGAAGTTTTGGTTTTATTTTCAAAAAAATTAAAAACACCCTACGCTCAAATTATACAGAAATATATACCACAAAACAGGCGTATAAGTAACAAACAAAATAGGCGTAAACCGTACATAGTTTTGGAGAAAAACGTACCTAAAACTGTTGAACATGGCGAAGACAGGGTGATCCCATTCCCCTTAAAACAAATAACTTTATCTCACCAAAAGGAACAACTTTCTATAATTTGAAGTTTGGACCAACCATAATACTACTATTTGTTTATCTGTTCAGTTGTTTTATACGGTACGGTAAACATTGAATTAAAGAAATAGTTATCGGATTTTAATAAAGGTAGGTTTACGAAGTAACGCCCGCCGTACAATCTGGATTAAAAAAGCAATAAATTTTCAATCAAACATTAGCGGGCATATAATAAATTTAAACAAAATATAACAGTGATTTCAAACAACTCTTCTAGCAGAATTTATGAACATGTGATGAGGAGGTTTCTGTGTACACTACCAGGAACTGAAAATTAAATATGATCAATATTATTATTGTAACCCTGGCTGTATTGATTTAAATAATAATACTCTGTTAACACACTGCGCAAAAACAAAAGTAGCCCTAATTAATACACACCCACAACCAGTGGCACAACAAGGAGCTGCTCCCGTGGGGACGGGATTTAAACTAGCTTGAAGGTTAAACTCCTCCTTTATTTTATTAATTTAAAAATATTGTAATTCCTTTTAATTTTATAGTTGTTTATAAGTCTTATATTTCAACATAGACAGCTGGCTTAGATATACGCCTGCGTTAAGTGATTACAGAATTTTGCTGAAATTTCTAAATAGCTCTGAAGGAGGGGCAGGAGGGCTCATACCCTGATGAGTTATGCCACTGTCCACAGCACGAAACGATCTTCGTTAGTACCTAGATTACACCTGTAGCAAATGCATGTACGTATTGGATGTAGAATATTTTTGTTTCGTAAATTCGATTATATAAAAACTATTTAAAGAATTTTTGCTTCTGCACCTAGTTTACACCTGTCGTACACTTACAAAAACACGGATTCTTGTCACGTTTCACGGATATCAGCGAATACGTAGTGACAGTAAACTACTATGCTTTTAACACTACAAACATACCCTTTACACATTTTCAATCGGTAACACATACATATTTATTATTAATTATTAATCATTAATAATATCCCAAATGCAAATAAATAAATCAATCAATATAAAAGCACATAACTTTGTGGTTGAGCGCATGTATTTCAGGTTGAAAACTTTTAGTTCTTGTTTTCCACATACAATATGCACTTTTTGTCCGACAGGTAGAACGTGAAAGAAAAGGGCAAGGAAAAAAGGGAAAAATAGACAGGAATGATGAAGCCTCACAGTATGGTGTAGGATTGTTTAAAAAAAGTAACTTTGTTGTGTAAGTATGGCACCACTGAAAAAATAGGTTTTCTAAAAAAATGTAACTTATATCGATTTATGTAAAAGAAACAATTCTTTTTTTTTAATTATAGGGCTAATTATAGTACCTATACCAACCTTAACCTCAAGAGGATTAGCAAAACCAACTAAAATATCGGTATGGAGAACCATACATGACTTCCATATTCTAAGATTTATATTTAAAATCATTTTCAGCCAAACAGCCAGGCTGTGTCTTACCTGCCTTTTTATTGCTGTATTAAATGAAAAATATTATATTACATTAAAATGAAAAAATTATAATTTTATTGCCTGGCAACAAAATTATTTTATTTTTAACAATTACCATTGTTTCAAAAAGTTTAAATAAATTTTCAAGTACTTTACTCTTGTTAAAACGTAAAAGGTTGCAGGTAAACTACCCCTTCCCCTTAACCGATCTTCACCAAAATCGAAAGTCATTGAGACCTCTACAATTCAGGGACGTATGCAAAAAATTATTTGATTCTGTTTGAATTTGCGGCTGTTATCGTTTGCCATAGAAAATACGCTTGATAAAAAAACGTTGCAGGTAAACTACCCCTTCCCCTTAACCGATCTTCACCAAAAACAATAGCTCTTGAGTACTCTACACATCAGGGCTGTATGCAAAACATTATTTGATTCTGTTTGAATTTGCGGCTGTTATCGTTTGCCATAGAAAATACCCTTGTTAAAAAAACGTTGCTGGTAAACTACCCCTTTCCCTCAACCGATCTTCACCAAAAACAATAAGTCTTGAGAACTCTACAATTTAGGGCTGTATGCAAATAATCTTTTGATTCTGTTTGAATTTGCGGCTGTTATCGTTTGCCATAGGAAATGCCCTTGTTAAAACATAAAACGTTACTGGTAAACTACCCCTTTCCCTTAACCGATCTTCACCAAAATCAACAGATCTTGAGAACTCTACAATTCAGGGCTGTATGCGAAACATTATTTGATTCTGTTTGAATTTGCGGCTGTTATCGTTTGCCAAACAAACAAAATTACCCTTGCTAAAAAAAACCGTTGCAGGTAAACTACCCCTTTCCCTCAACCGATCTTCACCAAAAACAATAGGTCGCGAGTACTCTGCAAATCAGGGCTACATGCAAAAAATTATTTGATTCTGTTTGAATTTGCGGCAGTTATCGTTTGCCATAGAAAAAAATCTACAGACACACAGACACACAGACAGACAGACAGACACACACACACACACACACACACTTCGGAAAACGACTTTTTTCATGTTTTGAGTGTAGTAGAATCAGAATCTGCAATAATCTCGAACACGATTTTTTTTGCCATCACCATACTTCCATTCCTTAAGGAATATGGAAGTAAATTATTTGATTCTGTTTGAATTTGCGGCTGTTACCGTTCGTCATAGAAAATACGCTTGATAAAAAAACGTTGCAGGTAAACTACCCCTTCCCCTTAACCGATCTTCACCAAAAACAATAGGTCTTGAGTACTCTACAAATCAGGGCTGTATGCAAAACATTATTTGATTCTGTTTGAATTTGCGGCTGTTATCGTTTGCCATAGAAAATACCCTTGATAAAAAAACGCTGCAGGTAAACTACCCCTTTCCCTTAACCGATCTTCACCAAAACAATAGGTCTTGAGAACTCTGCAATTTAGGGCTGTATACAAATAATCTTTTGATTCTGTTTGAATTTGCGGCTGTTATCGTTTGCCATAGGAAATACCCTTGTTAAAACATAAAATGTTACCGGTAAACTACCCCTTTCCCTTAACCGATCTTCACCAAAAACCATAGGTCTTGAGAACTCTACAATTCAGGACTGTATACGAAACATTATTTGATTCTGTTTGAATTTACGGCTGTTATCGTTTGCCAAAAAAAAAAAAAATTTCCCTTGATAAAAAAAAACCGTTGCAGGTAAACTACCCCTTTCCCTCAACCGATCTTCACCAAAAACAATAAGTCGTGAGTACTCTACAAATCAGGGCGGTATGCAAAAAATTATTTGATTCTGTTTGAATTTGCGGCAGTTATCGTTTGCCATAGAAAACAAGTACTTTACTCTTGTTAAAACGTAAAAAGTTGCAGGTAAACTACCCCTTCTCCTTAACCGATCTTCACCAAAATAGAAAGTCATTGAGACCTCTACAATTCAGGGAGGTATGCAAAAAATTATTTGATTCTGTTTGAATTTGCGGCTGTTATCGTTTGCCATAGAAAATACGCTTGATAAAAAAAGGTTGCAGGTAAACTACCCCTTCCCCTTAACCGATCTTCACCAAAAACAATAGGTCTTGAGTACTCTACAAATCAGGGCTGTATGCAAAACATTATTTGATTCTGTTTGAATTTGCGGCTGCTATCGTTTGCCATAAAAAATACCCTTGTTAAAAAAACGTTGCAGGTAAACTACCCCTTTCCCTTAACCGATCTTCACCAAAATCAACAGATCTTGAGAACTCTACAATTCAGGGCTGTATGCGAAACATTATTTGATTCTGTTTGAATTTGCGGCTGTTATCGTTTGCCAAACAAACAAAATTACCCTTGCTAAAAAAAAACCGTTGCAGGTAAACTACCCCTTTCCCTCAACCGATCTTCACCAAAAACAATAGGTCGCGAGTACTCTGCAAATCCGGGCTGCATGCAAAAAATTATTTGATTCTGTTTGAATTTGCGGCAGTTATCGTTTGCCATAGAAAAAAAATCTACAGACAGACAGACAGACAGACACACACTTTTCGGAAAACGACTTTTTTTCATGTTTTGAGTGTAGTAGAATCAGAATCTGCAATAATCTCGAACACGATTTTTTTTGCCATCACCATACTTCCATTCCTTAAGGAATATGGAAGTAAAAAAATTATTACAAATTAACAACTTAAAAAGAATTAAATATATACATAATTTTTCAAAACAACTACTTAAAAAATATATAAAATCCATCAACTTAACATAGGAAAGGTAAGGCGGCGGATACGTGCCCCCCCCCCCCCAACAATTTAGCATTGGAAAGTTGCGTCGCTGCAACGAAACGATCGAAACTCGCTGATAATCCCAAAAACTGGCTGATACGAAACGATGGAGCACTACTCGCTAGGTTTACAGTGATTTGCAGCAGTACACGCGCGCCCCCGCGCCTTGAACAACACACACACACACACACCACAGATCGACCTTGAAGTAAACAACAAACAATACAGTCGCTCTGTTATTTTACACCGTTCATTTCCATTTAAACCTTTCTTTCTTCACTGCCACATGAATATTGTAACGAAACAGCTGAGTCATTTTCAAACACACCATGGTGTTAATATCGTCGGGTACAGTACGAGCTCGGTGCTAAATAACACAACGCCACGCCGCGTGCAAATCTTTGTCAAGGCTTTCTCTTTGTCTGGAAGAGATTAGCAACAGGTGTCTTGTGTCTACGACTGGACTCGAGCCCTCCCCCTCCCAAAATTCATACATCTCACGTATACTTCTCCACATGTACATATCTATTATCAAAGACTTAAATACAAACGTTTCTTTTTCTTTATTTGTCCACTCTACTGGCAAACTCAAAACATCACGTCTGCAATATTAAGCTACGTCGAATTTACCCAAAACGGTTTACAACGAATGCGGGATGAAATCAAAGATGTGTTCTTACCAATCAGTAGTTAAAATATACGAGAGTGGAAAGCAACACGATATATGAACGGAGGTGTACTCACATCTGATTGGGAAAACCTTCATTTTCGATGTACATGAAATACTACATTTTCTACATTACCTACAAACACTACACTTAAACAAAATACAAATAAAAACCAAAAGAAAATCTTTAACTGAAGTCTTGAAACGATCTTTGTATTTCTGATGATGCTAAAAAATATCTAAAAATCAAATGCTAAAAAGAGACTTTTCTTAAATAAAGAAATATTTCCTTTTAGAACAACGGAAAAACAAATCACGATTCAGATCTTAACGAGACATTTTAACGGATCTCCAAAGGAATGACTCAAAATCTTCCGAATATGTTCAAACACGTAATCAAACTCACGCAGTCACACGGGACAAATTATTATTTATCAATTTAGCGCCCGAATCAGTATGTAATCAAGGCTGTTTAGAGCCCGCGACGCCTTTAACACGGCCAACCATCCATTCGAAAAGATGTAGCAACTCCCTCATTTCACAGAATCTATTATCGACTTACACCGTTCATATAGTTTATTCAAGTGTAAGGCTGATTTTGATCATAATTTGGCCAGTAAATTACCTCATTCGATATTTACAAAAGCAAGATAGCTGTGAACAAACCCAGCATAGATCTTTAGAACGCATGACTAACACCGTGAAACAAAGATTTTGAAGTTTTTATACACGTAAAACACTCGGATACTGGCAATAAGGAAACTTCCTGCAACAAAGTGCATCATAACTTGTTTTTGTCACGGGTTTTCCTCGTATGCGCAGCGCATCAATTATTCAGCATTCCTCCCCTTACCCCCCCCCCCGACCAGGGACAATTTATCAAGTGCAAATAAATATAACGTCGTCTCTTTATCTCGCACCGTGAGTGGAGCTCAAGTGTTACTCTACGCGTTCTCTGTGCAAACGTTTTGCAATTAACAATGTTAAATGTTTCCGTCTTGAGTACCGTTACGCAAACTCTGCCGTTAAGGATCGAAGCCGCAACCTGTTTACACAATTAATGCAAAGCTGATGTGTATCAAATCCATGGCCTGATTTCAGTATTTTAATAATATAAGACTGTACTGCTATTCTCTGTCGCCTCTCTCCACAACCTGTAGAGCGACATAATCCGCCCCTCGCGATTTAAATTTTTTTCTATCAAGTGATTAAGCGAGACTGGTTCGTCGAATTGTGAAACCATCGTTTTTATCGAAGCCAAAGATGTCGCAGGCATCAATTATGTATTTCTAAACACGTTATGTAATAAACTGCTATTTTGTCCCATTTGGCTGCTTATCTCGAATCGCCCGGCGACAAATCTGCATTATTCAATACGCATGCATGCGTTTTATTTGCGGGCGTTCACAGATTAAATTCACTCAGAACTGGGACGTGATAACTGAAACAAAATGAAAGATAGAAGAATGAACACGGGATTTTCATGTAAATGAGAACAAGAGCACCAACGATGTAAAACTAATTCAGTTTAAAAAATATCACGACCCGACCAGATTTCAAAGATGACTTCGACCGTCAATTTATAGACGCCGAAGGAACACGATAAAGATGACATGTCAAATTCTAATTATGCACAGAAAAACATGTTTATGTTTCTGCCTCCTACAGTAACGCAGCTACGGTGATTACAGTAAATACGTTAGAAGAACTCTATTTATCCGAACTCCAGTTATCCGAATCGATATCAGGAAATGTCAGGGAATAAAATTAATGGAATTTCGACAAAACAAAAAATTCAGGAGGCCAAAGAAGAGGTAATGAACAAGAATGAAGAGGAAAAATAGCAAAAGAAAGTGTCGAAGAAAACGAAACTGTATCAACTGAAGACATCCATAAAACCATTGTACAAATTCCTGGCTGTTCCGAGTGTGACGTGGACGACATAAACGAGTGGTTGCAGTACGACCCTGGATATCAAATTTTGGACGTGGACGAAATTATCCAAAGTGTAAACGATGAATGTCAGCAGGTAGACGAAGACGATGACAAGGTTGCTTCAGTTGAACCGGAAAAGGAACCTACGGCGAGTGAGGCATGCCCTTGTCACTGACACTGCCTTAAAATGGATGGAACGGCAGCCTGAATGCGACCATAGGGCTATGCAGCTTCTTGCCGTCAAGCGTTTACGGGACCTGGCTGCACGCAAACGAGTTTCTACGTCAAAACAGTTAACTTTGATATGTTCAACTGAAAAATTATAATTGTGCGAGTATTATTGTTAATTTTTTTGTAGTAAAAGTGAATTTTTTGCAAAACCCGTGTGACCTGGTTTTTATTAAGATACTGTACTCATGTAATAAAAATAAACAAAAGTGATTTTTCGGCAATTTTCGCGTTTTCTTTCATAACATAACCTTTTTCTTATGTTTGTCCCAATTATCCGAATTTCTGCATATCCGAATTACGTCTGGAACTCATTAGTTCGGATAAATGGAGTTCTACTGTAATTACATAAAGTTACGTTAGTAGAACTGTTAATTATGTCACGCACGTCAATCGTCGACTTTTGTCGCAGCAGGAAATCAACTTTCACACGCGTGTTATGAAATGGCATTCGCAGAAGTAAGTGGTTACCGCGATAATGACACGGCCACTACGACTACTTGCTCCGAGTAACGAATGCACGGCCAATATACCTATATTACGTCGCCTGTTTGATTCCCACAAGCAGTACTGTGCGGTAACAGTATTCTCGATAGTGACTGGTATCGATACTTTTTGAAACGGCAGTATTGGTAACAGTGTTTCGATATTACCATCGCCTCGAAAGAAATAAGCCTTTAAAAAACGCATATAGTATATATTTCAATATTAAATAACTGCCTACATACTTATTCTCTCTGCACCTGTTTATAATGCAATTTTCAAGTTGTTTGTATTTTATCTTCAAACCTCGTTCTGAACATTTTTCAAATAACTTTCTATTCACGACAGTGAGCAACGTGAACTAACTTGATGAAACCATATTGTACTTCATGAACTAATTACTGTACTGCACTGATTCTAATCTGATTGTAATCCAATATTTAGACAAACTAATTTTCCTGACGAGTGTGCCGGATGAAGACTAATTTCACTGTGTGTGGGATAAAAGCATGTGCTTTAGTTGCATTTTATCAGTTAATAGCAGTTTCTTTTTTACTTAAAAAAAATAATTTGTCTTCGCTATTATTTTGTTTTTGTTAATACTGCTGACTACACTTGTTTAATTTTTAATAGTATAAATAAAACTATGTTTAATTTTTAGTACGAATTAAAACCCCAATCGAATACACTATACTGACAATCTACAAAATTAAATGTTTTGAAATATATTTATATAATGAACGAGTCATATTGCGAATGCATATAAGTACACAATAACGGCCTATTAATTACCGCCTGAGCAGGCCGAGAATGAGGCGGGCTAGGTCGCAAGGAAGATAATGTGGCCAGGACTACGCTTCAGCTGAGGAATTTTACTCCAGGATCTTATCGGGAATGTTCATTTCTACAACCTGAGTCGGCCTGGGGGCTGATGCCCGGAAAACGAACACGAGACCTCTACACAGCAGACACGCGCCATACCCATTGGTTACAGAGTCCCATGTAAAAATCTTATACATTTACATGTTTTAAATGCAAACAAAACACGAATATTCGTTTTAATCAGCATACCTCATGTTGATAGAATTAAGAGAATTAGTGTCCTAGTCATAAAACACAAACGTATTTTCTTAATCATAAACAAGTAAGGTGCTAGCACACTTCCATTCTTTAGGCCTATTGGAACGGGTGGTACAAAAAAACAACATTATCACCACACTGGTTAAACGTCGTGCCGAATTTTTATCAGTCTCGCAATTTATTCAAGTCCATGTGTAGTACATTATCGCGTCGCTTCCAACAGACCTTTTAGTGGCATTAGCGAGGGCTGTTGTTTCACGTGATGCGCTCCATTCGAACCTGTGAAACTTGCCCCGGGGTAGAATTTGGTTATACAAAGGTCAACGCCTTCATCAGGTTACACAATGAAAGTTGCTAAGGGTTGCGAGAGGGCTAGAGAACAATCTCACCGTCCGTTATTATTTTCCCACTAATTAGTTGCTCCGAAAGTCAACGAACTGTGCTCTACGTATTTATTGAGAAATCCGAAACGTAACTCAACGTTCTACGTACCATAATTATATATTTACGATGAGAACCCCCCCCCCCCCAACCACAATGACAAAAATAATCGGTAACAAAATCTGGATCCTTTAAAGAGCCCTTCAAAGAACTCGAATAACAAATGTACATCTTAAACAGTTTACTACTAGTAACCTCCTTGAACTGTACAACTCGCTCGCTATTTTGAACGAATATATTTTTTATTACATAAAATCAAATTAATAAATTTTAATTTGTTAATTTAATCTGTGATTAAAGTTCTTCACGTGCATTGGCCGAGAAATACCACAAGGTGGCCATTTTGTTTTCCCAAGTTCTTTTTTACTTTTTTCTTGTTCCTGTATACACACAAATGAAGAGATTACATACGAATACAACAGACACTAAAAATCCCAACAATTTTAACATTGAAAATGTTTATAAGGACGTGTCGCACATTTGAAAACGACCGCTGGTGCGTGATCGAAAATGGGAACCGGTGAGTTTCCATAGAAACTACTTCTTTGTTGTCAATAACGTAGTACACATATAAAACTTCGCTTATGAATGCCACTACATTTAACTTATAATCTGTACATTGGTAAATGAAAAATGAATTCATTGATTGGTGAATGAACATAAATACGTGTGTATATATATATATAAATTTTTTTTTTTAGATTTATTGAAACATTTTCAATGCCCTTCTCTGTGCACTGCATTTGTGCAATGCCTGTAATTTTTTTTTTTAACCACATTGCCTAATGACAAATAATTTAATTCTAGCTTTTTAAGTTTGCTTATGTTTCCATGGATATATACAAGCCTACATTGAACTCTTCAAAATTATACATTACCGACAACATTTTTCTCGTTACGTTTATAACCTACAATCTTCTTGAAGGCTGTCCGAAATTCGCGAGCAGTATTGACAATTATTAAAATCGTAAACTATTAATGACACGAACGGCTTCAAATTTTGAATAAATTTTGAGTACAGTTAAAGTATAATCTGATATCCACGATGGCTTTTACAAGTTTTCCAAACGTTCACTTTCGGTCCGTTGTGTCCCTAAAGTTAAAAAATTCTCAAATTAAACCCTTACAGTTATACTTCAAGATTTAACGACTTTGATTAGTTGCTTTTAATACGATTCCCGGCATGAATTTTTAAACATTCTTTAAATTTTGATCCTTTTTGAGCTCTGGTATTATAATTTTGAAATTTCCAAACCTGAACACTATACTCGCTTTCTGGTTACAAATTCTCTTTAATACTGTAACCGACCTTTTCAAAATTTAGACCCCTAACATTGTCCTAAGGCTTTCACGGCCAGTGTCAGTTGTGTAAGACGAGTTTTTGGGGCTGTTTGGCCGTGGTCTATGGTTTAATGTCAAACCAAACGTTTCAACAGCTCCAATGGCTGCCATCATCAGTGGAATTTAAAGAAATCCTGAACGTAGGGTGTTCACGTCAGGCCCACAGTACTGTGGTAAAGGCTCAAAAACCACAGTACTGTGATCCTCAGTATAGCCTTTACCACAGTACTGTGGGCCTGACGTGAACACCCTACGTTCAGGATTTCTTTAAATTACACTGATGATGGCAGCCATTGGAGCTGTTGAAACGTTTAGTTTGACATTAAACCATACACCACGGTCAAACAACCCGGAAAACTCGTCTTAGACCCCTAACATTTTTGCCTCCTCTCCCCATTTTTGAGCTGATCGATCCGAAAAACAACAAGTGTATGTGGATAAACGTAAGACGAAAACTTGCTGACGCGTTCGAAAGATGAGACATCCCCCTCCCACCAAACAGAAACAGACAAATGACGTACAGTCTAGGTAGTTAAAACTGAGAACTCGCTTTATAACCCATTCAAAATTCTGCAATCATAATGGACCTACACCTAAAACTATGGTATTCGACTTCGACAAATATAAAATGACAAAACTGGAAATTTTACTGAAGAAAAAAAAAAATGTACAATGTCATTTCTGCCGTTGCTATGTCACACGTGTACACGTGCAACATACACGTGTATGTTGTCATATATTCACGGAACACCGACCGCTCCAATTTTTCCGAGGCTCTACTTCGCGGCCCTCTGGCAGTCATCGGTCCCGACACGGACGAGCGCAGACGTAACCTGTAATCCATGTTTTCACGTTTAGGCTGCCTTCTCTGCACATATCCGAACCACTTTAACCTTGTACACAAGTTATTATACACCTGATCCAGAGGGTCTTCCCATTCTTGATTGTTCAGCTATCTACTTCTCCGTCAGGCGTTTTCTTTGGGCCTGTAATTTTCCTGATAATCTTTCAAATTTCCTCAGCTGATCGTCATCGCTGGCCGTCAGGCACATAGCTTTGGCAACATACGGCACTGCAGATTCTATTAATAGGGAGTGGTTGCTCTGTTGAGTACACTTAATACAAACTGACTAGTAGCTTGAGTGCTGCGAGTCGATTTCAGAATCGATAAATGCATACCTACGGGAATCGTACCTCAGAATCTACAATTTGGTAGCCAAATGGTATCTTGTTCGGGCAAAAAAAAATGTCATTTGTAAATCACCGGCGTGTCAGAATCAGAAGTGTAACCAACATTTTTGTACTTTTATTTCAATCTGTAACACGGCATACGTTAATTTTGAACAAAACCAAAAAAACGTGTTAAACATCGTGTTACATTTAATACGTAATTAGTACGATATGTCGATCGACATCACACAAACACAATCGATAATACCCTAGTAGAATTGGAAAGCAGCGATAACATTATTATTTACGGCACGAGTTTTATTTAAAATCGATACTACACGTAATACCCGTTAAGGTAATCGATACAATCAATCTATTAATAAAACGTTTTATCGCCAGTAACAGCATTTTGCCGTCCCACTGATTCACACTGCTGAATAATCACACAGTTAATAATCAAACGCGTACGATTGTCGATAAAGTGTTTCACTTAACACGTTCTGCAACTTTCATAGTTTGTGTTTAATGAGACCAGGTCGTGAAGGCTTATACGTCCCATATGTTAAAAAGATATTTTGAAACGCGCGCGTGCGCGGTTATGACACCGAATAACTGGAGAAATCGGCAAGAGTAAATGTAGAAGGAGCAGAAGGAAAAGCGTAAACAAAACCAAACAACCGTTATTACCAAACAAAACTTGAAAAATGTAGGTCAATGTCTAGTGGGTGGAAAGACAATCCAACGTTTCTCCTCCCCTTTTTTTATATATCTAGGCCCTTCCCCTAAGCGGTCTGACACTTACGGGATCAACTTTCATACAGAATCACACGTTCGATGCCTGGTACAGACTTTGTAAAACGTCTCCCGATGGTTTTAACTATTTCCGTCAGTCCGCTAATTTTGTTTTTACATCGGGAATTTTGTTTTTATAGTAATAAAGTACTTTTCAATGACGAAAAATGAGTCTCTTTAACTGCGTATCACACCGCGGCGGCAATGTCGACGACATACACAATGCAATTGACGTCAAGGCCGCCGCATGATGCAGCCTTTATTATTATTTGTTGTTCAAACGGTGGCCACACTGCGTGACGTCACGGCCATTACGTCACTTCGCGCACATGCGCCGCCGTTACCGTTTGGCCTGCCATCTTCTCTCGACTCCGCACCGCTTCCGCCTGACGCATCGGTACGCAGACAGTTTTCAATTTTATTATTACATATACCGGTGACGTTACTGTGGAAAGTTGATAAATTATCAGCTTACATTTTTTTTTAATACAAACTCATACAGGCCTATTTATAGGGCGGAATTAACACGATTGCTTGGTTTTGGCAGTTTCGCTATTATTACAATTACGTACAAATATTGGACGACATACAAAATGGACTACGACAAAAAAACGACACAACACCGGTAATGGTTGTTTTACACGTATTGCATCAGTAACGCCGAATTAAATAACGCGTGTTATGTAATTGAATGAGCGAAGGGAGTTGTCAGTGTTAATTATTCGACCGCTTGCCATTTGTGTGTTTATTTATCTGTTTGGGGTATGTCTCACAATTAATTTTGAATGCGTCAACCGATTTTCGTAAACATTTGGCATAAGTATCCACAGTTTTACCCTACAGATCCCTACTGTTTTTGTGATTGACCCCCTCCAAAAAATATCGGTATGGAGAACCATACATGACTTCCATATTCTAAGATTTATATTTAAAATCATTTTCAGCCAAACAGCCAGGCTGTGTCTTACCTGCCTTTTTATTGCTGTATTAAATGAAAAATATTATATTACATTAAAATGAAAAAATTATAATTTTATTGCCTGGCAACAAAATTATTTTATTTTTAACAATTACCATTGTTTCAAAAAGTTTAAATAAATTTTCAATTACTTTACTCTTGTTAAAACGTAAAAGGTTGCAGGTAAACTACCCCTTCCCCTTAACCGATCTTCACCAAAATCGAAAGTCATTGAGACCTCTACAATTCAGGGACGTATGCAAAAAATTATTTGATTCTGTTTGAATTTGCGGCTGTTATCGTTTGCCAAAGAAAATACGCTTGATAAAAAAACGTTGCAGGTAAACTACCCCTTCCCCTTAACCGATCTTCACCAAAAACAATAGGTCTTGAGTACTCTACAAATCAGAGCTGTATGCAAAACATTATTTGATTCTGTTTGAATTTGCGGCTGTTATCGTTTGCCATAAAAAATACCCTTGTTAAAAAAACGTTGCAACTAAACTACCCCTTTCCCTCAACCGAACTTCACCAAAAACAATAGGTCTTGAGAACTCTACAATTTAGGGCTGTATGCAAATAATCTTTTGATTCTGTTTGAATTTGCGGCTGTTATCGTTTGCCATAGAAAATACCCTTGTTAAAAAAACGTTGCAGGTAAACTACCCCTTTCCCTCAACCGAACTTCACCAAAAACAATAGGTCTTGAGAACTCTACAATTTAGGGCTGTATGCAAATAATCTTTTGATTCTGTTTGAATTTGCGGCTGTTATCGTTTGCCATAGGAAATACCCTTGTTAAAACATAAAACGTTACAGGTAAACTACCCCTTTCCCTTAACCAATCTTCACCAAAATCAACAGATCTTGAGAACTCTACAATTCAGGGCTGTATGCGAAACATTATATGATTCTGTTTGAATTTGCGGCTGTTATCGTTTGCCAAACAAACAAAATTACCCTTGCTAAAAAAAAACCGTTGCAGGTAAACTACCCCTTTCCCTCAACCGATCTTCACCAAAAACAATAGGTCGCGAGTACTCTGCAAATCAGGGCTGCATGCAAAAAATTATTTGATTCTGTTTGAATTTGCGGCAGTTATCGTTTGCCATAGAAAAAAAATCTACAGACAGACAGACAGACAGACACACAGACAGACAGACAGACAGACACACACACAGACACTTTTCGGAAAACGACTTTTTTTCATGTTTTGAGTGTAGTAGAATCAGAATCTGCAATAATCTCGAACACGATTTTTTTTGCCATCACCATACTTCCATTCCTTAAGGAATATGGAAGTAAATATCGGTATGGAGAACCATACATGACTTCCATATTCTAAGATTTATATTTAAAATCATTTTCAGCCAAACAGCCAGGCTGTGTCTTACCTGCCTTTTTATTGCTGTATTAAATGAAAAATATTATATTACATTAAAATGAAAAAATTATAATTTTATTGCCTGGCAACAAAATTATTTTATTTTTAACAATTACCATTGTTTCAAAAAGTTTAAATAAATTTTCAAGTACTTTACTCTTGTTAAAACGTAAAAGGTTGCAGGTAAACTACCCCTTCCCCTTAACCGATCTTCACCAAAATCGAAAGTCATTGAGACCTCTACAACACAGGGACGTATGCAAGAAATTATTTGATTCTGTTTGAATTTGCGGCTGTTACCGTTCGTCATAGAAAATACGCTTGATAAAAAACGTTGCAGGTAAACTACCCCTTCCCCTTAACCGATCTTCACCAAAAACAATAGGTCTTGAGTACTCTACAAATCAGGGCTGTATGCAAAACATTATTTGATTCTGTTTGAATTTGCGGCTGTTATCGTTTGCCATAGAAAATACCCTTGTTAAAAAAACGTTGCAGGTAAACTACCCCTTTCCCTCAACCGATCTTCACCAAAAACAATAGGTCTTGAGAAATCTACAATTCAGGGCTGTATGCGAAACATTATTTGATTCTGTTTGAATTTGCGGCTGTTATCGTTTGCAAAAAAAAAAAAATTTCCCTTGATAAAAAAAACCGTTGCAGGTAAACTACCCCTTCCCCTCAACCGATCTTCACCAAAAACAATAGGTCGCGAGTACTCTACAAATCAGGGCTGTATGCAAAAAATTATTTGATTCTGTTTGAATTTGCGGCAGTTGTCGTTTGCCATAGAAAATACGCATGATAAAAAACGTTGCTGGTAAACTACCCCTTCCCCTCAACCGATCTTCACCAAAAACAATAGGTCTTGAGTACTCTACAAATCAGGGCTGTATGCAGAAAATTATTTGATTCTGTTTGAATTTGCGGCTGTTATCGTTTGCCATAGAAAATACCCTTGTTAAAAAAACGTTGTAGGTAAACTACCCCTTTCCCTTAACCGATCTTCACCAAAAACAAAAGGTCTTGAGAACTCTACAATTTAGGGCTGTATGCAAATAATCTTTTCATTCTGTTTGAATTTGCGGCTGTTATCGTTTGCCATAGGAAATACCCTTGTTAAAACATAAAACGTTACAGGTAAACTACCCCTTTCCCTTAACCGATCTTCACCAAAAACAATAGGTCTTGAGAACTCTACAATTCAGGGCTGTATGCGAAACATTATTTGATTCTGTTTGAATTTGCGGCTGTTATCGTTTGCCAAACAAACAAAATTACCCTTGCTAAAAAAAAACCGTTGCAGGTAAACTACCCCTTTCCCTCAACCGATCTTCACCAAAAACAATAGGTCGCGAGAACTCTGCAAAACCGGGCTGTATGCAAAAAATTATTTGATTCTGTTTGAATTTGCGGCAGTTATCGTTTGCCATAGAAAAAAAATCTACAGACAGACAGACACACAGACACACAGACAGACAGACACACAGACAGACACACAGACACTTTTCGGAAAACGACTTTTTTTCATGTTTTGAGTACAGTAGAATCAGAATCTGCAATAATCTCGAACACGATTTTTTTTGCCATCACCATACTTCCATTCCTTAAGGAATATGGAAGTAAAAAGGGGGGACGAAAAATGTAAAGGATTAGAATTACGAAAAATCGCAGAAAATCCATGTTGGATATCAAATCAAAGCAAATTTTAACCACAATCTGAATATAGTGTTCATTTTTGAAAACTTTAAAATTCTGGGATGTCTGGGCCAAAAATGGGTCAAAATTCTGGGAAAAAATCGGAAAAATTCACGTGTGTTAGGGTTATCACAATTTAAAAAAAGTTTGAATAAGCGTCCAGTTTTGGAAATTCAGAAAGTTTTGAGACGCTGGGGCCCAAAATGTGGGGTAAAATTTTGATAAAATCGGAGTAATCCATTTATAAATGTCCCAACAATGACACCCATATCACGTTACAAGAGAATTTAACCAAACTCTGAATATAATGTAAAGCTGTAGAAATTCCTAAAGTATAGGAACCGCGCCCAAAAAAGGGGATCAAAATTGTTTTTAAATTGTAAAAAGCAGCCAGATGTCGGACTAAAGGAAATTTTAACCACAATTCGAATGTAGGTGTTAAGTTTGTAACCAAAACCACTATAAAATGTTTTTAACTTTAGGGACATCAAAACTGAACTCAAATTTTAAGAAAGTTGTAAAAGTCTGTGTAGGTTGTTAAGTTACGGGCAGCTTCATTCGAAATACAAACTTGGTATCTTTAAAAATTTGACAAAATTAATATTGTCACCACTCCTTGCAAATTGTGGATCTCCTAAAAGTATACATGTTATGTTTTCTAAATAACTTTACATATAGTTTTATCAGTTATATGTATTTGTGAAAAGCAAATCTATCTACTACTGTCTATGGAAAAACGCATAGGAATTTTAAAGCCAGAACTAAATTATTGTCATTTAGGAGTTATGGTTACAAAACCTAATGCAGTAGTTTGGAATTTATTTTATGACTGTTATACTACAATTATTTTACTAAAACAAAAAGTAGTCGTGGTTTTCGTATTTTTCCCACTTTTTGAAAAATTATTTAATACTGAAATGTATCTAATTAGAAGGTACTTCGTTCAAAATAGTGAGCACGTTCTACAGCTGACGGAGCTTCCTATTGGTACTACAATGATACTATCTATGCAAACTGGACGACCGCCTTTCTTTGTCTCCACCACTATCGAATCCAAAACAACGAACTACAGCTTTTGTCGTCTAGAATTTGGGGACACCGTAAGGCGAAGCAAGTGCCAGTCCTGCAACAAAATCGGGATTGCGAAGGCTACAAACAAACTTAACCTACATGACCGTAGCATATGCTTTCGAAAAACTCAGTTTAAATCAATTCATCCTTCGCATGAAAAAGAACTTTTCCGGTAGACGTTGCTATAACTATTGTGCTTCTGGTTTGCTATAAGAATACATAACATATGGGATCTGATCCACACATTGTAACCTCTGACTAAAGTGAAGTTGGCTGCGAGTCTAGTTTTCTTTGGAGCGCATATACAGTGACATTTTTATCTCTCTCTCGTGAATGGTTTACCCTGGCAACGCTAGTGTGATGAGACTGTACAACCACTGAAGTGGTACACGAGAAGGTTATCCTGATACACGAGATATAATAAAAGTAGAGATGATGATAATGATTATATAATAAAAACAAAACAATAATAATAGTAATTACAACGTAATAATAATAATGAACAGAAGAAGACAATCCAGATTGATGTAAAGGAAAGTAAGAGATTCAATCACATGCACACGAATCACAATTATTGAAAAACGAATATTCAAGAACAGACCATCTTCCTGAAGAAAACATCTACACTGTAGTTTTGGTGAACCACACTTATATCTAGACTAAACCTACTGACGTATAGGGCCTTTAGCTAACTCTAATTCAATTGTATAAAAATATTGTAACTTCCCGTTTTGAGGTATGGCCGCTGAAACAACATACAGAAAAATCACGAAGAACAAGTTTTGGAGACGAGCAACCACCAGCCGGAAGGTACAGCAGAAAAAAAGGATATGCGTCCCCACAGGGAGGAATTTTTGGGGCATTATAGTTTTCAAAGGGATTTTTTTCAGGTGAAACAAAAGTTTAAAATGAAGAAAATTATGATTAAAAAACACTTAAAAATGTGTTTATCACAGTTCAAGCGTAATTCAAATTTACATTTCCGCTAGCCAGATTGTAGACCAGCTCATTAAACGTGTGGTAACAGGCATGAGGACAAATGGGTTCTCAATTTTATTATTCTTTCGTGTAACAGTGACATATTTACACGAGTTCAAAAGTTACGAATTCAGGTACAAATTTGACCGTTTCCACTGTACACAGAAAAAACTGTTATATTTTAAGAACTTTACCATAAAGATGATTTTTAGCTGATAAAAGTAAAATAGACGAGTTTTGTTTTCTTCCACATTCAAACTAGTCAGAGAGCTTGTTTCAATGAACGCAAATGCATTCGTATCCAATGCTACTCTACTCAATTTTACATACTCGTGTAAAAACAAAAACAAATGTTTATTTTATTTCTTTCCTGTTATTTGCCTTAAACTTAGTTGAAAGCTTTTTAAAAAAATAATAAAACATGAAAGTATTCTTACTTTAAAATGTTAAAAATCGTAAAAGAAAAATAACATTTGATCCTGGAAGCTAAAAACTACAGTAGTCAAAAGAGATTAAAATTATTTTCAAATTTAATTGAATTTTTTTCCAATTCTTACCATTTAGTATTAACTATAGTTTATTGATTTCGATTTAAAAACAAAGCAGTTTTTCAGTGAATAAACAAAAACATTTTTAAGTGTTTTGGTGATTTACAGCAGTTATTTGTTAATTACATCAGAGGCATAGCCATTAGGGGAAAGTGAGAAATTTTGAAGGGACTGCGCCCACTGACTTGGGAGATGGGAACCAGCGAAAAAAGATACTAAATGCACAGTTAAAGGAAGTTATAGGAACTACACATCAGGATGATTACTTATAGAGTGTACCGTCATTTACTTTGTATCCGAGCTTCTTTAACATTTAACTTTGATTGCTCTTTTCTCAGGGTTTATAAAATAAAATGTAGACTTATTCTTATAAATAGTTTTTCGATTTACTAACAATTAGTTATGACTGAGTATCATATTTATCACTGACACATGAATTATGTAATCTCTAATCAAAATATAAACATATTCATTTTCATAAATCTTATTTCCATTACTTATATTAAATGCTCTAATAATTCAAATATTGTAATTCTTATTATTAAAAAAAAACTTTTAATAATTATTCTCTTAAAATTTAAATAATATAACAGTTAATTACTGATCTGGATTCATTTAAAATCGGTGCTCATAAATAAATTTAACTTCCATAGCTTCCTGATATTATTTTTTAAGTGAAATTTTATCTTAATTCTTTAATTAATTCGTGTGAGTTCTTTAAGTGAACAGACAGTGGACCTAAGACCAATTATGGCATGATAAGTTTACTTTTGGGATGTATCCAAATCTGGTAGAGGTTTATATGGTGCGGTTCGCATGTTGATCGTCTGGCGTGACGGCGATAATTCCCTCCGGATTAGCAGATTGTATCGTGGAATCCCGTGGAGTCTCACAAGACACAGCACAACACCAAACTTCACTCATTCGGAATTAGTTCGCGTTAGTTGTTATTATTGTTATTCGCTTTCACAGACATTACAACTGCGTTATGACTGAACCTAATATTATTTACGAGTTCAGTTTATAACGTACTTATTGCTTTGAAATTTTTTTTGATTTTTTTGTATATTCCGAGGGAGATACGCCAGCAATTAGAGCCCATCAAGAGTGACACGAGTTAGCACTGTTCGAGGGTGAGCGACGGAAGGAACAAACCTTTCCTTTCTACTTAAATGACATAAAAGCCGTTTAAAAGACAAAGCGAGCTGCAACACGTGTTACGACGAAAAGGGTCATGCGTGGAAACACTTGACTTTACAAATACGACAAAGGAACATTACCCTTGCATCCGTTTCAGTAGCGAGAGAATAGATAGTCCTAGCTAAGAGCATTGTTCCAAGCATATGTGAAACTTACCGAAAAGCAATAGCTGGAGCACGGACAATGTAGTAGGACCACGGGAGGCTTGTTTTCATGCTGTGCAGGAGACAAGGAGGCGTCTGCGACGTACACAGATGTTTGCCACCCGTAAGTTCGCTAGAGGAAGTCGTCAGAGTCCGAACAATACTTTATTTCGACACGCTACACCAAAAGGGGCAGATGTGACTTCAGTAGCAAGGTCTCGATGCAGATTCCGAGAAAGTGGCAACGTCCTGATGACAGCAACTCGTCATGTCAACGTGGACTATGAGAAATTCAAGTAGAGAAGCCAGCCAGCCAATCAGAAACGAGGATTCAGAAGGGAGTAACTGTAGGGGATGGTCTCGAAGGGAACCGACGACCAGAGAACAAATCCCGAAGAACGTCCCTCTCCAAATGGCGCTGGGTGGAGAATTCACAAGAATCACAGACTAGAGGCAAGAGTACCGAGGGAAATCCGTCCAATTGTCCTATCAGAACTATTTTGGTGGGAAAATGAAGCGTTCGAAGGAGTAGCGAGATTGGGAAAGCGAAGGGCATAAAAACTGTATGCAAGAGGAGACGCTCTCCCAGTATTACTCTAATTTTCTCTCAGTTTCCATAAAAATTTTGTTTTTGTGATATTAAAACTGGTGTTCGGTATTAGTGGAAGTTCGGGAGTAAGACTTGAAGCGTTGAGCCGAAACAGTGGTATTCGCGACGATGCGCGACTAATGAACATTGTAAAACTCTTAAGTATTACACTAATATAATTAGTGCCGTAAGAAGTTGTATAATACAGTAGTAATATACTTGAACTCTTTATAAACGAAATGAATCGGTATACAACATGACTTAATTTGTGATACAAAATTATTTCGTAGAATAGAGACAAGTGCCGATGATGTTTTATATGCGTCTAATGAACTTGAAATCAATCTAGGCGTTACGGAAGAGTCGAACATGTATTTAAACAATACCAAAGTGCGTGGAAGTATCGAACTAAATACGCATAAATAGACTGACGCGATACGAATAGACAATATAATCCTTAGTGCAAGTATCGCGACTTAAACTGTAATAACATTATAAAAACTTATAACGGATTTCATGAAGTGCGAACTAGCGTTCCGAAACAATGTACTTATAACAATTGGAAGTGCGAGTTACGAGTGGTTCCAGGACCAGCATCAATCGTCACCCAGCGGATCCAAGCGGACACATGCAACGGGAGCGAGACACTACGATGACTTGAGTAATGTACCAAAATAACCATTTATTATAATTCCTAGTTTATCGTAATACCGCTGACCTGTCACTTAGAACTACCTGCCTGAGATATTTCAAAATAGAGTCATTATAAATACGAATCCATGGTTAAGAATAAATACTATTATAGAATATTACACAGGTATTATCTTATTAGTATAGGTATATGAGTATTTCATGTGTATATGTGTTTAAATATGTTACGAAGTATATCACTTAGTGCAAATCTCAAGCACGCAACATTGATAGTTCTTAACGTCATCAACTATGTCTTATTTCATGATACAATAACTACACACGAGTATGTGTAAGCATTTGATTGTTTTTCTTTCAGATATTTTAGATATGTTATAGAGTTTAATTATCTCTTTGAAATAGTAGTATATACTCTTGTTACATAATTTCTTTTATGCAATGAATACGTGCAACACGCATTATTATAATAAATTTAATTTATAATGGATTCGATAGTGTTGAGTTAATTTATTTTAAGACCTAGCATACAAGACAATTCTTTCAAAGTAAAATCCACAATTAATGATTTAGACTCAATATAATCTAACAGATACCATATTCATAAATGTTTTAATTCTTGAAGTTTTATTTAGTAGTAGACGACAAGATTAATCATTCTTTATCGATAATTAGACCACTTGATTGATAGCATTGTCGATTACCTATTTGAATAATTTGATCAAAATTTATTAATCAACACTTGATTAATAGAAACACCCCTATTAACGTTATATATGGCTGCCCAACGCATGGCATGATAAGATTAATATTGCAGGAACTAGACAAACTAACATGTAGGCCAATCAAATATTGATTAATTGAATTGAATATTAATTAATCAATAGGCATAACGTTAAATATGGCGCCCAACCTGAATTCCGATTAATAAGGTCAATTCTTATTAATAAGCTGGTTAAGTGCAGGCAGCGGTAAGCTAGAGTAGTTTGTAGTTTGACAGAACAATAGTATAAGTACTAATACAGTATAAGACAGATTATTATAAACCAAAATAACTCTGAATGATTACGCGAAGTCAGTCAAGAATGGCGACTAATAATCCCGAAAGCCAGGAGTTTGATATCAACAACGAATTGAATATAGAAGGACAGGAGGAGAGTACGACGCCAAGCGACGACGTCAGCGCGGGAGAATCAGAGACAAGGGCGAGGGGACAGATGCCCCAACCCGGTGAAATGAATTTACAAATGCTGTTTGAATTCTTTAAACAACGAGATGAGAAGATAACTGAGAAATTAGAGCAGCAAAACGAAAAACAGAATAAATTAATCACAGAGAAATTTGAGCAACAAAAGAATGAAATTAAACAACAGACGAGAGATGATCTGAAACAGATGCAGGAAGAACTAAGCGAGAAGAAAGAAAAGACGCGTGAAGAGATGAAACAGCAGCTAGAGCAGCAAAGCAAAGAACAAAAACAAATGCAGGAGGAATTAAAACGGCATAATGAAGAACAGATTAGCAAAATAAAACTAGATTTACAAGATTACGCTAAGAAGTGGGAGAAGAAGATCAGCGATCTACAAAAGAAGAGTGAAAGTGGAATAAAAGAGTTGAAAAATGAACTGAAGAAACAGGTAAGAGAGAATAAAGAAGTGAGAGAGAAGGACCGTCATGAGTGGCAGGAAGCCATAAATCATACACAGAAAACAGTCGAACAGATCGATCAAAAACTAGATAACCATATCCAAGACACAAATAATAGAAACGAAGAATGGAGAAGAGAAATACAGAATAACATAACACAACAGCAACAAGAACAGGGAGAAGACGTCAATGTACTTAAACAGAAAATCGTTGAAGTTGACGACCGACAGCGTACAGCAGAACAAAAGACCACGATGACGGAGAAAGAGAAAGACGTAATAATTGAAGAATTAAAAAGCCACATCAACCACATTAAAAGCGGACAAGAGAGGCTGCAGCGACAAATAGCTGAAGCCGAAGTTGGACCGTCTACGAGAGTGAACGGGAACAACAACTGCGAGCTTAAGTACAACGGAACGGACCGTTTTCCCATTGAGTTTTTGAAGGAACTGTCCGAACTTCAACACATGTACTACCCAACAGACAACGTTAAATGGATCGGAAAACATCTTGAGGCTGATGCAGCGATATAGTGGCGCATAGTACGTGATCAAATAAAGAACTTTGAAGAATTCAAGGAGATCTTCACCCAAAACTATTGGCGCCCCGAAAAAACAATGTCAGGAATAATCTAGAGTACGGTCGTTTTGATTGGAGAGTAAGTATGAGCGCAGTCCAATACATGGAGCGGCAACTCTTAGAGAGCCGACAATTCACCTACACTCACGGACCACCAATTAATTAGGAAAATTGCGCGTCATTACGGACGTGAATTGGAAATTGCCTGCGTGACGAGAGACGTACGAACTATTCAAAACTTGGGAGTCATTAATTTCAGAATATGCGATGATTCGACAGCGAAATCATAGAGAAGACTGATTCGTACGACACGGAGAGAAGTTGAATGACCGAAATATGAGGGGTGGCGCAGAATCAACACGCCGCTGTAAGCAAGGTCACAGAACCGAAGCCAACCCACTGGCAACACAGAAAGGGTGATGGTGGTAATTATAGACAATTCCAAAAATTCGGTGAAAAGCCGACTGTAAATACTATAGAATTTGTTAACAATAGCGCCTCCACGTCAAACGGTAAGGAGAGCGAGGTGGAAGAAAAAAAAATTAAGTGGGTCGTCTAGGGAGATAGCCGCACACGAGCCCACGTTACAATGTTACGAAACTGACATACTTTTACCTGACTTGCGACAAGAATTAATCCTTGATGAACAGACACAATTAGAAAGACGCATTTCTAAATGTCCAGAAGTAGAAATAAAATTCAATAATGAAGTTACGGTAAATGCCTTAATAGACACGGGGAGTGGCATCAACGGGTTAGCCGAGGATTGGTTTGAGAGGAACAAACAACGCTTGCGCGCTTACGAGGAACTCCGCATGAATAACACACTAATCGTAAGTGCAGTTGGCGGGAAGTCAAAATTAATCCGTAAGCAAATTATGTGCGAAATTATTATTGATACTGTTAAGTTAGATTGTGTTTTCTTAGTAATACCGAATTTAATTAGGGACTGCATACTAGGTATTAGTTTTTTAAAAGAAGAGGGATGTGTTATTGATATGAATAAGGGAACCGTCGAATTCAGAGGGAGAACTGGTGAACAGGAACTGCAATTACCTATCATACACATTGAACTAGTAGAAGAAGACTTGGACGGGATCGAAAGGAGGATTAATGAGAAAGTTGACAGTATGACATGTGAAGACGAGGCGACGAGAGAGGAACTTAGAAGAATCTTGCTAAAATGTAAAAATTTATTTCGGGAGAGTCCGGGACGAATGGATTGCTATGAACATGAGTTCAAGGTGACGTGACTGATGAAACACCATATTTCCAACGCGGGTGGCCATCCCGATAGCATACAAGGAAAAGGTGGACGCCGAAATCAGCAAAATGTTAAGGTATGGCGTGATAGAGAGATGTAATAGCCCGTATGTTAATCCAATGGTCATAGTAATCAAAAAGGATGGAAATGTGCGACTGTGTTTGGATGCAAGAAGAATAAATAGCGTGACAGTTCCGGATTACGAAGGACCGACTCCCATTCAAGAGATTTTAGCAAGATGCAGCAATGTGAAATACTTGTCAACGATTGATCTAACGAGTAGCTTCTGGCAAGTCCCGTTGAAACAACAGTGCCGAAATTACACAGCGTTTCTGTATGATGGTAAGTGTTACAGATATACCGTCACACCATTTGGACTAAGCACCAGTTCCGCCCCCCTCACGAGAGGTTTGGATATGGCCTTAACGGACAGAGTGAAGGAAAGCACTATCATATACGTCGACGATTGTCTGTGTTATTCAAATAATATACGAACACATCTGGAAGACATTAAAACATTGATCGTAAACTTATTAACGGCAAACCTAACGATAAATTTGGAGAAGTCACAATTTTTCCGCAAAGAATTCGCATACCTTGTGTACCAATCAACTACAAACGGTATACGTGCAACCGAGGAGAAGGTAGCGGCGATCAGGAAGTTCCCAACCCCAAAGAATCAAAAGCAATTAAAGGGATTCCTGGGTTTTACAAATTTTAACAATAAGTTTACTAACAAGTACGCAAAAACAACACAACCTTTGTTAGATTTACTCAAAAAAGGTAAGAAGTTTAATTGGACGCCCGATCTTGACCGGTGTTTCCAAGAAGTTAAGGATCTATTTATCGACACCGTCATATTGAGTTTTCCAAAGATCAATAAGAGATATTTCCTGGTGTGATGCAAGTAATTTCGCATATGGAGGTCAGTTATATCAGCTGGATGATGACGGAAACATCTGCGTCGTAGCGTATACCAGCAAGACTTTCAAAGGAGCTGAACGAAATTACTTCACGACGGAAAAGGAGCTGCTAAGCATAGTTAGGTGCTTGGAGAAATTTCGAATCTACATTCTGGGACAGCCGTTGACTATAATAACGGACAATAAAGAACTAATCTTTATGAGTAAATGTCACCTGAATAACTCGGAAGATCACACGCTGGATACTCAGCATTCAGGAATACAACTTCGACATCCTACACTGCAAGGGGAAGGAAAATATCGTCGCTGACATATTGAGTCGATATCCAGAAGATATGACAGAGGAAGACACAGTCGACGATAGTTTTGAATATCAAATAAATCACATAACAAGGTGAGCAAGATACTTAAAAACATAGAAATGTACCAGTCGGAAGACAAGAAATTACGACAGATAATAACTGATGTGACGACAAATGGTAGTAATAAGTTGTGTAAATTTTATAAATGTATTAATAATAAATTATATAGAAAATGTAAGGGAAAATGGAAGCTATACGTACCGGAAAGCGTTACGGATGGACTCATTGAAGATATACATAGAATGTACGGTCATGTTGGTAGTAAAAAATGCACAAAGCTATTACAGGAGCATTTCACTTTTGACCAGATGACAAAACGTGTACAGAAATATGTAAAAACGTGTGACACGTGCCAAAAGATGTAAGGATACAAACAATCGTAACCTATTTGGTGGTACTAAACCATTTGTACCGACGGGGAAAGGCGATTTGATTAGCGGTGATTTCTATGGACCTCTTCCAACCGCAGCAGCAGGAGTAAGATATATTTTGGTAATAGTAGACAACTTCACCAAGTACGTAAAATTATACACACTCAGAAGAGCCACAACAATAGCTACGCTTCGTAGACTCCAACAATATGTAAATGAATATGGGAAGCCGAAGGCGATACTAACAGACAACGGCACCCAATTCACATCAAAACAATGGATCAAAGGACTGGATGAGCTTGGGATCATACCTAAGTATACTGCAATAAGAAACCCATGTACAAACCTTGCCGAGCGTATCAATAGACAACTAGGAAACTTGTTCAGAATATTCGTTGGGGATCAACATACGAAGTGGTCTAAGTTCATAAATACAATAGAATGCTGTATCAACGAAGTTCACCATGATACGATAGAGGTAACGCCATACGAAGCGCAACACGGAAGAAAGCCGAATCGCGTGTGGGAAAGATTCATAAAAGGAAACGCCGAATCAAAAGACGAGTCAGTAGATAGCCACCAAATCTTTGTGAGAATTAAACAAAAACGAGAGCGACATGCTAAGCGAGTAAACGAAGCATGTAAACTGACGAAATTTCAATTGGGAGACTTAGTATTAGTGCGTACGCATTACCAGTCTGATGCGATGTAAAGAAAAATTGAGAAATTTTGCGAATTATACGCTGGACCTTTTAAAATTAAAGAAGCCCTAGGAGAATCTACTTATGTCTTGGTTGACTGCCACAATGAAAACAAAATCCGTGGCAAATTCAATATAAGACGATTAAAACCATATTACGCAAAGAAAAATAAGAGTGAAGAAGCGGAGAACTAGTATACATGCAAGGTGAAAGTGTTTGTTATAGAGTGCGTATGGGTAGAATTAGGGTCGACGACCAAGTGAGAGTTGTAAACAAACAGATAGAGAGGGAAGATCCAAAACCCCTATTGGTGATAGACAAGTCGTAAACATCTTTAAATGTACAACGCCGCTAAAAGGTTGCGGACGAAGAAGGGAGGAGAGTGTGAAAGCGGTCATTCACCATAGGACCGGTTGACAAGGATTTACAACGACAACCTACCCCAATTCGTAACTGTTGTCGATAGACTGTTGTGTAAATTAAATATAACCTTCATATGAAACATTATTATAAGAATGGTAGATTAGCAGATAACTAGATGATAGTAAATTAAGCGTATCAATTATAATGGGTCGATACAAGAATGGTATTAATTAAGGAAGAAAATGGAATGTTAATAAATGTATGTAATAAGCAATTGTATATATATTGTAACGTCTCGCGACTATACTGGAGTGCCTCTCTCGCGTCTTTATCGGTTACAAAATTTGTTATTTATTGGTTATATGCCTTCAAAATCGAGTGTGCGTGATTATGAAAGAATATTGAATGATTTTCTTAAATTTGTTTGTATTAAATCAATACCGTTGTTTGCAAGTAGGTAGGAGAGAGAGTAAAGAGAATCAAAGAGAATTACTCTCTTTGTATACAATCGAGTATTTCAATTTTTTTCCGCTCGTGGCATCAGCTGTTTTCTACTTTTACGAACCCATTTGAGGTTAAATGACTTCAAATAGTACGTAATATTTTCTTGATGTCCGGACTGATTCCCTTTCTCTTCTCGATTTTCTTATTACCTCTAACCAACTACCATCTACTAGAAATAATACACAGTTTATTATTTAAACGCAAGGCATTCCTTGAATTTATTTAATATTTACGGGACATTATAGTCTCCCAAAACATGAATTGACAATCGATTACTTCATACATCACAGAGTTACTTCGATCTTAACTTTACAAACATAATCACATAACAAATATTTTTTATTACAGTTTTAATAAAGAGAAAGAATTAAGTAATTAATTTCCCAGGGTTATTTAAGGTTCTTTGAACTTTGAGGAAGCCAGAAATGTATATGGGTCAGTATCAAACTTTACATAAAATTATTTTGAAATTTGTATAATCTGTATCATTCAGTTGATTTTTGGACCACTAGAGCGCAGGCTACGTTTCTTTACTGACAAAACGAACACTATTTAATGGCGTCTGCAATGTTATTAGCCAAGCCACGTTTTTCTGTTTTTTGGTTAATTAAAATAAAGTTTATGTTCACCTTGTTTTCAGATGGATTTAAAGAGATGGTGCTGTTTCTAGTGTTTTAGCTTTATAGTTGAGGTGTAATTTAGTTAAATTTTAAAAGGAAGCGATCTCACCCAATGGTTTTCAATGATGACGTCTTGGTTGAAATGTGGTCAGCAGGATTTTTAGGTTGTTCCTCGATTTTCTGGAGTGAATTAGTTTATTTCAATGGACATCTCGGATGTAGTGTCTAGTGCTGACTCGTTTTCTTAATTTAGGAGTGGTTTATTCCGAACACTCTTTTAAATTTATTAAATTTTATAGAACATTACACTTTTCATCTTCTCACATTGAATTCCATTTTAACAATTAATTCAAATCTTGTTAGCTAGTTACTCCTAGTAACCAATAAACTGATGGTTTTTTATTGGCTACCCTAGGTACCGTTTTAGGTAAATAGGCTAGTATATAATATTATTATTTCTTTTCTTGCCTTTAAAAATACTCCTTTATCAATCTTAGTTATTATTAATTTTATTATTATATATATGAACTTTCACAATATGAACTTACTTTCTTTATCACTTTCCCATACGTTTCGAGGTGATGTTCCTCTTCCTCAGTGGGAGTAAATACTGGATGTCATTTTACAGATATAACGGTTATGGACTAGGTGTGTGTGGTGGGGGTTGATGGTGGGAGGGAATTGGCGCTGAGGTTCAAACTGTGTGTTTGGATCAATGTATCGAATAGTGAGTGTATGTGATCTATAATGTAATTGTTCGTTTAATATGTTGTTTGGTTGTAGTGCGTGATATCTGTATATTTCAAATTGTTCAGCTGTGTTTAGTTTTCTACTTTTAGGTAAGTAGTGTAATATTTCCATGTTGTGTTCTATGTTTGTGTAACTGTGGTTTTCATTTTGTAAATGTGTGGCAAATGTAACACAGTTACACAAACATAGAACACAACATGGAACCTCAGCGCCAATTCCCTCCCACCATCAACCCCCCACCACACACACCTAGTCCATAACCGTTATATCTGTAAAATGACATCCAGTATTTACTCCCACTGAGGAAGAGGAACATCACCTCGAAACGTGCGGGAAAAGTGATAAAGAAAGTAAGTTCATATTGTGAAAGTTTATATATATATAATAATATTTTATAAAGTGAACGAAGAGGATGAATCAACAAGATAATTATTAATTTTAATTTATATAAGAGTTTTCTTCATGGATTTATTTAACCTTGACTGCAGGCATTTTATAATTTAATGATTTTTTAATTGAGTTTATTTATTACTTATAATTCATTTAAAGTATCCTTACTCTATACTACTTTATTTTCCCTTCCATCTTTTAGTATAGTTTTATTTGGCCTTTATTATTATTTTATATATAACCCTGGATTATTTTACATCTAAACAAAATAATTATGGTAAACCAAAATATTAATGTCTTGAAGCTGGTTCATCGGGGGAGCGTTTCCGGAGGCCGGAATATCACTCGAGGAGTAAACGAGGTTGGGCCCATGCCCGTTTGACGCCTGTGAGGTCCGATTCCTCTAGGCGTTCAAACGAGCATGGGCCCAACCTCGTTTACTCCTCAAAATATTAATTCTAATTCTAATGCCTTTGTGGTCTACACAATACAAAATTACAACAACTTGTTAACAGTAATACAGTTTATTGCTATCATACTGCTTCTTTCATCTCCAACACAAATTTGTGAAAAGCTCTTTTTAAATGTTCGACACTTTCACCGATCATTCTATGTTCCACTTTGTACACTGCACTTTTATGGTTACACTTAGTATTGTTTACAATGTTTACAGTGTTTTTAGAGTACAAAGGTTCCCATAGTTTGATACATAATCCCCATTTCTGACTTTTAAAATGGGTGATTACTAGTTTTGTTCTGGTGATTATATTATCATAGTTATTTATTTATCATATTTGGGCAGGGGTTATGTAACGTTACAATATGTACACTTCATTACTATACAACTATGGGAGCAGTAATCAAAACGTCACAAAGGCAAGAAGAGAAGGAAAAAATGTGTGGTTTGAGAACAGACAAAGGTAAAAACGATGAAACAGAAGAGCGGTAAACCTAAATGAGGAAGGTATTTGTAGTAGGCGCGAACGCAACCTACTGAGTGGTTCATTCAGAGTTGTCTTGGTCAATTTGAACTTGTATTGATAATAACTAGCAATACAAAGTATGATACTATGTAATATAGAAACTGTATATTAATTGATAAATGTATTTGTTATATCATTATGATGAAACTAAAAGTAGCGTTTGAAGGGGAAAATACGAGCAACTGAGTTGCGTAATAGCAATAAAGTAGCAGCAATAAATTGCTAAAATTAAATTTTGTAAAGAAAAATTATCATAAGCATAGACGGAACGATTACGAGGTGAATTAACTTGAATTTTACAATTGTACACATTTAATTTAATTTGTTGTACATATTTTATACATGTATTCAACAAAGCTAGGTTTCGAATCACCTAATGACAAGAATAGCAATGAATGGTTGTAATATAAATGTATCATGTTTTAAAATTAATAACGAGTAATTGTGAAAGGAGCAATAAATTTTAGTAGTGTTCGTGAGTAGCTAATAACAATAACTATTCACATTGTATATACGTAATGATCGTATACACATGAAGAATAGCCTGTAGGTAAGTTAATTGCTATTTATTTCTTTTATGTATGTAGAGGTTAATCAATTAACACACTAAAGCATAAGCTCATTCCATAACTATGTATATCATTGTAAATGGATTCGTATTTCAATTTAAAAAGCAATAAATTCAATACTCAGGGTAAACCAAGAAAACAGTTAGTTAGGACAGTAGGTCAGACGGAAGGAATATGTAGGTCACTATACTTGCTCCAATGGGAGATGACCAACACACTCGATGATAGTATGCAAGCAAGGGCGTGAATTTGGGTCCCTCGTTTCGCGAGCCTTCACGACGCACCCAAATTGGGGACTCTATAACGTACTTATTGCTTTGAAAATTTTTTTGATTTTTTTTTTATATTCCGAGGGAGATACACCAGCAATTAGAGCCCGTCAAGAGTGACACGAGTTAGCATTGTTCGAGGGTGAGCGACGGAAGGAACAAACCTTTCCTTTCTACTTAAATGACATAAAAGCCGTTTAAAAGACAAAGCGAGCTGCAACACGTGTTACGACGAAAAGGGTCATGCGTGGGAACACTTGACTTTACAAATACGACAAAGGAACATTACCCTTGCATCCGTTTCAGTAGCGAGAGGATAGGCCTAGCTAAGAGCATTGTTCCAAGCATATGTGAAACTTACTGAAAAACAATAGCTGGAGCACGGACAATGTAGTAGGACCACGGGAGGCTTGTTTTCATGTTGTGCTGGAGACAAGGAGGCGTCTGCGACGTACACAGATGTTTGCCACCCGTAAGTTCGCTAGAGGAAGTCGTCAGAGTCCGAACAATACTTTATTTTTCGACACGCTACACCAAAAGGGGCAGATGTGACTTCAGTAGCAAGGTCTCGATGCAGATTCCGAGAAAGTGGCAACGTCCTGATGACAGCAACTCGTCATGTCAACGTGGACTATGAGAAATTCAAGTAGAGAAGCCAGCCAGCCAATTAGAAACGAGGATTCAGAAGGGAGTAACTGTAGGGGATGGTCTCGAAGGGAACCGACGACCAGAGAACAAATCCCGAAGAACGTCCCTCTCCAAATGGCGCTGGGTGGAGAATTCACAAGAATCACAGACTAGAGGCAAGAGTACCGAGGGAAATCCGTCCAATTGTCCTATCAGAACTATTTTGGTGAGAAAATGAAGCGTTCGAAGGAGTAGCGAGAGTGGGAAAGCGAAGGGCATAAAAACTGTATGCAAGAGGAGACGCTCTCCCAGTATTACTCTAATTGTCTATCAGTTTCCATAAAAATTTTGTTTGTGATATTAAAACTGGTGTTTGGTATTAGTGGAAGTTCGGGAGTAAGACTTGAAGCGTTGAGCCGAAACAGTGGTATTCGCGACGATGCGCGACTAATGAACTTTGCAAAACTCTTTTAAGTATTACACTAATATAATTAGTGCCGTAAGAAGTTGTATAATACAGTAGTAATATACTTGAACTCTTTATAAACGAAATCAATCGGTATACAACATAAGACTTAATTTGTGATACAAAATTATTTCGTAGAATAGAGACAAGTGCCGATGATGTTTTATATGCGTCTAATGAACCTGAAATCAATCTAGGCGTTACGGAAGAGTCGAACATGTATTTAAACAATACCAAAGTGCGTGGAAGTATCGAACTAAATACGCATAAATAGACTGACGCGATACGAATAGACAATATAATTCTTAGTGCAAGTATCGCGACTTAAACTGTAATAACATTATAAAAACTTATAACGGAGTTCATGAAGTGCGAACTAGCGTTCCGAAACAATGCACTTATAACAATTGGAAGTGCGAGTTATGAGTGGTTCCAGGACCAGCATCAATCGTCACCCAGCGGATCCAAGCGGACACATGCAACGGGAGCGAGACACTACGATGACTTGAGTAATGTACCAAAATAACCATTTATTATAATTCCTAGTTTATCGTAATACCGCTGACCTGTCACTTAGAACTACCTGCCTGAGATATTTCAAAATAGAGTCATTATAAATACGAATCCATGGTTAAGAATAAATACTATTACAGAATATTACACATGTATTATCTTATTAGTATAGGTATATGAGTATTTCATGTGTATATGTGTTTAAATATGTTACGAAGTATATCACTTAGTGCAAATCTCAAGCACGCAACATTGATAGTTCTTAACGTCATCAACTATGTCTTATTTCATGATACAATAACTACACACGAGTATGTGTAAGCATTTGATTGTTTTTCTTTCAGATATTTTAGATATGTTATAGAGTTTAATTATCTCTTTGAAATAGTAGTATATACTCTTGTTACATAATTTCTTTTATGCAATGAATACGTGCAACATGCATTATTATAATAAATTTAATTTATAATGGATTCGATAGTGCTGAGTTAATTTATTTTAAGACCTGGCATACAAGACAATTCTTTCAAAGTAAAATCCACAATTAATGATTTAGACTCAATATAATCTAACAGATACCATATTCATAAATGTTTTAATTCTTGGAGTTTTATTTAGTAGTAGACGACAAGATTAATCACTCTTTATCGATAATTAGACCACTTGATTGATAGCATTGTCGATTACCTATTTGAATAATTTGATCAAAATTTATTAATTAACACTTGATTAATAGGAATACCCCTATTAACGTTATATATGGCTGCCCAACGCGTGGTATGATAAGATTAATATTGCAGGAACTAGACAAACTAACCTGTAGGCCAATCAAATATTGATTAATTGAATTGAATATTAATTAATCAATAGGCATAACGTTATAAGTTCGTCTTGTAATATTACTTGATGAAAAGTTATTGTTACGTATTTGCAAAACTAATTTACAGCGTTACTGAATTATTATTCGTGTTGTATTGGTCGATGGAAATGCTTATGGAACAACAGCCATTTGCGGGGTCATCTCGCTTTTCACATCGTCCGTCAATTCCTTGTACAGAGTGGCAATTTCCCCTTCTGTTCCCCTGCTTTTCCATGCCGGATGGACCCACTTCCGTTTTTTCACACGTTCTTCCTCCTGTTCATCCAAAATCAGAGCAATCATCCAAAGGTCATCCTCTGAGAACTTCGCCATATTCGGCCACTGAAGTGCACTGCCAGAACACTGATAAAACACTGACAGAATGTGAATAGAAATCACTGTGGATCACGGCCGGTAGGATCACGGACCGATCACGCCACGGCCACTTCACTGCTGAGTGTGAATCTACCTTAATACTACTTCTAAAAATACTTTTTTCCTAATACTTTTTTACCTGTTTCCCACGGCGCTAAGTATAGTGGTGTTACTAACGCTGAGGTTTCATGATGTCCAATCTGTTTTTTATTGCTTTCATACCATTCCTCAGATAATGCATTCACCGCACTACCTGTATCGATGAGAGCATTTACCGGAACCTGATTTATTCTAATCGCTAATTCGGGACTTTTTATTAACTTGACATCAATATATCGCTCTGTTTCTTCCATTAAGTCTTCCTTGATGATTGGAAAAATTGTAGTAATACTTACATTGTCTGTATTTATTTTGTTTTTCTCTTTACCCTTTAGGTTTATTATACTTGAAGTCTGGAGTCATTGCTTCGAACTAGAAGGTCGTTCATCCGGTTTTACAGCCGTTTGTCGTTCAATGGTGACACTGTTTATGGTGGTTTGTTTACCTCCTCCGCCGCTGCTCCTAGCTATCGCTTCCTTTTGTTGATAGTTTTCCCTCCAACCAACAAGCGGCTTACTGCTTTCATTGTTCGGCTGGCGAGACGGCGTGTCCCTTTTGTAATTTATGGCTGGTCGGTAACACTTTCTGCTCGTTATTGCTGCCTCTTGTATTTATGTTCATATATTCACGAAGAAGTGCTTCAAAACCATTTATGGTCGTTACTCCTCTTGTAACTACAGCGATTTGCAACTCTCGGTTATAATGCCTAGCTAATTTTGTGATCATATGTTCGTCAGACAGATCGGGATTAACTGCCTGCTTTTTAAAACACATCGCTCCATGTATTGGATCAAATTAAGCGATCCATGTGGATTATAGCGCCCATACTCAAGTTGGTGGCGGATCTTTTCTTGTTGAGTCGCACTCCAATATTTGCTCATGAAGGCTTCCTCGAACTCCTTAAACGTCCTTACCTCCTCCCTCACGATCCTCCACCAGAGAGCCGCTTCACCGGTCAAGTGCCGTCCGACCCACCGGGTATTCTCCTCACCATAATACGTTTCCTGAATTTCCCGTAACTTCTTCAAGAACTCCATTGGGAAATTATCCTCCCCGTCAAAAGTGGCTTCCTTGTTTACGATTGCTGTATTCATGGCTACAGCCGGTCTTTGTTCGATTTCCTCTAGGCTATGTTGTACTCGTTGTTGATTCTCGCGAACCGTTGTTAGGTTGTTGGCGATCTCATCGAGTTTCGCCCCTTCTCTGTAGAGACTTCGTTTATCTTCTCTTCCGTACTTCGGTTAGCTTCTTTTATGCTCCTTACTTGCTGTTCAATTCCGTCGATCTGTAGTTTATTGATTGTTGTTGATTATGTTGTTGATGTAGTTGATTGTTGATTATGGCTTCTTGCCATTCCTTCCGGTCCCTCTCGCGAGTTTCTTTGTTTTCTTTCGCCTGTTTCTTTATTTCTCTGCTTAATTCCGCTTTCGTTCTTCTTCTGCACTTCTTCTAACTTTTCTGACTGTCTTTGTAGTTCAGTACCCACCTGGTGGATTTGTCCTTGTAAATATCCTCTCATTAACTCTATTTTTTCGTCTAATTTCTCGGCGAGTTGTTTACCTATTTCTTCATTCTGTTTTTTCGTTTCTTCAATCTTTTCGTCTGTGTTTTCTTGTTTCTTCATGTAGCTTTTTCATTTCTTCATTCTGTTGTCTTTGCTTTTCATCTCTTTCTTCAATCTTCTTTCCCGATTCTTCAAACTTTTGTTTCATGAATGACATTAACATTTGGAAATTGACTTCAGATGACTGTGGTCCCCGGACCCCATTCTCTTCACTCGTTGTAGCGTTCTCTTCATTCACTACATTTCTATCCTCAGACTGCTCCATGCCCATCTGATTGTTAATTTCGAATTCCTCGGAATTTTCTTCCCTTGTCGCCATTTTTGCCTTTCGTCGGGTTATCATTCAGATACTTAGGGACAAACAACAATAATAACGTTCTTATTCTACTAACACTTACTTATTTAACTTATCTCTAACCACTGTCTGTCACTGCCCTAGCCTAATTTCTTTAATTAAGCCGTGCGGTGCGGCGCCAATTTAACATTTAACTTTGATTGCTCTTTTCTCACGGTTTATAAAATAAAATGTAGACTTATTCTTATAAATAGTTTTTCAATTTACTAACAATTAGTTATGATTGAGTATCATATTTATCATTGACACATGAATTATGTAATCTCTAATCAAAATATAAACATATTCATTTTCATAAATCTTAGAAAGTAAGAATACAAGGGCCGTGTAGGACATAGGGAAATTTTTTTCAAAGTTGGCACCCGTGACGTGTAGACGGGTTCTTAACGGTCAAAATGAGACATCGAGCGCCTCAGTCCGTTACGAAATGTCGTCGCAGCAGCTTAACACGTCAACCAGTTCGTCCCCCGTTTGCTCCACGTACCGCAGGTGTGAGATTTCAAACTGAGAGTGAATCCTTTCTCGACTCAATTGTGACTGGGGACGAAACGTGGGTGTGTCACTATACTCCTGAGTCAAAAAGACAGTATCTGCAGTGGCGCCATACCCATTCGCCAACATCCAAAAAATTCAAAGTTCAGTCTTCACAGAGGAAAATCATGGCATCCGTCTTTTGGGACCGGAACGGGATCTTGTTGGTCGATTTCATGCCCAAATGGACCACCATCAATGCTGCTGCATATTGTGAGACCCTAAAGAAGTTGAAAAAAAAATCAAAGACAAAAGGAGGGGAATGCTGACTCGTGGTGTGTCACTCCTTCATGACAACGCCAGACCCCATAACGCCCGCGGCTCACTCAGGACCTGCTCGTGTCGTTTGGATGGGACATTGTGACTCACCCACCCTACTCCCCGGACCTGGCACCCTCGGATTACCATCTTTTCACCAAATTGAAGGAGCTCTTGGGTGGACAGCGATTTTCGAACGATGAGGAGGTCATGGAGACTGAAAAAGTGGCTTAAGGAGGTGGAGTGGAAGGTATACAAAACCTGGTGCCCAGGCTTCAAAAGTGCATTGACCTCAACGGCGATTATGTGGAGAAATGATAACATATTTTGGCACATACCCTGTAAATTTCATTAAAATATATTCATTTTTCGATTTTTAACAAGTGTTGTATTCTTACTTTCTGGACGTCCCTCGTAAATGCTCTAATAATTCAAATATTGTAATTCTTATTATTAAAAAAAAACAATAATTATTCTCTTAAAATTTAAATACTATAACATAGTTAATTACTGATCTGGATTCATTTAAAATCGGTGCTCATAAATAAATTTAACTTCCATAGCTTCCTGATATTATTTTTTAAGTGAAATTTTATCTTAATTCTTTAATTAATTCGTGTGAGTTCTTTAAGTGAACAGACAGTGGACCTAAGACCAATTATGGCATGATAAGTTTACTTTTGGGATGTATCCAAATCTGGTAGAGGTTTATATGGTGCGGTTCGCATGTTATCGTCTGGCGTGACGGCGATAATTCCCTCCGGATTAGCAGAGTGTATCGTGGAATCCCGTGGAGTCTCACAAGACACAGCACAACACCAAACTTCACTCATTCGGAATTAGTTCGCGTTAGTTGTTATTATTGTTATTCGCTTATTGTTATTCGTTAGACGAACAACAATTGTAGATCACACAATCGTACAATAGACATGAAAAAAAGTCGGATTTGTGTTACAATTCTTTTCATCCGACACCGTACTGAATTTCCACAACTTTTTTCAAATTTTTGCTCTTTTTTTTTGGCCCTGGGGTCCCAAAACTATGAAATATCCAAAACTTAACACTACATTCAGACGATAGTTAAAATTCTCTTTAATTTGATACCCCACATCAATTTTTACGATCTTATATAAAATGTTCACCCACTTTTTGGGACCTGACATCCACAAATTTTGAAAGTTTTAAAATGAACACTATATTCAGATTGTGGCTTAAATTCTCTATAATGTGATACCACCTCACATGGGCTTTTGCGATCTTTTCACATTTTTTATACCCGGCACCCTCTTTTTGCAGGGATATACCGCAAAAACAATAAATACAGTTCTGTAGGGTAAAAGTATTACGGTACCTAGTTTTTTTTTTTAAAAAGTCGGTTGATGCGTTCGAAAGTTACCGTGAGACATGCCCCAACATATGCCAAACGATCATCGAATCACAACTGAGAACCTTCTTCGCTCGTTCAATAAACGTCGTTTAACACATTTTTTAATTATGAATATGTACAATGAAGGAAGGTGAAAAATTCTGAATTAAGCTCAGCGTTTTGCAGAATTTTCTTAACAACTTTACTATTTTCAAATAAAAATTAATATTTAGAAATAGTGCATTTTTTAAAAGAGGCCTTAAATTCCCCTCCCTCATTCTAGAATCGTCACTAACACTGACTTCTTCCCTGAGTGGGACGACTATATAAGGAACAGGACTACCGACTAGCCTTCAATAACAGACAAAATAGGTGAAACAACATTACAATAAAAGCAGAAAAAATCAAAGGTCTGATCCTTGATCCCAAAATAAAATGATTTCCTGATCGTGCAAGAACATGGCAGTTCCAACAAACTATATAGTACATTAAACTGCCTTTCATTTATTTACATACTTACATACTTGAAATGCTGTCAAGACCGGTTTTTTGGAATATTTCCCAAGGCTCACTTGTTTCAAGAAAACATAAAAATTCTTTAACATCATTAAATTATTAATAACAGTCCACCGAGTTTGTTAATGCGAAAATTTGTCACTTAAAACACGCGCTGAAATGTCTGCGTAACAGCGCGCGCAAGCCCAGTTTGTCCTTCGTTTGTAAATAATTGTCCTCCGCCTATCCGCAATGATACATGATTCATCTCCACGCACTACGATTCGTATCACCCTATGCACGTCACGAGAAAATTCCCTTCTTTCGTCAAGACTGCTTCAAAAGACGAAATTCGTTGACTGACGACTGCTTCAAAAGACGAAATTCGTTGACTCTATTCGCTTAACTGAAATGAGTCGTCTCAGTAGTGAAACTTTATTGCGACGAGTCCTGTGCTTCACAGCATTGCTTTGAATTTTGTTCTGATTGTACAACGGAATTTACCCACGAAACTAAACAGTGTTATTTCTTATTCTTTTTTGCATTATCGATTTTATTTTTATAGCATTCTATTGTCCCATAGCTTCCTGTCGTGTTTGCAGAGGATTAACTTATCCTCTATGTCATTAGCATATAACATGCATGTGTTTTTTGTCTTTCTTCTTCTGTCTGCCATTACAGAAGTTTGTAGTTAAGGAGTTCACTTATGCGACTTAAGTTCTTCCTAACTACGCCTCCAATTTTCAGGTAATTTAGTATTAGGCCAAGTTACTTCAACTTCCTATCGTCCGTATTTCTTTGTTTCATCTTACTTTCTAGCCTGAGTTGTACGGATCAGGAATTTTAGTTTCTAATTCTCGCCTTATTTCATACTCTTATCTTAATTGGCAACCCTCGTGCTCCTAACAGATCTTGTAGGCCTACCCCACAATGGGAAATAGTTTTTCATTTAATAACGTATTTAGTCATCATGAAACTGACCCGGCTACCCGGTCGGAACACCGTCATCAAAATCCCTACAGCTATCCCACTTTTCCACAACATATTCTGCTTCGATTAAAGAACAAGAATACCAATACAGGAGCAGGATAGAAGAACAACACAGGCATATATCAAAAGAGGAGATAATTTACTAAAAATGAAACGCTCACCAATGAACGGAGTTCAGAAACTGGCCGAAGTATCACGCTAATTGATGACAAAACGGGACGCTGAAAAGAAGAAATCTGGGGCAGTTCGAGTCCTGTGATTAGTTATAAGCTATTTTATTTTATGCTATTTTTACATAGAAATTTTTTATCTGGTTTATGCCAGATGTCACTGAAAATACATGATATGCTAGTATCCAAAATTTGTATGCATACGAAAACAGCGTTTTTCGAAAGAGGTGGCAATTGTAGGTTTTGCGCTGGGCGCAAATTTTCTTCCTACGGTCGTGGCGTCAAAGCAGCAGCCGCGGAAAGTATCCATGCGGCCGTGAGATTAGTCGGTTGCGTTCGGACCTTAACAGTCCAAACATATATGATACGCTCTCAAGCTATACGCGTTTCCAGAAACGTATGACGATCGAATGATTAACACAGCCTCAGTTTGACGTGTGATATCGCCAAGAGAACAGGCCACAAACCCGGACAAGCGAACGAGCCGATGATAAACGTCACAAGGAAACGAAGACAAACGCGCAACGCCACGCTTGCCATCGACCTTGAACACGCAAACCCACGATATTTCACGTCTACTGTGCTGCTCACTATCTTGTCTTCTGTAATGTTCAGAACTTTGCGTTTTCCTGTCCATAATGGTTGTTAACACCTCTCACTCGACACCATATGCCGAGTAGCGAGGTCCTATGCAAAATGGAATGGGACCTACAAGCGACCAATCTTGTTCGGCTAAAAACATGCCGCGTGTGTTCCAATCATCTGGCTCGAAGCAATATACTTCACCACCCCAGATGCTACCCCTGTAATTGTACTATACACAACTAGTATGACGTCACATCTATACTAACGATCAGTCGGGATATGTATATAACACGCCCCACACAAAATCTTGTCGTTATCCACAGCAACTTACTTTTTCGAGCTTTCATCCCGCAAATAATATATTTTTACGTGCGTTACGTGGTCCGTTGCTGAATGGCGCCATCCATCCGTATAGTAATATAACTTCCTCGCTCAGAAGGATAGTAGTCGTATGAGCTCCAGAAGGTAGCTCGGAACTCGGATGCGAGAACCACACAGCCCAGGGTCAGTCAGTCAAGGATGATAGTCGGCATCAAAGCAACTTTTGTCAGGGGCAATTTATTTTTTATCTCACATCAGTGTAGTAACGTTGCTGATATGTTTCTGTATATGAATGGGTCAGTTCCGTTGAAGAAGATACGGGCTGCGGTTATGCGTCAAATGTGAACAAAAATATCGGTATGGAGAACCATACATGACTTCCATGTTCTAAGATTTATATTTAAAATCATTTACGAAATGAAATGTTTCCATAGAAACTACTACTTTCCACTTATTGCTTCAGCCTTAACCACAGTATTGTGGTCACTAACGTATACCACCACACGTTATCGCACTCGATTTTCACTGACGATGGCAGTCGACGGCACTGCCGAAACGTCTGGTTTTGCAGAAAACATTGGACTACGGCCAAACAGCCCGGGAAGGAATTTTAACAACAAACTACTACGTTGTTGCCGATAACGTAATACACATATAAAAACTGTCCCCTCCCCCTTCAACTATAATTTTCATTTATAGAAAATTACCCCCACCCCGTTCAACTAGCCTCTTCTTTTATAGATATTTCATCTACGTTTCTACAGTGGATTATTAAGATCTTCTTATCAGGATACTTTATTTATCAAAATTAAGTACTTTACTCTTGTTACAACAAAAAATGTTTCAGGTAAACTACCCTTTTCCCGTAACCGATCTTCACCAAAATCAACAGGCCTTGCGTTCTCTACAATTTAGAGATGCATGCAAAACATTATTTGATTCTGTTTGAATTTGCGGCTGTTATCGTTTGCCATAGAAAATACCCTTTTAAAACATAAAACGTTGCAGATAAACTACCCCTTTCCCTTAACCGATCTTCACCAAAAGCAATAGGTCCTGAGAACTCTACAATTCAGGGCTGCATGCAAAACATTATTTGATTCTGTTATTTGCGGCTGTTATCGTTTGCCATAGAAAATACCCTTGTTAAAACATAAAACGTTGCAGGTAAACTACCCCTTTCCCTTAACCGATCTTCACCAAAAACAATAGGTCCTGAGAACTCTACAAATCAGGGCTGTATGCAAAACATTATCTGATTCTGTTTGAATTTGCGGCCGTTATCGTTTGCCATAGAAAAAATCTAGAGACACACAAGACACTTTTCGAAAAACGACTTTTTTCATGTTTTGGGTGTAGTACAATCAGAATCTGCAATAATCTCGAACACGATTTTTTTTGCCATCACCATACTTCCATTTCCTTAAGGAACATGGAAGTAAAACAATCTCACCTTAACACTGTGGTAGGTGCACAGAGACAATGCGGCGCAACTGAGAACAAATTCCGAACGTTTCGGCAAAGTTTGAAATTGCGAATGAAAACTGACAGCAAACGCTTTCGAACGTTATCATTCTAACCGGGTGGGCGTACCCCCCGACAACCCATACATACACAATACTCGTAGATTTGTCGTGTTGCATACCCATTTCTCCAGTCACGTGACGGCTCTTTCCTTATACTGTGGGTTACACGCGCCTATAACTACTACGAAACCGTGTGACTTCAGACAGTGTTATTTTTGCCGTAAAATGTATTGAGTTTTCATCTGTTGCCACACAACTGTAACATTAATGGTTCGTCAGACTACTGTCTCCGAACGCGAACTACATAACTCTAATACTAGCAAGGGGCGGAGCACATACACGCATGTTTGGCACTACGCTGTCCTTGAAATATCATTCAACGACCATTAATTAATTGGGTGTAGTGGCCAGCTTGCTTTGGGCTATACAAACAGTGCGTGCGTGTGTTGTGTCCGACACGAGCTCTGTGCGTGTGGTTCAAATCTGTTACCGTAAAGTGATCTGGGTTGAATAACTAAACGTTACAAATTCCAAACATTCCCTTGTCAATCCACCGTTTTTCATTTTTGTTTCTCTACAAACATTGCAATTCTTTATAGCAGATTTGCCTTCTTCTCATGCCATACATCTAAGTATCGTTCTTTTCTTATTTTCCTGAACTTCTGATTATCTTATTCTTCTTATTGACCTTGTCGTGTCTTCCATCCGTTGTTCAGGATAGACAACTAACTCAATTATCCTTCTATGAAGTTAAGTGCAAACTGTATTTTTACGATTCTCTTTGGGTATTCACCGACAAACAAACAGAAAATAAAATAAATTAACAGAAAATAAAACGCTGTTGACAAGAAATCCGTGAGAAGAGTTAAAGGACCTGTAAAGAAACATAGAAAGAGAAAATCAGACTTATTACTTTGACCAATTTTTTTTTTTTTTTCTTCGGGCACATAAAAAACTTATTTATTGATCGAATCTCTCAAGTCTGGGCAACAAATCAAGGAACTGTATTCAAAAACAATTTTCTCACAATACCTGAACAAGAAAGAGTGACCTGTTTCAAATTTTAAAAACAGAACATGCCTGTTGTTATACAGGGTGTCCCGGGAGGAGAGGGAAATAATTTGAGAAATGGTTCTATAGTGTAAAAGAAGAAAAAAAGTTCATATAAACATATGTCCGGAAACGCTTTGTAAGCGAGTTACGGCTAGCGAAAGATTTTGCCCGGGTTTCGGTTCCCCCGGGTAAATGAAGACTTTCTGAAATTCTGGGAAGGGGCGAATTCTGTTGTTTCTTATGGTTTTTGACCTGAAAAATCGAATAAAACAGGTCGCAGAACTGTATCTCCCATAAGTTTCATGATATCCGACGTAAAACAGAAAAATCCTTGCCTAAAAACAAATTTTGGAAAATTGGAATTTTTTGTTGATTTTTATTGACTTTATTTACACCATTTTTCTCAGAATTAAATTCTTTACAAGTTTTGTTTTTAACTTTTATGCATTTATTAGTCATTTAACAAAGTTATTGTACTTCTAACCTAAAAAAATGTGTTTAGGTAAAGAATTTAATTCTGAGAAAAATGGTGTAAATAAAGTCAATAAAAACCAACAAAAAATTCCAATTGTTTCCAAAATTTGTTTTTAGGCAAGGATTTTTCTGTTTTACGTCGGATATCATGAAACTTATGGGAGATACAGTTCTGCGACCTGTTTTATTCGATTTTTCAGGTCAAAAACCATAAGAAACAACAGAATTCGCCCCTTCCCAGAATTTCAGAAAGTCTTCATTTACCCGGGGGAACCGAAACCCGGGCAAAATCTTTCGCTAGCCGTAACTCGCTTACAAAGCGTTTCCGGACATATGTTTATATGAACTTTTTTTCTTCTTTTACACTATAGAACCATTTCTCAAATTATTTCCCTCTCCTCCCGGGACACCCTGCATTTCTAAGTAACATATTTATTATTTAAATACTGATGGGACGTGAATTCAAGCCTCGCTTAGGACAAGTGTGTTTAAAGTAAGGATTATTTTTTTGGCGAGTCTTTACTATCAAACCTTGAGAGGTGAGGTGCTGGAGAGGGTGTCTTCATCTTAAGAGCACATATGTGTCTCGCTAATAAAAAGGTTACCTACTGCTGCTCTAACGTTAGGTTAAGTAATAACCCACGAAGAAAAATGTGATTATGTATTACTGAGACACAGGACACGTTACAGGCTGCGAAAAGGCAAGCTTACCTTTTACGGGCCATCCACCGAAACGAGTCATTCCCCTCCACATTATTTAGCAACTACCCAACAACAGGTTTACTGCTTTCTCTCTCATTAGGGTTTGGTGCCAATTAGCTCTGACACTGACACCCGTTATTTGCTGCCGCGCAGGTGGCCTCCGGCCTGCTGTTCTTGTGGTACACGATGGATTGAACAGAACAGATTCTACACCCCAGTAATGACTTATCCAACATTACTGAAGTATTCAACATGTATTACTGTTATCAGTTTCATATTAAAACTAATTTTAAGCAATACTCACTAATCTCTTTCTAAAATAAACACATTCTGAAGTCGATAGTTTAACCAATGGCGTTCTAAAATTACACCCAATAAACTGTCTATTATACACTCAACAATAAGTAGGAATCTGTTCTCATCAAATTCTGCTTGTCAACCAAGTGTCGGACCACGTCGACACTGACGTGTTTGTGCAAACTTTGAATTCTTAACGACAATTCTTTCCATTTCTCTAGCAATATCCGAATACCGAGATCATGGAGCAGATCGCAATTAAGTGAAGTATTGACCCTGTTCCGCAGAACTTCGTTTTGGAATGTCTGAATCCTCTTAATATGGCTATATTTGGCATACATCAATAGTTGTGTACCATCATACTCCCAAACATGATTTGATCTGATTACTCGTGTGCTCAAATAAGGGACCTAAGTTTATGACAGAGTGTCACTATATGTTTTTGAGCGTGCTTAGCGACAATTTTTGGCAACAGATTGTTATTTGCCCCATTCCGCTATGAGTTTTAATCAGGAGTGCCAGGTATGGGATTTTCTCAGATTTTCCCGCACAATGGTAAAATTTGAAGGCTCGAAATTCCTAAATAGGGGATCTACGGGGATGTCCTTTCAGCAATAACATGTTCAAAGCCTCAAACGTTTGGAATTCCTTGATAGGAAAAAAAATTAATGACATCCAGTCACTGGCTTCAGCAGCAGCAGCCTCTGAGAAAAGCGCTGACGTAGGCATTGTAGACTTATCTAGGGAATGGAGACGCCTTCGGAATACAAATATTTACACAAGTGCTGATGAAAGTTTATTAACCTCTTGGAAAGCCATGAAATACACAAAAAAAGAGATGATACTGAAGCTTTTCCTTCTGTACGTGGCATATATAGCCTACTTACTATATCACATATTAGTGGGTGTGTGGAGAGGATTTTCAGTCCCATTAACTTTAGTAACACCAAAATCGTAAATAAATTAGGTACTGCAAGCAAACACTGGCGGTCTACTGCATACAAAAAATGCCCACAATAAATATTGTTTTGATTTCACTATAAATGATCCACTGATGGACATGTACTGAGCAAATGAAACTACAAATAGGTGTGACTGATTGTAAATACGAGTTAGGCCAGTTAAACAATTAGAAAATTGTGTAAATATAGTAGGTTATCATACAATAAGTGCAAGACAATGATTTCAAAAATATTCAGAATATATACTTTATTCTTGTAATAGTATTTAAACATTATTTAGTAGGCCTATATAGGGATTCTTTACCCTACTCAGGTTTTTTAAAATTTAAGGGGGCGCACATAGTGTATTTGGGATTTTTATGCCAAAGCGGGGAAATTTTGAGTAGCTATGTGGGGGAAAACTGTTTGGTCGACCTGGCAACAATGGCTTTAGTCTTGAGGTGTATTCGCAGGAGCATGCAAGTGCAAGAGCAGTGACAATGAAGACCTTGAAGAATATTTGGTGTGTGATGAATCATTGCTGTTGCCAGTCTTATTTACATTTCATTCCGACTGAAATCCGTCTCCATTGACAGGCAGTTTTCTGATGCTACAAAACTGAAAGTTTTTTCGCCAAAATTTGTTGGCAAGACCCTACGCCGAACCTACATTCAACGTTTCAGGACAGCCAAACGACGACTTACACAAATCACCAGCAAGAACTCTCTTGATGTGAAGTGCGATCTTCACAGACAATTCTGTAGTCTTAAATCAGGTTAAGCAGACCTCTCCGTCAGCTTGATTAAGCAACTGGGATGTGTCTGTAATGTTTTTACCAAGTTTGCAGTAGCACACACGACATTCATTCACACCTTTCATTGTTATTTTGTCACTAACCCTCCGAACCATTAGTGTACGTGTTCACTATATCGATTGACTATAGTTATACTCTTGAGACACGAACAACTGGCCCGTTTACTGTCGCTTGGGACGCTCAATAGCGCAGCATGCTTTATACACCCCGGCTGACTCAAGAAGTCGAGTAGTCTATGTTTTGAACACACTTCGGACTTTGAAATATCAAACATTTATTTTACAGTCATAAGATATACACACGCCCCGAAAGCCAGTACAACTATCTGTTTCGATTCTAGTTCAGTTTCTCATTTATTTTACTGTTCTTTTAGTCTAAATTTCGCATCCGGAGTGTGTGAGATGTGGTGGCAAACAGGAGCCATACTGCTCCTTTGAGTTATTAGATCTATACAAATTAATAGGTAACCCATTTCTGCTAGCTATTAATTCATTAAAAAAAAATCAAAGTAATATCCGATTTATTTGAGTAAAAGACTTGAAAGATACTGGCCACAATCTATCAGGCTCAAAATTTTCTCTAAAATTGGAAGTTTTCATTCGAAACTGTGTCAAAGATATGCAGTTATTCTTAACTTCCCTTTGCTTCCAAGCTCATATATGCCAATTCATCTTTGTTTTCAGTCCAAAGACTAACGGTGCTATCATTATTTGATTTTGTTTCCATTCCGAATCGCGTTTTGAATAATTCATAAAAACCCTAATGTGCTGTCTTCCTGAAACAGAAACCACCTACGTTCGGCCTATTTGCCAAAGAGAAGCGCTACTGTATGTCAGGTAAGTACGGATTTTAATATGCAATATGCTTGCTGTGTCGCACAGTGGCTGAAACGAAGGAAAAACTCTGCAATAAGAAACTCAAAACGCTACCAATCAGTATAAACTGGGGGTCATCGAAGTTGTCGGGTAAGTTGGGATACCAATAACAACACTATTTTTGGGTTAAACACACGTCGTTTCATTTTAATCACGAATGTTTACTAGAGATTAATGAGATAAGAACTGTATACAGTATGTCGAGATTTAAACACTTTTATATTATACTGTAGTACAGTGACTGTATTCTATGTATATAACACATAGAATATTCTTAGAATGTAACACAGAATATTATTAGAATGTAACAGTATGTTCTTATACATCATTCACGAAATATTTATTTGACTGGAGAGAAATATCTCATGAAACCTTTTCGCTCTGGTTGTCTAACAACTCCAAGAAAGACAATGTTTCTCCCAACAATGTTTTGCTTCTTTATGAGCTAGCAGGCAGTGATCGGCTGGGCCGATTTTGATAAATCGGGTGTGAAACACTTATCCACTTCGCCTCTCCAGTATCACTGAGTATATAATTTAGAATTTAATTTTCGGTCTGCGGATATTTCTTTCAACTTCTGTACCTTCGGAACAGGTTCATCAATTTTAATGTAACAAATACATCAACAAGTTTTTTATATTTTTAAATGTTACTCTACACACACGTTTTACAAAATTGTGAACACAGGACGCCATTTCGTAGGTTTTATTATATGAGGCTATCTGAAAAATGTTTTAATTTTGTTGAATTTATTTATTCTGGCAGAGTCTTTAGAAAAATGTCGAATAATTTGGCGTTTCTAATAAGTCGGGGGTTAACAATTATTACTTGTCCGGAAAAGTGGTGACAGCTATTATTTCGAATAAACAATTCTCTACTGTACTTGCAAAAAATGCTACCAATTAATTGTATATTGTTGTTTGTCACAGCTGAGAGTACAAAACAAACAAACGGACTGAGCGATGATGCCCAGTGCCGCATTGATCGTGGGGGCAACTACCCCAGTATAAGCGCCACGCACGTACGCACGCACACGCAACTGGCAGCAGCAGTCAAGGTTACTGAACTCGTCCCCCTCGCACCGTTACACCAGACGGACGCGAGCCGACTCTTTAAACCCACTTGGGCAGAAACAACGCTAGCGCACGCGCGCGCGCGCCCCATTCTGTTCTGTTTACAAATTAACTTCATACTATCGCAATCTCAAAATTCCATGATATCGCAGACACGCGCTACTAATATTTACACAGGGTAATACGTTTCGTGTATTACGGCTCGCTTCCCGCGTAGTTTCTGTTCGTATGGAGGTTAATATGAATGGTGTTTTTTATCTGCTCCTACCCTTCCAAGAATCATAAATTAGCGAAAAACAAGTAGATAAATGAAGAATGAACATTTTTGCAAACAACGCTGTAATTTTTTTTATAATATTACAAACTATAAAGGGGCTTTATAGCCGTGGTTGGTATGGCACCGGCTGGTGGGACAAGCGTAATACAGTATTCCCAAAATCCGAGTCGACTCAGCCGGTGGAAGTCAATCCGGGCGGCTGGCCAACTCCTCCTAGCAGGCCGAATGGCCCGCATGACCCAGCCTAAAGGGATGATGCCAGTACCCTCAACGCGCTACAAATGGAACTCGAAAACGTGTAGTTATGTGTACGTATTGTCATCAAAGTAGTAAAACATGGGCTACCAATTAATGTTAGTCGTCCACAGGTGAATCACAGTGACTTATCACTTTTCGTTCAAGGCCGCGTGCACGAGACTCACTCGTCTGTTTATAAAATTAACTCGCAACGGGTTTCCTTCGATTCATCACACATAATTTGTCTTTCACTACGTGATTCACGGCGCGTTTGAACAAGTGACCCGACAGCCAGACAGAGCGACTCTGGTTCTTATTTTGATAGCGTTAACGCGGCCCGAGTCACGTAAGACGGGTGGTAGAGTAGTAGGCGACAACCGTTAACACAACACACGTTTGTTGCGTACCAAACATCAAGAACCGATATAAACATCCTTCACTAACGTTGCTTCTATTTATGAATTCTTAATAAACAATAATACTGTATCTATACAAATGGAATGGAAACAAATAATATTCTCTCAATACCGATTTAGACGAATCCGGTAGACTTTTTGAGAGTGTAGAAATGTCTTAGCGCCTAGCGAATTGAGGTTCTCTGAAATTCTGATAAGCTTCTAAAACAATCTTACAACGACTGAATGTAAGTTTATTTTACTAATTCTTTGTAACCGTTGCATCACCCACTGTAGTTTTTTCACTCTATATGTATTTCTTTTAATGCAACATAGACGTGTACAATTTAACAATTTTTCTTATCATTTCTATTCTTTAAATCTTATTTAACAAACACAGTTTCTTTATAAATCATCTGGATGTATACACGCACTTGTCCCCCCCCCCCAAATCGAGGGATACCTTAAGTAGGTGTAAGAGATCTCTTACACACGACCAACTTCCCAACAACCAAAAACACGCAGGTAGCAACGTCAGCTGACGATACAGCAGTACACAAGAACGCACACTCAAATGGCTTAAAAACAAATGGACCAAATCAGCTAACGTGATTTTTTCAAAGAAAAAAAAGCTCCGTCTACTTGTTTCTTTTGAAGTTGCGGATAAACGAGGTACAATACTTGGGCCTGCCATTAACAAATAACTTACAAGTAGCAAAAACCTGTCTTCCCCAAAAGGAAAAACGACTTGGTCAGCTACTATGGCTGACTGGCTAGTAGTCGCACGTACCGCTGAAAACAATATGCATACTTATGTCAAACAGTTGTGGGGAGCCATCAGGAATACTGTGCAGCGATTCCAAAACAAAATTCTAACAACCATAACAAACACCGCATAATAGTGTGTGCTGAACAGAAACGCTTTATGTATTTTTTTTTTTCAAAACTCATACATGATGTGCAAACTTCATCAGCTGCTGAAACCTTTTGCTGCACTACCTGCACCGTAACAACTTTCTGTTGATGTTTAGATACCAAAAATCTGCACTCATCTTCGGAAACTGGGAGTGGTGGTTGAATTTTTGGGGTCAAAGAAAAATTCCTACGTTGGAGACAGGAGGTTTTTCTAGATGTTGTCTGATCATTCTTGTTCATTTTATATTAATGATGGCTCCTTTTTTACCACCTACATGGTCTAGGAGTTAGGCAGGATAGGCTGCATTATGTGAGCCATTCAGCGTACAAGGAAGCAGATATCATGTCATCACTTGTTTCAGCCACCTATTGTTATCCAAGGATGTTATCCCAGGTAATCATTTTCACAGTCTGACTCAACCTGAAGGATGAAACACACCTTGCTTTTACGGCGCCCCCAGGTATCGAGCCCCAAGATTTCCAGATTAGTAACTAGATGTCACTATATATGGTATAATATATATGGTATCACTTTTCCCTCGCCAGGCAACGATAAACCTACAACTAGCATCAATGCTTACATGTTTGAAGCCAATATTAAACTGTAGGTCCCACATACCTGTGAGCAAATCTTAAACACACACACACACACACACACACACACACACACACACACACACACACACACACACACACACACACACACAAGGTATATGCAACAGAATCACAAACCAGTGTTCCAGCACTGATGACTTCTTAGGGGCTGGAGGAGGCGACGAGGTTAGTAGCACTGCTCTATGATATTCACTAATAATAATAGAATCGGTTATTTCAGAAACAACACGACATTTTGAGAAAAACTAAAAGAACATTCTCATTATGTAAATTGCTGTTTTAAAATTCTGAAAAAAAATGTATGCTACAATTAGGAATATTTAAAATTGACAATGGGATGAAAAAAGGTTTTAATATTTTTTTAAACATAAGAAAAGTGGTTTACAAATTTTTTCACGTATGTCACGTGTCGTTTCTGAAATAACCGAATAGTATACACGCCGGTACCAAACTGAAAGCTTGACCTTGAAACAGTTCCGACAGGCGGGGTAAGGAAGGACGGGTTGTATGCAGTTGGAACTGAAAACATCCGCTGTCAACGGCTTGCAACGCTCTGCTTACATCCTTGATATCCTGAAACTTTTCAACACTTTCTCGGATTGTGATCTTAAAATTTTACTTGGACTTTCAGAAAACGGTTGAGCAAAAAAAAGTATAGGTCATCGCTTTGGAAAAAAAGTTCCCCGATGGATGAAAAAATACTTATGCTCGCGTACTTATTCGATGCCTGTTTGAAGAAATTTACAATTACATTAATAATTTACAGCTTTAGTATTCAACTACTTATCAGAAAATGTATAAATTTAAGTATACCAAAGATTTGTTATAAATGACCGCAAACTATTAAAATATGATCCTGTATAAAGTAATGCAAATAGCCACCTATAGAGCAATGGGATGATATTTTTAAGTAGACTATTAGCTTTTGTCTTTGCCAGCTGTCATCACGGTCAAGCTTTCAGATTGGTACCAGTGCGTATAATAATGTCAAGATATCTGCTAAAACCTCCCACTGAACACGATCACTGTTGTTAATTTATTCTTGTTGTTTGGACCCCAAAACCTTGTTCCTGTTGTTGATCTTTTACCAAGGTCCTTCACCTGACACTCTCTTCTGACGATGACTGCAGACTTTTAGCAATCGAAACATCAAAGGAAAAAATTATTGGTGAAGCACAAGTTTTTACCACATAAAGTTCATCCATCATGTAGGAATTTCAGGAGACTGTGAATACATTACTCAAGCCTGCACATTAAGAATATAACTGCCGACCTTCAGCTTGTATACTGTAACCATTCATTATAAGTTGACCACAAGCTAAGTTACCAACCGTTGTAACACCATTAGGCAAGTACACATTTCTAAAAAAAAAAAGCCCAAAAAAATTAGCAGCTGCATTACACACTCAGAAGTATAGACCAAGTACTAACATTTATTTCTTGCTCCACACATCAAAAATTAAAAAAAAACATACAAAGACAAATAACCACACCCACAACAGGTTACAAAAAGAATTCAATTAACATGGTTAATTGGAAAACACAACTCCTTACCTTTCCATGAACAATCTCCAGCATGTCCATTTTGTAAAATGACACTTGGTCAATTCTCAGTTATTAGTTTATAGTGTCTGAGACGAGAGAACGTTTCAAACTGTCAAAGTTTCAGGGGGAGGGGGACAACAAAATCCAAAAACAATCAAATCATGATACAATTTATTCAGGAAAGCACTTTGGTGTTTTTGATAAGAAGTCAACATAAACAATTTCCAACCTGTACATGTTTATTAACCAAACTTTTTAAAAATAAAAACATACACTATATTCATTCAATACATAACAACCAGTTTGTTATAAAGACATCATCATAATGTTGACGAAAACTGTAGCGATGAATTAATTGGCTGAGGTAAAGGCATAATTACATTCTATGAGCTGAACTTAATAACTGTGCATTATTTTCTATCAGAAAGACGTCTTCCAGCAGTACAGAGCAATATCCAACCACCACTAATGCTACTCTCAGAAAAGTCTATTAATTTTTTAATTACATGTAATACACACAAATGTAAAAACCACATATATTTCATTTTGCCAAAATCTCTCTCTCTCTCTCTCTCTCTCTCTCTCCCCCCCTCTCCCTCACCCTTTGGCACATACATACCGCCCAGACATATATTCAAATATCACAAATACATAAATATGCCACGCAACAACAAACCAAACAGTTCTTTTAGAAAAGTATTACTATACAAAACTACTAACATCTGCTTTTGTAACAAACTTCTATTAATAAGTGCAGTGTACATACAATAAATAACAATGAATTAATTTTCTTTAAAATATAAAATTAATTGGTTAAAGAAAATTGAAATTATATAACTTCTACTACTACAAGTCGTGCACGAGTTACATTGCTGTGAGAAATGTATGTGCATTGCTACATGTGACATCTAATCACAAGTGGTTTCATAAAACATAAAGAGTATTTTAGATCTTTGTTAACCTTCACGAAAAGTTTAATTCATGTAATGACTAAAAATAACAAATTTTCTTCCACAGACTTTCTGTATCAATCTCTACAAAAGCTAATACCGTTTCTTACTATGGTTACATTACAGCAGTCCATCGATTAATCTTCCGATCTGCTAAAATTAAGCTCTACATATCTTTGATCAGGCCAGTGGCAACATATGGATCAGAAGCTTGGACCCTTACAGTAGGTGGTACCTCCGCTTCAAAATTGTTTGAAAGGAAAATAATATGGAAAACATATGGGCCTGTAAAAAAGGGGAAATATGTAGGATGAGGAACAACTGTGGATAGATACCAGACAAAATGTGGAGAGCTGGGTCATGACGATAGAGAATCCTGTATGGTGATGTTGGAGGAAGATGGAGAATGCAAGGGTGCAAGTAGATTTAGTAATGGGAATAAGGAATTGGACACAGAAGTGGGAAAAGAAAAAAAAGCTGGAAGCAAATAGATCAGGAAGCCGTTCAAGGGCTGTACCACTTATGAAGAAGTGTATCGATTAACTAGAAAACCAGCACACTCTTCTATAAAAGTGAAAAAAGAAGTTAGTCTAGTAGACTCAGCATTACATGAAAATCAATGATCAAGTTTTTAGAAGATGATTATACCACCATTCCATTCGTTGTGAATCGAAAGCAGATGTATAAAGACACATGATTCTCACTGGCTGAAATTAGTGCAAGATTATGGGAATCGATAATACCAAAACACGTGTTCTACCATGTAAGAATAAAAACTATTAATTAGGGAAATTAAAATCAATTTATAATTTAAACAATATATATCAACACTTACTTTGTATAAATGTCTTAAACATAAATGAAAATAGACAATCACTACTGATGTCGAAAACCATGATTTTTTTTTACTATAAAGATGAAATATGTGAAGTTGAGAAATAAGCAACATCATTACGAATATCACGTATGTATACTCAAAATGTTACGACTGCTGCTTATGTTGAATACATCCACCTCTTGGTAAATAAGACAGTGTTGGTATATTCCCTGAAATTCAGAGGAATTCTCCAAGCATGCATAAACAATATCAATGCTATAGGTCCCAACAATTCTTATAAACTGTATCGATATTATGAAAAAAAGGACAGTTAAGTCACAAATAGTTTTGGAAACTAATCACTACGAACAAAATAAAGATAGGAAAAAAAGATCTGGCACATATTACTGAATCCACACATGATACCAAGGAAGCCTTCAGTAACAACTTACCAGGAAATAAGAGAACTAAAAGAGATAAGCCCTCATGAAAAAACATAATAGAATATGGATGGAAATTACAAACCTGGAAGAACCACGGTTGGTGTGTGAGTCTGTGTGAAATCCAAGTGAACACATGTTTTAATCCACTCACTGGGTAATATAGAAAAAACACCAAGAGATGTCTGCTGAACTAGGAACTGTCAGAATAACAATCAATCACATAATTATCACTGTACTTAAGATGAATAATAATTTTAAATTTTCATTGAGAATAACATCTGTTAATTTTACTACTTTCTTTCACTTAGTTCAATTAACTCATCAATGACACAACTATGTAACAAACAACTCAGTACATACAATTTCACAACTTCTATGACTCTCCACGACGACTACCAAAACACTACTAAGTAAATACTGGCCTGTTTGATTACTCACCATGTCCCAACAAATTGCTAGCAGTTTAATTTGGTGAACTCGAGTGTTAACACAGAGATCACGGGTTGTGAAAACGTAGATTGCATCATATACAATCGACTGTCAGAGGCTCAAAAATTCCATCTAAAACAAGAACACAAAAATGGTAGTCACAATATAACTGATATGACACATAATCCAATTAAATAAGAAATGCTTCGCTTCCTTCACAAGACAGAACATTTTTTTATTACGTCAAGCAGAACTCCTGGATCCACTTAGACCCAATAAGTACCTAGGTTAATTGGGGAAGTTAAAGATTGTTGCTAAATGCTTTATAGGTTATATACCAAGTAGCTGAAATTTGGTCTACTGTAGTTTGGTCTAAATTAACCTTAAACCTCGACAAGAGGATCAAAACAGGTAGGACTAACTATTGTATGTAGTTGTCAATTTGTGTAAACTACCATATTTACTTACATATAGGTGATATCACAAAGGTGCAAGAACAGTCCTCTTAACAATAAAACAGCAGATAACCTCAGAATATGCATACAGTGGTCATGAACAGCACCTTTCATTAGTTAACATGCCAAGTGGTGGTGTTTTGTGAACTTCAGGATGTGTACACCAGTTTTTACAACAGCATGCATTTATGATTAGGGCAGAGAACCGACATTAATAAAATTTCAATTAATTTAGCAGGTTTATGGCAATGATGCAATTGAGTCGTAAAAGATGTTTTAAAAGGCACTCCTGCTTCATGTGTGGGAGAAGACCACTCGAAAACAAAGAGAAGGTCAAGGGAACCTTCCATGTGCACAACCCCCAAAACTATTGACAAAATTAGGAAACCTGTGCATGAGAATTATTGGAAAACAAGTTAGGCCACTGCTGCTTTGTCATTGTGCCATATGAAACAGTACAGCCAATCCACCAATCTGATTTGAACATGCACAGCATTGCTGCAAAGTCTGTGCCCCTAAACAGAAAGCACATCATACTGAACTCTATCAGTTACTCTACCTTTGGCACCAGGTTTGGATGACCCACCATCCATGTTAAGATTCGTCACTGGGGATGAGACTTGGGTCTACATTTATGGATCTATTCACAAATAAAAAGCAAGGTATGTCAAGAGCACAACCAAGACCAAGTTTTAGTGTTTTTAAGTATTAAAAAAAATCAATTTAAGTCCTCTTCCAAAACTGTTTCTTTGTTTGGATAATGTGGGGGGGGGGGTGATAGTTTAGTTATCTTACTACCTTCCTCTACTGGTCTGACCAACCTTGTATATACATCATCTGGAATAAAATAACTTCAACACAGCAAATTTCACAAAAAATATATTCAGCTCTAATCCACGCAGTACTTGAACTCGCACATATTCTCGTTAACAATAACTAACAATTTTTTTCTATAATTACGAACATAACCTCAAAAGCATAATTTTTAAAATGTTTATATTTCAAAGTCAATTTTAACAGTCTTTCTTAATAACTACCACGATTTTTAACTTCTCAAACGTTCCTTTACACTGTTTAATACATGTATTATTTATGAAGGTATTCACATTCAAATTCACAAATGTGTTTGTACTCAATTTATATCAATTCGTTTTATATACAAATAATGACCAATTAAAAAAAAATTAAAGAGAGAAGAAAACCCAATTACACAAAAGGAAGCAGCAGACTTTCACTACAAATAATTTTAATAGGAGCAGCAACTCGAAGCAGTGTTGCAGTGTGGTTTCCTTTACTTGGGGAAAGAAAATTACCATATTCAGGAAACTGAATAAATGTGAAAACCGTGGAAACGATACTATCACATGCACACTGACTGAATTGAATCATAGCAGTGCACATTCTATAGTCGACAGAACACACAGACCTAAGCACCAATATTAGGACCATCTGTGTCGAGTGGTACTGTATATAAACAAATGATTCTCCATGTAAAATCTATTTCTTTCCATGTCAACTGGCATTATATATAAACAAAGTTTATTCTATATAAAGCCTACATCTCTATGTTAGTGTATTAAAACATTTAATACTGAATGAGTTTTTTTTTTAATTTTCAACTGTAATTAGTTGTTTTCAGATATTTGGACGAAACATAATAAAGCAACTGAAAATGTATACGTATATATGCTGGAAATTTTTCCGAAGGTGGCTGTAATTGGTAGATTTATTTGCGGCTACCCATTACACATATGAACATTTTCAGCGGCCAGTGGACTGTTATTATCAACTAACCTATTGTCTTATAAAAAGCCAACTCTATATGGCTACTGAATTCTCCTACAATTGCAATCTTACTCACATCTGAATTTTTTCTGAAACAATTTCAAACTAGGCACTAACTACGGCACACTACACTTACATGCCTACCATACTGTCTTTGGTATGATTTTTTTTAACTTTTACTTCAAATTTGAAAACGATAAGTATTTTACAATTTCCACTAGATAATTAGCATATTGTTTTTGCATAAAAGAATGGTAATGGGTGAGTTATGCCACCAGGTGTGAATTTTACACTATCACTATCTGCTGCATTTGTGTGTGTGTTTACTAAGTGCTGTCCTCCCTGTGAGCACTTGTACCATTTGACCACTCCCTTACTTCAGTTAAATGTAGATTTCATAATTATGAGTTAACAAACCATGTAACATAAAGTTATGTACCATGATTTTCACACTGTCTAGCATTTATAAATTTAGCAAATTCTAATCCTTATACTTCGGCAACTCTCTCTATTTAACAGTAATAATAAGTAATATACTATTACAACTAATAACAAAAACAGTAACAACAGCATAATGGTGTCAAACACAAAATTATGTCAGTCAAGAGAATATTGATTATATAGATGCCATTATAAAATTATACAGCGCAATATCCTAAACCACTACACAGTTAAACTACAAGTTTTGTTAGTGGTTAAATAAATTTATGCTACACACTCACTTGTTGCACACACCACTAGTCACTGTGACACCGATTAGCGCTTTCGGACGTACCCGTTCATCATCAGATCGTAGTGGCAGTTACGATCACTACTTGCAACAAGTGAGTGTAGCACTACACAGTTATTACAATGGGTACATTTCTGAATTCAGACATTAAAGTTAAAACTATAATATTGGCCCAGCCTTCTGAGAGTAGCCTGAGAAAAGAAATACTGTTGCAGCAGTGTAGATAATCACCAGACACGACTGTCTTGCAGCTCACCTGCAAACGTTTTAATATCTGTGTTCCAGCTCAGTTACGGGATCTTACCTCACAAACATCAGGTCCATTATGAAAAGCCCAGTGACCTTTATGGGGAAGCAAGAAGACAACACTGTATCAAGTATTTTGATTATTACATCAATAAATAGTGGTGGGGGCCAACACAGCTGTAACCTTTGAGGCTCACAATCTTAATGCCTGCAGTGTGGTATGAAGTCAAGGTCATGACTTGGTCTGCCTGCCACCCCTGCTGCTGAAAACTATAATATACTAGTCTTATTTGCATGCCAGGGCTAGATAAGTAACAAAGATACATTTCCACTACGCATGTGAGTTGTACCATGGCCTAGGAGGGGGCAACAGGCGGCAAGCTTAATGCTTCATGAGAGAAGACAAGAAATCAATAAATACATATGATTTATTTAACAGTGTGTAAACAGGTTAACCATGTACCTTCAACACATTCCGCATTGTTAGAACACACCAACATGAATGACCTGATCAAGTCAAGGTCATGACTTGGTCTGCCTGCCACCCCTGCTACTGAAAACTATAATATACTAGTCTTGTTTTGCATGCCAGGGCTAGATAAGTAACAAAGATACATTTCCACTACGCATGTGAGTTGTACCATGGCCTAGGAGGGGGCAACAGGCAGCAAGCTTAATGGCTAAAGACAGAAGACAAGAAATCAATAAATACATATGATTTTATAACAGTGTGTAAATAGGTTAACCATGTACCTTCAACACATTCCGCATTGTTAGAACACACTGACATGAATGACCTAATCGTACACTTCACCGATGCTTTTACTCAAATAAGGGTCACATCAACGATTTTTCTTGAATTAATTTATTTTAGAGTTCAAATTATACGAGGTTTGATCAATACATACACAGAGTTTTTGAATTTCACGGGCTGTAAAAATCCAATTGCCATAATTTTGTGTTGTTGTGTTGATACCCTTGTTCGTGATGTATCTTGGATATTGGTAGCTATATTGAATGCTTAGTTCATTGTTGGCTGTTGAAAGGTTACAGATATATTTTGGTGTGCTCGGCGATTTTTTACTTGTGGAAAAAACGGAACAAATAATTTGCATTAAATTTTGCTTTAAGAATGGAATAAAGTGCAGCACCATTTTGGAAATGTTGAATGTTGCTTTTGGCGAGTCTTCTATACATAAAACAAATGTTACAAGTGGTACAAACGTTTCCAAGAGGGCCGTGAAGACGTTGAAGATGACGAGCACCCTGGACGCCCCAGCACATCAACAATCGATGAGAACATTGAAAAAGTGAAAAATGATTATGAACAATCACCAAATCACTATCAGAGAGGTTGCTGATGATGCTGGCATATCATTAGGCTCGTGCCAAGCAACATTTTTTCGGATGTTTTGGGCACGAGACGTGTGGCAGCAAAATTTGTCCCAAAATTGTTGAATTTCAACCAAAAGTAGTGCCGAATGGACATTACACAGGATTTGCTGAATGAAGTAAACAACAATCTCCAGAACTGCTCAAACGGGTCATAACTGGTGAAGAAACATGGGGGTACGGATATGATGTCGAAACTAAGGCCCAATCGTCCCAATGGATGCTTTCTGAAGAGCCAAGACCGAAAAAAACTCATCAAGTACGATCGAATGTGAAGGTTCTGGTCATTGTTTTCTTTGATTTCAACGGGATAGTGTATACCATGAGTTCTTGCCACCAGGTCATACAGTCAATAAGGAGTACTACCTGGAAGTTTTGAAAAAACTCCCGGATCTGTGGCAAAACAACTCATGGCAACTGCACCACAATAATGCACCTTCAATTCACTGCTTGTTCATGAATTTTTGGCCAAAAACAACACCTTTATGATGCCTCAGCCTCCATACTAATCGGACATGGTCCCCTGCGACTTCTTCCTATTCCCGAAGATGAAAAAACCATGAAAGGATGACGTTTTGCTGACATTAAGGAGACAAAGCCAGAATCGCTAAAGGAGCTAAACACCATACCGAAAATTGCGTTCCAGAAGTGCTTCGAAGACTGGAAAAAGCACTGCCACAAGTGTATTATATCTGATGGGGACTACTTTGAAGGGGACAAAATTAATATTGATGAATAAATAAAGATTTTTGAGAAAAACAAAAATTCCGCGTATTTATTGATCAAACCTCGTATAATGAATTATAGGCATGCTCAAGAGAACTCTTCACATCGTTATTCTGCATGAGACCAGCCAGTTTTTACTCTCATTTGCACTTTACAGTTAGCATGTTTCCTTTGTGCATTGTTTTCCTCCATTTCTTCATGCCTTGGTCTTCACTCATTCCTGTATTCACTCTCTTGTGTCCATCATAATTATATGAATACTTTTTACCTATTTGTACTGTATAACTGTTTCAATCCATTCCTTATTTATTTGCTATGACATGACACAGCCTTTGCGCATTAACAAATCTTATTGTGTTCTCTCCTTCTACTTGGTCTGCTTTCATTAACCTTCAGGGTTCTTCACAAATTTTGCTTGGATCACAAATTTTTTTATTACTTTAACGATTTCTAGCTTCTCCTCTTACTTCTTTATGAGACATTGTTTTAACCTGCACATTACTACTGACCTTATTCCATTTTTGCAAAGCGTTCCATTTTGTGGTTAATATTTTAATTTTTAGTAGCCTTATAGGTACAGTACCCTGTGTCCAGCTTATGTTTGTTGATCACCCCCCCCCCCACTTTCACATTCTTTCTAATACTTTAGAAGATATCCATAAATAACATGAATGAAACTCTTCATTTTTCCTGTATTTACCACAACATCTATCAGACAAACTTTATGTTTTTGAAGTATTATTTCCAGTTGTTGGTTACTGAAACTGGTCTAATGTGTAGTACATATATACATAGTATATAGTATGTGTAGTGTATGTATGCTGACTTACTGCCAGTAATAACGTAACGATATTATTTTAGGAATTTCAACAACAAAAATAGTGAAACATGCTTATGACATTTCCAGAAAAACGTTTGTAACTGAATAAGCATCTCAAATATAATCTGCACTTATAAACTGCATGTGTTCTCAAAAAGATTTATCACAACAGGACTGTTGTATTAATAATATTGGCCTGTTGTAGGTTGTGTATGGCCTGTTTGTAAATTATTCTAAAAATATATAATCAAAATAGGCCTAGTATGGTAGTTAAATGCCTACGCTATTTTGGAATCACATAATTTGCGGACAAATTGTTCAAGACTCAGTTGGTGCGCTGCTCCCACCATCTTTTAAACTTTGTGTTGTACTGTTTATTGTTGAAGTTGCTAAATGTTTATTTAAAAAATCCATCCTTCTTTCCTTTTTAGCACCAAATTTATCAATAACACTTTTATTGAAACCTACAAGTTGGCGAACAAATTCTTCCTCCATTGACAGCATAGCACTATTTTATTTTATTTTTAAGACTTCACTGCACACATTGCAGAATGTAAAAATAGTGAAATCTGACTCAAAACTAAAAGTAAACGGACAAATCATATGGTAATCATGGTGCTATGAAAATTTTGACATCATTCCCAGTCAGGGCAGTATGGCCCTCGTTGGAACTATTTGTCTCTGTCGCTAAGCTGGAATGTTAGCGACAGTTCAATGTAATTTTGTGTATAGTGAGTTCCCCTCCAAAGCTCTCTACACAGCCTAGGAGGTGCTAAGAGCTGCTTTGCACCTCGAGCAGTAGCAGCGAGTAATTTGCTTATTACGCAAATCAATTATTGGTCAGTAAACACGATTAATCACACAAATCTCATTATTTAAAAACTGAAACAACTCCTAAAAAATATTTTAATTATTTAGAGGGTTCAAGGACAAGCCACCATTGCTGCCAGGTTAAATATTTAAATCAAGGTGTAATTACAGATCATGTTGCAACAACCACCTTTTTATGCTTAACCATGGCCTTGAAATGCAAATTTTCACCCCCAAATCCATTAAACTAATTAGTATAATGCTTATCATGCTATTCACAGTTTAAACTCGATTCCCATCAGTGTGTAATATTTTTAATTTTATCTAATTAAATGTAACTAAGTATGAGCACAGAACATACAGTATTATACACATATAATAATTACATTAATTGTTGTGAATATTGCATTATTAACAGTTTGCACCAGAACTAGCCACAGTCAAATCAACAGAAGACAACTCATGCTGTCATAATTACAAGACATGCTTTTTAAGTGAGGTCCATTTTAAAATAAGACTACATTGTATTATGAAAATGATTTATTAAACCAAAAATTCTGCACTTTATTTATCCACACAATCACACATGATTTCCATGCATTTTTCATATTTTTTTAACAGCTATGACACAGTCTGTTGCCTGTTTCTAGAACCAGTTTTTTCAGTTTGTCATAATTTCTTAACCATTGGCAGGAAAACCCGGTTTTATCTCCACTGAGGGTGTGTTCAAACAGCATATTCCTTTCACCTACAAAAAACAACTACAAAAAGTTTTAGATGAAGGCAGAGGCTATTGCCTGTATGAATATTTTTCGTGATTTTTCTTTAAACGAAGTTTTTCATTCACAATGTCGTACATTATTGATCATGACAAGTTAGAAAACTGAATAGACATTTCTAAAAGTAAATCGCAGTGTTCCACAAATTTTTACATTTACTTCTTACAACAAATACCTCTTATCATTGTTGGTGCCTGCTATTTGTTCTTCTTTAAAAAACCGACATCATTGCCTAACTTGACTATCACTCATAACGTTTGGTCTAAAAACCTCACAAACGTTGTCTCAGAGTATCAGCTGCACTAATGTTTTCTTTTTTTCTAAAACGAAGAAAAATGACAAGTCAAACCTCATAATTGGTGAGATTATCTACCACAGCACTAACCAATATTGCCATGTGGTCATATGTTATTTAACATGTGTGTTGAATGTTTTGGGTTCTCTGTTTCACATGTACAAGAATGTATCACGTCATAAACATCAAACATGTAGTCAGATGTGGATCATCTGACTACATGTCCAGCCTTAATCTCAGACACGCAAGTTCAAGACGAAGATTATACGGCAAGGCTCTCACGTCTCTACTGGTCAGCGCGCCGCCTAATGGCCCAACAGCCAAGGGTGTTGGCTAGTAAGTAAGTATAAACATCAAACACTTTTAATATATTATCTATAACATTAACAAGCTAATTCCCATTTTCTTCATATTGTCTCTTATTTAATACACATATTAGTTGTTTTCTCTTTAGTTCGATACTTATTATGATCAACCTGTCAACTTTTACAATGCTTTTCCAGTATCTGTTAGCAAAGGCTCATATTCCCCTATAACTTTCAGTAATGTCTTTTTTTTTACATCCACATAATATTATGATTCTGCATTACTGTTAAGATACTTGCACCTTGGTAAATACCAACCATGTATCCACTACACACTCACATAATTACCCAACATCAATGTGTTTAAAATTTTATTTTAATCAAGTGAAATCTTGATCCTACACATACCCTCTCTTATAACTGCACAAGCCCTATAATTTTTATTTTAATAATCTTCAATATATATAACCCCCACCAGTATGATTGTGTGATTAGAGCATTGTGAAGTCAAGCGTCACACACGTGAGCACAGAAACCTGTTCAGATGACCCCATAGTGACTCATTGACTGATAATCTCTACACTCAAAAGCATAAACAAAGGGAAACGCTGAATTAATTAATTCATTCATTCATTTACAATATATTCCATCTGTTAGGAGCAAGAACCTCCATCATCGGGAGGTGCCGTGATAACCACAGAAATAAAAGGTTCCTCTGAGAGCAAAGTACAAGAGCAGCCTTTCCGACTGAAATAAAGGAATTTGTACATAACTTGCTGGAATTATTTTTGCTTTATAAAATGGAAATAACACAACAGGAATAATATAGTGAAACCATTTTAATTGTACACTATTAAAATGCCGACAATTCTTTGCCAATTTTGTTTTGTATAATAATGGAAAGTACTGTGCTTCCATCCTTCTTCCAGATCCATTAATCTCTGTGTGACATTATAGGCTCATTTTGTTGTTGTTACTGTTTAGGTTAATCAGGGTTTTGATTACTTGAGCAAATTTCAGGTGAGTTTGGATGGTCTAATTTGTCTTTACAATACATGGTCTGGGTAATGATGCCCTGAATGTTTACATGTTGTGTGTGTGTGTGTGTGTGTGTGTGTGTGTGCGCGCGCACACGCATACAGGTTTATAACACAATGTATTGTTTCCAGTTTAGAAAAATTTTATCTGAATTGGATGGCACTCTGCAAGTGAAATCAATCAAACATTCTCTTTGTGCGCATTTGACTTATTCACATTTATAAAACACTTTTAATTTGAAAAATAGATGGCCTTGCTTATTTTTAAGAACTTCACTTCAAAACATTACAAAAGCAATAAATTTATGCATTAAACCATAGGCGTAACTTGGTTTGGGAGGGGCAACTCGCTCCCCAATGTTCCGAGCATTATAAAATTTTGTTTCCAGTTGTTTATAAATAAAAACTAACAAATAGTCAAACAGGAGACAGTTTCTATGCTTGCGAGCACAGTAAGCACTATTTATCAACGCCTGTACTGTTATCAGACGACTAGTTGCTATAAATTTATTATTCTTATTTCTTTCGAAGAAACTTGTAAGCGGAATGTTTGACAGATTTGAATGATATACATCAAAATAATATTTCTATTCAAAAAAAAAAACGCTAGAGACCTAATTAACTGGAATACAATGTGTGGCTTTTACACAAACAAAGACTTGTTTTAGAACATTGCAAGATGTCGATGGCTTTGTTCACGAATCTTAAAAGACTGTCGTTTGGAACTGTTTTGACCGTCGTTTGTTAATGATTACTGATACAAGTGCGCTTGGTTACTCGGTCGTGTACGTAGTCCATTAAGTACACATCGCTTGTCTCTTTCTTAATTCGTCATTGTTGTGATTGTTTTGGTTTTGTGTGTCGATAAGTGCTGGGAAATAAGAAACGCAAAGGAGTAACACGGCTTAATTTCTTTGAAAATTGTCTGACTGGCAATTTGAAAATTTCTTTGTGTTGTGACTGATTCGGCTTACTGCTACTACTGCCAAGCATTTTGTGACAGTGTGCCTAAGGGAGAAGATGCGTTTACGAAACTGGGTAGGTATAAGAATTGAAAGAACTGAAATTGTTTATATTTATAGGCCTACAGTATATTTGTTCTAGGTAAACATAACTCGAAGTACAAATTATGAAGAAGGTTTGGTGATCATTAAAAAATGAAATTGTCTCTCGTTTACTAAGAATTATTACTAAACTTCCTAATTTTGTATATAACATATTTTATTAATTTTATTATATAGATGGTCTCACTACACACTTGAATTTATGAAGCTTTGCCCTGCCCCCACCCCCCAAAGTTAAGCCCCAAGTTACGCCCATGCATTAAACATTTTATTGTTCCCAACTATGAGTACTATAATCAACTATTTGGGAATGACAATGTAATAAAATTGTTTTATTCCCTACCTGTAATTTTAAAAGCTAAGTTTTGGGAGTTCCAAATGGCCTAAGTAACCTAAACTAAATCAACTTGAGCCCATGAGAGGCCTTGCAGTCATCAGTGTGCCGTGGATTTACAGAACTTTGGTACACAAGAGTGGATGAGAGAATAAAACAATTCTTCTTCTACATCCATCACAACCCTGTGAGATTTAGCTCCTTTTAACCGTTTTTCTCCATTCAGCCCTATCATTATACAGCCTTCTCCACCTTCTTAACCCCATATTCCTAAGATCCTTCTCAACATCCTCGATCCATCTCTTCCTTTTGATCTCCTACCTACTGGTCTCCATTCTAGAATTTTTCTGGTAACTCTGTGCTGTTCTATCGTCATTCTACGTCCCAGCCATGCTATTCTTATACTCTTTATAAACCTTACTATGTCAGTAAGTATATTAGATAATTAATTTCATGATGCCTTCGTATTCTCCATGAGGTGTTGTTACTTTGCACTGGTCCAAAACTTTTTCTAAGTACTTTCTTTTTGAATATTCTTGGATACTGTTTGTCCTTTGCATTAATACTCAGGTTTCACATGCATATGTTATGAAATAGCCATTAATTTTCACAGTTAATAATGTCAACGAGTGAAGGATACTAGAAAACAAACTTTTGCACTCCTTGCTGTATTACTTAACATTTAGAATTAATAATATGTACAAACCATGTATTAATTTCAAAGTTCCTTCATACATTAGCACATTAAGATTTTTAAAATTGGTTTGATCTTTAATTAAAGCACCACCAATAATCTCACATGATCCAGAAAATAATAGCCTTGCACTTGGTTAACATTTATACTAGAATTTAAGTCCACTTTTCACCAATCGAACCAAACAAATTAATTATATAGCCAATTTGCAAAGGTGTTACTCAGATCTACTGTAATCTGTCATCAACTTCACTTGTAGTCAGTGCATTAGGCCTACCACATGAGCATTACAACTCTATATCACCTCCTCTATACCAAATTTCACAATTTCACATTATTACAATCCCATCATGCATTACACCATAAAAAAAAAAAAAAAAAAAAAAACCTAATCCCTTCTCTGTGCCCTGCTGTGGTGGTATCTACAAGGAGACATAGGACCTACTTCTATAAACAAGACAGTAAGGCACTTGGCTAGATAAACACAATGGATAAGTCACACCTACTGCGTAGCAACCTATGCACGTGCCAGTACTGGCCAGGATCAAGCATGAGGTACCACTGACAAGCAACTAATTTAACGAATAAGTAGACCCTGACTGCCCACCCTTTTACAAAACCCTTTAGCTTTCCCCCATGGTGCGACCAGTTTGCACACCCAGCACTGAAGCACATCATCGCTGATAAAGCCAAAGTGTTGGTCATATCCCTCTTCGTGCCACAATAATAAGGCAATGAGTGCCAAGGCGAAGAGTTCAGTGGACGACCCCCCCCCCCAACACTTTAATGTCTCACTTAGCCAATAGAACTAATGTATAGCACCAAGTGGTGCTCTACTTTTAAAATATCTTCGTATATTTATTACAAAAAGTATCTAGCCTGTTTTTTATGATACAAAAAAATGCTATGCAATTACATATCCATAGCTATAAACCAGCCATAGAGTAAGTAAACGCACAAATGTCAATAAAAATTAACTATGCCACATTAAACTTCTGCCTATAATTTATTCATATACCATAAAAGACAAAATAATGAATGTTGTCATGCGACCAACTCTACTGTAATGCCTGTGAACAAAATACTAAACAATACACTATTCTACCCATTGTCCATGAAATTCTGACAACAAAACTGCAAGGCTTTAAAAAGTAAACTAAAAACGCCGGGGACTAATCTTTTGTAATTAATTTTTTAGGCAACATTGTCAAATTGAAATTCTAAATCTGAGGTTGTCCACCACATAAATAACTCTATTCTTATTATAATTAGAATGTATTGATAACAATAAACACTTGAGAATTTAATAAAATCGCCTTTTACCATGTAATCCCCCTATGACAACAAATCCTTCTGGCAATACTCATTTTCACAATGTGTATAACACACCATCCCTGCATACGGAATAATAATACATCCCTTTATACCTGAACACTATGTATAACTGGCAACCTAACCTGGCAACATACACAAATTTCATTACATTGTCTTATATTATTTAACACATGACTGGCATAGAGAAGGACCGACATGTTTACAGTTAACACTTAATTCTCACAGTGTCTCTACTTCCTCTGTCACCATACACAATTTCGAACAAACGTTGAGTGAACAGTATTCAAGGTGTACTCAAACAGAACCTATCGTTCCAAGACACTGATGAGATAATTCTAACTGGCATTTGACAATATTTAACGCAGAAGCTTTTACTATCTTAATTACTTCCCTCAGAGCGCCTTAGTTACTTTATTGAAATGTTCAAGAACCTGAGATAAGGCAACCAAAACCTTATCACAAACATATTCAGAATAAGTTTTATTACAAAACGTAACACGGATCATAATTACAACTTGTTTTTACACTCATCTTAAAACTGACAAATCAATTTTTCAATCTACTCAGGGCTGCAGTTGCTTTTCATTATGATAGTTTATAATTACCTGTCACTAATCATCAATAAATGCGTTAGAGCAGCAAAAACCGCGGAACGTCTTAAATTAAGCAAGTAACACACTTCTTAACTCCAATTATCATGTAATTACACTGCGTATTTAATATATTGCATAAGACAGAGCCTGTCACTACCCGAGCAGGTCGTTATGTACACTCGAAATAGGCTTAATCCTTGTTACAGTCTGCCCGAACAAGTTCCTAAAACTCTAAATCCGTTCATTATCACGGAAATCCATTCCAAAAAATTCCAATTAAAATCTGTTAAACACTTACGCCACATACATAAGGAATACGTACAATCATAGCGTTTATTTTGTAATTTATTCTCATAACCACCCAAGGAGTGTAGAGAAAATGGCGTATGTCTGTGAATGTCATTCCATCAGTGAGGGGTTTACATTCCAAATGGCCTTTTTTGATCCCGACATTGTCTGATTACTGGAGTAACTTATTTACCATAATATTAGTTAAAAAATACTGTACTTACATCTAATTATATTTAACAGAATTCACCAAATTATCCACAATCAATCACTTATGACAAGGCATTCCCACACACAACCGATCACAAACTAGCCACAACTGGAAGAGGTCACGTGACGCGGTACTGCAATGCGATTGGAGGAGTCAAGAGTTTGTATTATTTTTAACATGCAAGATGGCAGCACGTTACTTCTTAATTAAATGATAGCTTTGTGCTTTCAAGGGCATAATGTATTAATTTTTTATTTTGCCAATTTTTTTGTCTTCATAAAATATAATCATCGTTCATAAGTTAGGTTTAGCGCAGAAATGTTTCTGTCTCTAAGTTTTATTGATGTTTATTAAAAAAGTTCTGACCTCCACAGTCTTGTGGTATACATTTTTTGAGCACAGAATTTATTAAAATATTTTCAGGAAACTTTCAACAATGAACTAGGTAAATATATATATATATATATATATATATATATATATATAACCTAGCATTTCAATAGTGGTGATATGTAAACAATCATTATTGCACTTTAAAATTGTAAAACATTTTCAATATATAAAGGCAATTACATTCATGTAATTTTTATTATTAAAACAAAATACTCTCTTTTACAAAATATTGTTATTTAAACATACCACATAATCCTTCAAATTACAAAAATGTATAATAACTTAACAGAAAATGGAAGTAATAACTCCACAGTGAATAACTTCTCAGTGAATAAAGCTTGTATAGTCATTAATAATTATTATTTAATGGTACTTTCACTTGTGAAACTTACTTGTTGATATTCCCTCAAACGCCGTTTCGGAGTTGTATTCTCCTTCTTCAGTGAGGTTTGAATACGGAATAATAATTTGTATAGTCACTATAGCCTTGCAAATTAGAATAACAATCCTACTATTTGGCCAACATAATGATGAGAATTCTCTTTGTCCTGAAATTCTGAAACGTTTGTAACAGGCTGTGAAGCCACTCTTCTTATGAAGAATCTGTGTGGTTCATGAAATGAAATGGTTCCTTATTCATAAAAAAAACAAGTTTTAATAGTCATAAAACATTATGAATTTGTTACATAAATAAGTGAAATGTCCATACTATTAGCTCACAACAAGCATATTCCCAACAAAGTTAATTTAAGGCTTAAACGAGCATACAATGAGTTACTTAAAACAACAGAGAAGAATGTTGCCTGGAAGATACTACTTTCAGGGGGAACCTTCATTATTTAGGTCCTCATTATGTCTAGTATCCATGCGCCTTCATTGTTACTGTTACTCTGTATAATCCCTCACTTCTCATACTTCTGCCATCATTTCTTGACTAAAATTTCCTTCCTTACTTTCTTTCCTCTCATTGTATGGATTTCAAAATGTTAGAGAGTCTTGGATTTCGTTGTCCATGACGTGTCCGTTACTTAACTAAATATCACTATTACTTTAACGACTCGGAACACTAGGTTTTTTATAAGTAAAAGCAAAAAGTTTTACCTTTCAGCCTTAACCGGTTTTCTCCTTTAAAAGGCTTCTTCAGAGGTTGCCGCAGGTAGCGCTATCCGTCTTGTTGTGGGTGACGAAATCGAATTTCGAAAGATCGATGCTGTGTGTGTGGGTGAGATATGTTCGAATAATGCGTGCGATTTGAATTGTGTCTGTTCGCTTAGGATCTCGTTTTTATTTGTTTTTGTGTGTTTGTATATTTCCAATTGTTCTAGAGTGTATAGTTTTCGGCCTTTTGTGTGTACATGTAGAATGTTCATGTTATTGTTGAGGTTTTTATATGTGTGGTTTGCTTCAATGAGGTGGTTTGCAAAGGTGGATTCTGTAGTGGAGTGGAGTGCCTTTGTGTGTTCAGTGTATCTCTGTTTGAAGCTACGTCCTGTCTGGCCTATGTAGAATTTACTGCAATTTGAGCAATTTAGCATGTAAACACCGGGTAGATCGAATTTGTTTTGTGTTTTGTGTGTGGGTTTTGATTGTGTGTGTTCTGTTTTGTTAGTAGTTTTGTAAGCAATTCTGTATCCTGCTTTTTTAATTTGTGGGCTATTTTTTCAGTTTGTTTGTTGATGTATGTTAGTGTTATGAATTTGTTGTTTTCTGTCTTTGTCTGTTGTTTGTTTTGTGTAGTAGTTTACTGACTATTGTTCTGTCATATCCGTTAGATTCTGCTAACGGATATGACGTGTTTCTGCTAACGAACATATTTTATCGTGTTTAGTTCGTCTTTGTAGTCTTTTTCATCTAAGGGAATGTCGTTAAGTCTATGTATCATGGTTCTGAAGGCAGCTAGTTTGTGTTGTATTGGGTGATTGGAGGTGTTGTGTATTAGTGTGTCAGTTGTAGTTGGTTTTCTGTATATACTGAATTTGTGCCTGTGTTCTAGTTTTGTGATGGAGAGGTCTAAGAAGTTTATAGACAAAATTATCAGACAACACAAACAACTAGACAACAACATTGCTGTAAAAAACAACACAGACCTAGTAACAAAAATAAAAGACATACACATCCCCCATAATGCTACATTAGCCTCCTTTGACATTAAAAACCTGTACACAAACATCCCCATCTCTGAAACAATCACCATCCTACAAAACAAACTCAAACAGAACAACACACCAGACGAACTTATCAACGAAATAACAGAAACTCTGAACATTATCACAAAACAAAACTACTTTACCTATAAGAATAAATATTACACACAGAATGATGGTCTACCCATGGGCTCCCCCATATCCAGCATTCTAGCAGAAGTCTTCCTCCAACACTTAGAAAAAACAAAAATACTCACAAACAATGACACAATGACAGACACTCACATAAAATACTATATTGGCACAGATATGTTGATGACATTCTAATACTATACAGGGGAAACAAAAGACAATGTGAACAGTTACTAACGCACATAAACAAAATACATAAAAACATAACCTTTACTGCCAAATACGAACACAACAATACCATAAAATTCTTAGACCTCTCCATCACAAAACTTGAAAACAGGCACAAATTCAGTATATACAGAAAACCGACTACAACTGACACACTAATACACAACTCCTCCAATCACCCAATACAACACAAACTAGCTGCCTTCAGAACCATGATACATAGACTTAACAACATCCCCCTAGATGAAAAAGACTATCAAAGACGAACTAAACACGATAAAATATCTAGCAGAATCTAACGGGTATGATAGAAAAATAGTCAGTAAACTCCTACACAAAACACAAAACAAACAACAGACAAAGACAGAAAACAACAAATTCATAACACTAACATACATCAACAAACAAACTGAAAAAAATAGCCCACAAATTCAAAAAAGCAGGATACAGAATCGCTTACAAAACTACTAACAAAACAGAACACACACAATCAAAACACACACACAAAGCACAAAACAAATTCGATCTACCTGGTGTTTACAAACTAAATTGCTCAAATTGCAACAAATTCTACATAGGCCAGACAGGACGTAGCTTCAAACAGAGATACATTGAACACACAAAGGCACTCCACTCCACTACAGAATCCACCTTTGCAAACCACCTCATTGAAGCAAACCACACATACAAAAACATCGACAATAACATGAACATTCTACACGTACACACAAAAGGCCGAAAACTAGACACTCTAGAACAATTGGAAATATAGAAACACACGAAAACAAATAAAAACGACATCTTAAATGAACAAACACAATTCAAATCGCACGCATTATTCGAACATATCTCACCCACATGATCGTCACAAACACATGTTTTGAAGTCCCCAAAAGACGACGATACACTTGGAAAGCACTGGGGGATGTTAGGAGGCATCAGATCGATTATATTCTAGTCAGACAAAGCTATAAGAACCAAGTCAAATCTAGTCATTCATATCCTGGTATGGATATAGATAGTGACCGTATTCCCGTTATCTATAATAAGTAGGGCCATAACTTATCTAGGATTCCCGTTATCTAGGAGGCCATAACGGGAATATGGTCAAGTGCAATATTAAATTTAGGAAAATCAGGAAATCTAAACAAAAGAACTGATGCTTAGAAAAACTGACCGATGACAAAATAGTAAAAGAATTGCAAGAGGAGACAGACATGTTGATGGAAGGAAGGCCAAGTTGGGAGGAAGTAAGAGATGGAATAATTGCAACAGCACAGCGTGTTCTAGGGAAGAGAAAGTTAGAACCACGGAAACCGTGGATGACACAGGAAATGTTGGATCTAATAAGGAGGCGTAATAAGCTGAGAAATAGGGATTATCAGGAGTACAAGAGAATAAAAAATCAGATTACCTTTATGTGTCGCATTGAAAAAGAAAATTGGATGAAACAACTAAGTCTTGAAATAGAAGATGATTTCAGTAGAGGAAAATGTGATAAGGCATATTTAAGGATAAAATTGTTACAGTTGAAGCACAAGACTCGAAGTAATGTTGTTAAGGATAAAAATGGTAAAATACTTTTTGAAAATGATAAGGTCAGCGAGCGTTGGAAGGAGTATATAGAGGAACTATATGACGGGGAAGCTGTGGTAGTCACGCAAGAGTGTCTAGAAAATGAGAATGCTGTAGATAGAGATATGGTAGGACCGCCAATTAGCAGGGTGGAATTTGATTATGCCCTTAAAGGTCTGAGTATGAAAAAAGCAACAGGGCCTGACAGTCTACCAGCAGAGCTTTTGAAAAATGTAGGGGAGAGAACGAAAGACCAGCTATTTCGAATAATTACTGGGTGCTATGAAGATGGAGTATTGCCAGTTGATTTCATTAAAAGTAGAACAATCACAATACCAAAGAAAGGTAAAGTAGACGACTGTGCTAATTATAGAACGATAGCCTTAATATCTCATGCTGCTAAGATTTTGCTGAACATAGTGAAGAACAGACTGGAAGGAAAGATTGATCACACTTTGGGGGAGGATCAGTTTGGATTTAGAGCAGGTAGAGGAACCAGAGAAGCAATCTTGGCTCTGCGGCAGATCTTGGAGAGGAGAATTGAAGTGAATAGGAAAACCTATTTAGTATTTGTGGATCTTGAGAAGGCGTTCGACAATGTTGATTGGAAGCTGTTGTTTCAAACTATGAGGAAGTCAGGACTTAACTGGAAAGTTAGAAGGGTAATCTTCAATATTTATAGGTTGTAAAGTACTGAAATCGACATAAATGGATGTAAAAAGGAAGCAATAATAAGAAGAGGGGTAGACAAGGTTGCCCACTGTCACCGCACTTGTTTAATTTGTTTATAGAAGATGTTGTAACTCAGTGGAAAAGGAGTTCTAGGGGAATTAAAATAAATGGGGAACAGATACACAGTATTCGCCTCGCAGATGATATTGTACTGATGGCTGACTCAGAAAAGGATATGACCCGAATGTTAGGTACGTTTAACAAAATTCTTCACGCTTGGAGATTGAGGATAAATGTTAAGAAAACTAAAATAATGGTTGTAAGTAAAAAAAGAGAAGACATTAAATCAACCATTATGTTGAACAACACAATATTGGAGCACGTTACTGAATTTTGTTACCTGGGTAGCATAGTTACAAGTAGGAATAAGTGTCTGGCAGAGATTAAGAGGAGAGTAGCTCTGGCAAAACAAGCATTCCAGAGCAAAAGGAACTTATTAACAAACAACCATATTAGTATTGAAACAAGGAAAAAGTTTGTTAAGGTATTTGTATGGAGTGTTTTAACTTACGGGTGTGAATCGTGGACCTTAGGGAAGGTGGAGAGTGACAGACTTCAGGCAATGGGGATGTGGATTTGGCGGAGAATGACAAAAACTAGTTGGACAGATAGGAAGACGAATGAACAGATCTTAGAGGAAATAAATGAGAATAGAACACTGCTTAGGAGTATAGAGGTGAGGAAGATTAAGTTGATAGGGCATGTGATCAGACATAGTGCTTTTTTAACTAACATCTTTGAGGGCAAAGTAGTGGGGAAGAAGCCCAAAGGAAGACCAAGAACTGCATACTTCCGCAGCACAATGAGTGTCGTGAATAGTGGGTCCTATAAAGAAATGAAGAATATCGCAAGGGATAGAGTGACGTGGCTACAGCGACAAGGCATTGCCTTTAGGAGTTAAAAATCTCACCCACACACACAACAGCGATCTTTCAAACTTCGATTCCGTCGCCCACAACAGGACGGACAGCGCTACCAGCGGCAATCTCTGAACAAGCCTTTTAAAAGTGAAAACCGGTTCAGGTTGTAAGGTAAAACTTTTTGTTTTTACTTATAGAAAACTGTGTGTTCCAAGTCGTTAACATAATAGTTGTATATTGTAACGTAACAAATACATAAAATAGGCGTGACTGGTCTCACGTTCAAGATTGACAAATTATGTAACATTGCCAAATTAAGCTTGCAATCCCTGACATGCTTATTTCTAATATATTATTAATTATTTACAGTTTATTAGGTAAATTTAAATTTTTATATCCAATGCTCAGTACATCACTTATTTGTACTGTCGCATTATCCCTCTGCTTGGTAACAAAAAAAAAATTTAATAAATTTATTTATTATAATTTTTTTTAATTTTTTTATTTATTATTATTATATTTGCAAAAAAAATGTAACAAATAATAAAGAATAATATTCGTCATTTCACCCTTAATTGGAGTGTATACAAATGTCCCCTCTTCACACGCTCACTGCTCGTGACCTTGTAGTAGGGTGGCTTCAACAAACAGCTGATTTGACTGGTTTCATTGACCTCGTTGTTTTCATGTGTAGAACTTCCTAAATGACGTTGCGTGGAATTTACCAATTTCTTTCTTCTGTATCTCATCATATACGATGAAAGTGTGTTGTCCTACTCGCTGTCTTAACGTATACGGTCCATTATAAAGTCTGAAGAATTTCTTCGCCGTATTATCACTCCGTTTTCCCACTGGATTAGCTTTGAGTAGTATACTTTCTCCCACGTTGAATTGTTGTAGCTTGTGAGTTAGATTAAATCTCTCTACTCTCTTGTTACCTCTTTCTCTTATTCGTTGCTTTGCGTATTCAATTTTCACACTTATTGGTACAGGTACATTCTGATTATTAGGTTTGTTTATATACTTAGTCCAAAATCTGTTTGGCTTCTTATCTTCTTCTAATTCCATTGGAGTGTATCCTGTTGCTTCACTATAATTTTCGTTAATGGCTTTTTCAAGAAATGGTAAATATTCTGCCCATTTATTGTTGATCATGGCAATATATTCGTAAATATTTACCTAATTCTTTGTTAACTCTCTCAGCAAGGTTTCCTTGAGGATGTCTTATGGATGTGAGTACAGGTTGTATTCCATTTTCCTTTAACGTCCTCTCCCATTTTTCACTTTGGAATTGTACACCTTGATCACTGAGTATCTTCTTCATTTTTCCATATAACGGAATATATTTCTGCAGTAGTATCTTTAGAACAACTTTGGTTGTGGGTCGCATAATTGGGTACAGTCGGACTGCCTTGGAAAACACATCGATACATACCAATATGTGCTTCACACCTCGACTTGATCGTGGTAGTGGTCCCAGAAAATCCACTGCAATTAGCTCTCCTTTGTTTTCCTTCCGTATACTCTGCATTCCTACATATGTGTGTAAATTCGGTCCTTAATTTTACATTATCTTACTCATACATTCTTACCTTCGCTTCTAATCTTCCTTAACTCTTTTCTTAACATGACATTATTTTATACAATACATTAACATTCATTACCTTTTATTACATTTCTTTAACATTACCTTTCTGATCGCTATTACTTTCCTGAAATACACTTCCGTAACAGAATACTCTTTTAGCATTGTAGTGTGTCGCATGATCGGTTACAGAGGAACTGTATTGGAAAACAACGATATTTTTCTCGAAGTCCTTAATCCTAAGTAGTCTCTGCCCTTATGACTTTTCATTCTTGCTTTCTTCTGTGTCCTTGTATCTCCATTAAGTGTTCGCTTGATCAGCTGTTCTAACAATTATGGCAATTATTTCCATTCCTAACCCTTCCTTCATATTAATAACAACAATAACATCTTTTACCATTACTTTCTTAAATATTTCTCTACAATAGCATTCCTTACCATCAATAATACATTTCTTAATTATATTTTCTTATATTATTACACATATTATTTCTTATTATTAATAATTAATAGTTACATTATTTTATTTTTCATTTAAAAATAATTATTTATTTTCAGGTATTGAGTTCTGATTTCAGTGTGTAGTTCGCTCTTACACCCCACATTATAACAATTACATTGTCCGTCGTCTACCGGACGTATATTGTTCCTTTGTAACATAGTCGCCATGCTTACCATTGTTCTCACCCTCGTGTAAACAACGTCCGCATTCCATTGTATTACTGCGACGTTTGTTTTTATCGTAGCAGTCACCTGTTCATACGGTAATATTTTGTTTCTTAGCTGCAACAAATAACCTCTCTCTCTTCTCTCCGCACGCTCCATAATTCTCTCGTCACTAATGCATTGCGTATGTTCAGTCTGCTTGAGGCCCATATAAACAGCTGTCGACTGTTTTTTCATACGTCGTTTATGATAATACTCACCGTAGTTCTCATACTTGCAGTTATAATTATCGCTACTATAATTATCGTGCGTATATCTAACATCATACTTACCACAATTTTGCATAGTGTTTCGTCTAGCTAAATTACTACGTTTCTTGTTAGGCCTACAATGATATTTATCTCCGTAAGTGTGGTGTCTTAAGTGTGTCATCTTATGTGACTTACTAGTGTGTGTGTGTCTCACAATAGGGATATTGCCATTAATAAGGTATGTTTTATTAACCTTTATTTGCTTCTCCTCCTTAATGTTAATTACTTTATAATTATCGTTAGTAATTACACACGTATTTTTAACTACTATGGTTTGTTCACCTTCTACTGACACTATGTGCGTATTTGTAATTTTCTCTTTTGCTACTTCTCTTAGTATTGTATTATATTCTTTTACCTTTTCACCTAATAGTGACTTATCAGTTTTAAATTCTTCTATTTGTCTATCTAATCTACCACATACATTTTGTCTTATTCCATATTCGTCCATAAGGTTTCCCATCACTTTAATGATTGCCTCCATACTAATACTTCCTGATATTGCCATGTCGAAATATTATTATTAAAATATTTATTTCGTAGTTATTATTTAACAATTATTATTGATAACCGTTCCCTACTTATTTATTTATTTCTGTATTTTTATTAATAGTTATTATTAATACTCATTACAGTTACACCTGTTACATAGACAAATAATATTATTCGTGGGCGCCAGCTGTGTGATTACACAACAATTAACATTACATTCAGTTACTGTTTAATATAAATAATAATTACATATTATACATTTTTTATTTAACACACTCTTTATATTTTAGAGCAACCATTTAGCTACATAAAAAATTTTAATAGTTAAATGATGGGGATCGGGCCATACGTTCATGGGCTACAATTTATGTAACAAATTTTTGTACATAAATTTAGGCATGTCGTGCCCCACGTCCAGGGCGACAAATTTATGCAACATATTTAACGTTGCAAATAAAAATTTATTTGTTTTTGCGGAGCCCCACGATCTTGGAGCGCCAAATTTATGCAACGTATTTATGTGTGTTAATTTTTATATGTACTTTAATTTGTATAGCCCCACGTTGGGCACCAAATTTATGTAACGTAACAAATACATAAAATAGGCGTGACTGGTCTCACGTTCAAGATTGACAAATTATGTAACAATATAACATTTAAATTGGGTTTCAGGTGTATCTGCAATAAGAACTCTATGTAACTTGTAACGGTAATTCAAATTTATTTGATATTATTAAAAATTGTGCACATGGCACTGACTTCGATTTAAAACATTCGTTATTATTTGTTATTATGCCGTAAGGCTTATGCTATATACATCCTTACTGACTAAATATTCTATTCTACTAATTATTGTATTAAAGAAAAATCTCATTTTCAGACTACTCAGTCAATTAATGTGTTTCAAAATATCAATATTTAAATCTCTTTTTATATATTGTAATGTACTCAAAATATTAATAGTTATTGAATTTATCTTTTGTTTCTCAGTACTGTTTTTTCTCAAATACTAATTGTTTTCATTTAAATGCTTTGTATTCATTTTATTTCATATTAATTTGAGCTCTTGTTATGTTAATCATATTTCTAAAACATCTATGATTTTAATTCTACTTTACAAGAAACATTGGCTCTTACTTTTAAATAAAATAGAAATGTCTTTAATAGTCTTTGAGTTCATTGTACGATTAAGATATAAATAAGTTGTTTATCATCTTATTGTCGTCAATCATACTCGATCATTTTGATCCATCGGTATTCGTCCTCGTCTCGCACTCCAGCGTCGGCTGTCTCTCTTCTCCTCTTGTCCAGCGTTGGCTGTCTCAACTCTCCTCTTGTCCAGCATCGTATCACTCTCTGGAACTCTCCTCTTGTCCAGCGTCGTATCACTCTCTGGAACTCTCCTCTTGTCCAGCGTCGAATCACTCTCTGGAACTCTCCTCGTGCTGTTTCTGACGTCAATGGATCTTCTTATGTAATTCTTCTTATGTACTGCTGTTATTATTTAAAAATGATTGTATCTACAACTTAGTTACATAGTAACTGGAAAATTTAAACTTTTTACAAAAAAAATAAATAGCCGTGCGGACGGGCATAAGCTCCCGCTGCACCGTGGATGATTTAAGAAAGAGAACCACTGTAGCTTGCGTGTCCTATTTATACCCATGTCTTGGTCGACACCTGCAGTGGTACGAAATCGACATGTTAGAAGCTATCTCTGGATACAGTTCCCCCACTCTTTGTCAAATTCGCTATTTCTTATTTTTCTGCGAATTGCAGAGTCCTGTAAGTATACTCTTATACTTATCTTATAACTATTTTTACAACACATGTTCACTGTAATTTTGGACATTGCAACTTAACCCTTTCGATTTGTACACAGTTATTTCACTATTACACTCGTACGGTGTGGCACTTTCGCGTGGTTTTCGTACACAGTATTTAGTAAATTTTATTACATTTTATTGTGGTTTTGGATTTTAATTCTTAATTATAGTTTATGAATAATTACGGAAAAACAGTAATTGTGCAATTATTCATCTTGGGGTGGTAAACTCGCCTGCATAGACCTGCGTTCACACACACTAGCAAAATACTGGTGTACACTCTTTCAGTTACATTTGTGTGTGTGTGCACGTCGATTCAGGTCGAAACACCTGTTCATATTTTTGTCTGAGCCAAGCTTGCAATCCCTGACATGCTTATTTCTAATATATTATTAATTATTTACAGTTTATTAGGTAAATTTAAATTTTTATATTCAATGCTCAGTACATCACTTATTTGTACTGTCACAATATATATCACAAAACATTTTACAAATCTTTTTATCCACTTTGAGCACTAAGATTATCTGCCAATACCTGTAACAAGCCAGTATATTAACAACACTTAAACTTGACTATAATTTTTGTATAAAAAACCTTTATATTTATATTTATTTTTATTGTCTCCCATTTGAAATTTTCCAAATATAGAAACATATTATTCATTAAAAGATAAGCAAACTCAAGTTTATAATAAGTTTATCAGGCCATGATAAAACAAGATAAGCTATCATAATTACCATACCTTATATAACAATGCTATTGGTAACTGTACATTTGATACACATTAAAAAAGAAAGTATTATAGCAAAGTGTATTATATAAATCATGGTCAAACTGAAAAAATTAAATTCTTGGATTTCGTTGTCCATGACGTGTCCGTTACTTAACTAAATATCACTATAATATTGACGACTCGGAACACTAAGTTTTTGATAAGTAAAAACGTAAAGTTTTACCTTACAGCCTAAACCGGCTTTCACCTATAGAAGGCTTCATCAGAGGCTCTGATGAAGCCTTCTATAGGTGAAAGCCGGTTTAGGCTGTAAGGTAAAACTTTACGTTTTTACTTATAAAAAACTTAGTGTTCCGAGTCGTCAATATTATAGTGATATTTAGAAAAAATTAAGGAGAAGACGCAAGATATAAATAAAGTATAAAGTCAACTCACTGTTTAATTAATAATTGCTTCCTTGAATTTTTAGTTACTTCAATGAATATTCAACTAATCGCTTACTTAGTATGTAAATAAGTGATGGCTTGAACAGTACTCAGGAGAGTTACTTTTAATGCACAAAATATTTGTACTGCCACCTAGTTGCTTCAAAGTTATGCACAGAACACAAGCTGGTTGGAATTTCTAGTACATTATATTGTTACGGTGGTCACACCAGATCGTTGTGGGTACAGTAGAAACAGAATAACTGACACTAATGAAGTCACTAATTAAAAACTTTAATTAGCAACAAATATCAAAAATCAAGAAGGACCCGTATACAATAATTTAAGTTAAATTTGTCTAAAAAATACAATAAATGTCACCTTATTACAGTTTTGCAATAATTAACACAGTGATCACTTCCCACTAAACCACCACAATAACTTCTACACTCGCCAGGTGAAACTAACTAACTGATTGCCACTGAATGCTTATATTTACTCCCCACACAGATTTCATAATAATCTGTCACTTTCCGGATGATGTGTCAAGCAAATTGCGTATTACAGGATCTGGAATCTGCTAGAAACTGTTTCAATGTCTTGACCTTCAACAAACTGCAAACTGCGCCAACTGGCATGGTCTGGAACAGCGTCAATTGTTGATGCATAATAAATGGCATGTAATTGTTTTTTGTAACCATATTATTTTCTATTTATTTATAACAACAATTAGAAACTATAAAAATTTTACATGCTATTATGCTGGATTGGAAACTAGTTTTTATGAGAAGACCTCCTTTATCCTATGTCAGGTCTACTGGCTAGCCTTCTGATGCACAAGTGGTTGGGTGAGATTAGCATGTGTTTGTAGTCTTGCATGACATTTCCCACATTGTCTTTGGATAACCTCTTAGACAGGTGGAATAAAGAAATCTAGATGTAGCATTTGGTTTATGACATCAGACATCAGGTTCATCAGGATTTTCATTTGTGCTCATTGAATTTTCGCAATGCTGGATTTGTCAGAACACACTCATAGTTATATAGCTTATATACAGATTAGCTTAATTATGTTCGTATAGAAGGATTTTTGTCATCTAATTGGAATTAAAATTTTCTATAAGTTAACTTATATGATTCTTTCACCCTCAAGTCAGTCTACTTATGTTTTATCTTTTTTTTTATTATATGTTCCCTCTAATTGAGATTACTATCAAGATGGGCTCCTAAAGTTCTTAAGACATGATGAATGAATTTCTATATTATTTATAAAAACTGGCAGGCACGTACAGTGAAAGTCATGGTGTGATTTAAACTCATTAATTATGATCTTCCACTTTCAGAACCATTTTTCTAATTGAAAGAGGTAATTCTGGAGTTAGGATGATGCTATTACAGGGTTTCCTGATAGGATAACTGTGTTAAAAATAATTAAATCACTACTGAATTGGAACACAAAGTTTTTTATGGGTAAAAACGTAAAAGTTTTACCATATAGCCTGAACCAGTTTTCGCTTTTAAAAAGCTTCTTCAGAGGCTGCCGTTGGGAGCACTGTCCGTCTTGTTCGTGGCGATGGTATCGACTTTTTAAGGATTGATGTTGTGTGTGTGGGGTGTGATATGTTCGAATAATGCGTGTGATTTGAATTGTGTCTGTTAGTTTAGGATTTAGTTTTTACGTGTTTCGTGTGTTTGTATATTTCCAATTGTTCAAGAGTGTCTAGTTTTTGGCCTTTTGTGTGTATGTGTAGAATGTCCATGTTATTGTCGATGTTTGGGTATGTGTGGTTTGCTTCAATGAGGTGGTTTGCAAAGGTGGATTCTGTAGTGGAGTGTAGGGCTTTTGTGTGTTCAATGTATCTTTGTTTGAAACTACGTCCTGTCTGGCCTAAGTAGAATTTCTTGCAATCTGAGCAGTTCAGTTTGTAAACACGGCAGCCTCTCAAGAAGCTTTTTAAAAGCAAAAACTGGTTCAGGCTATAAGGTAAAACTTTTACGCTTTTACCCATACAAAACGTTATGTTCCGAGTCGGTAGTGAAGTAATTATATTTAGCTATATATCATCCTTTAGTTCATTCTTTACTATTCCCTCTACCATGCTACAGTGTAATTCCAATGCTATGTTTTTAAAGTGTAGTAATAAGTGACAATATGTCGCTTACTATGCCAAGTTTAAACCACTTCAACTTGAACATATGAGTTTTAGGAGAAACATACTTGCTTGACACTTATACTGTTTTATAATATACAGTTATTACAAAATAATAATTGTAATTATAATTATTATATATATTATTTTTTCAACACTAAGAATATTTATCAAATGGAGAATATAATGGAAACAACATTATAACTTTTATTGAAATTGTGTCAGTAAATTACTAGGCAGTGTACTTCAACAGAATTAATTATGGTGTTCATATTTTCAGAGGAAAATCTGGTTTATGCTTAATAATTATAGGTAATTAATTAATTTGTTAATTAATTAATTGATCAATATTATTAAGTATTGATTGGTGATTTATATCCTTCTTAAGCCCCGCGATTGGAGCGCCATTGTTATACAATGTGATTAATTAATTATGAGTTATTAATTAATCTTAATTAAATTTTGATTGATGAGTAATTGATGTGTGGTGAACCTGACCACAATTTAATGAGACTATATCTACTCTTGCCCTACGTATGGTGTGATTGTTATTAGTGGTAATTATGTTAAATTGTCAATTAGTACAAATCACATCTGTAAAAGGTAAACCTCACGTATTTGGTATTGACAATGAAGTTAACAAGACATAGCTTGGCGTTATAATATTCTTGTGATCATAATCATCATAGGGCAATAGTAATAATGAACGCTTAAGCACATCTGGATTAGAATAGCAACTTATCGTTTATTAAACAATTCTTAAATTACAATTATAACTAACATTTCGTCGTTCCTGAAATAAAATCACAAATACAACATATATAACATATAATGGCAATATCATTACTAGCCTACAACTGCAAACATATATGAATTAATTATTACATTCAACAAATGTTATATCTATTCATAACTTTTAATTTATGGTTCATGATTATCTCGAAATTGACGTTCGTGATTATCTCAAGGCGTGGGGTCTTTGTGAGAAATAGGTTCAGTAGTGGTGATTATCAATAATAAATATTTTACATTACTTGGTGTATGTTATCCATTATCATTTGGCTGCAACATCCCGTGGTTCCCTGTGTCCAGCGACGTCGTCGTAACTTCGCATGTTGCTCGCAGATGATATTCACTTTCACAAAAACACTACTAAATTTTCATGTAGGCGTACCGCTGGTTTGACTAATGTGAATGTTCGTGTAAATATTAAGTATCGATTTTCTGTGTGAAGATCATGCGTGTCCGGTTATTTATCTGGGTAAGATCACATTTCGTGCCACAATGTGAATTGACTACAAGTGTTCAATGCAATAGTTCATAAACATTATTGTTACAGTTATACTTTGTATTTACGAGTGAATGTTTATGTTAGTAAACTCGAATTGTATTTATGAGTGACTCGAAATGTTTGTCGAGTGTTACATCACTACAATCGCTGATTGTCGCGCACTGATCTTAAATGTCACTTGTTCTGTTGTTATTTATCATGGTTATTAACACTGATCAAAGCTCTAAGTTAATTTAAAATAGTCTGAATATCACATTTATGTAACCGTTCACTTTTGAAATCAACGAGCAAAATTCTAAGTTCAGAATTTGTAATTAGGCGACCGATAACTGATCAACTAACCAACTAACCAATGAACTGAGTAACTGACCAACTAAGTAACTGATCGACTTCTTGACTGATAACTCATTGCGTCCGCAGGTCCAAAATAATTGAGTAAAATTTTAAGTTTGACTGACCTCGTCTGCGTGGCAAGTAGATAGTTTTATTAACTTCACCCCTACCAGATTTCCTTGTCAGATTCCTTCCACAACATCATCCTCTTCATCATTGGTTAGACCACTCGATTTCTTTGAACAATCCATCCACCTTCTAGATTTCTCCTTGTGACTCTCTTCTGAACTACCCTGTGTTCTAAGAAAAGTTGTAATTCCTCGCCTGTCAATCATCTTCTTTGTTCGACTCCTGTCCGAGCTTCGCCCCACTGATGCATGTTTGTCACCCCAAGTTTTCTATGCTGTTGGCGTAACAAATCGTCGCATTGTTTACCTTACCTTCCCCTTTTGTACCAATTAATAATTCTTTGACAGACGGCTCCCAGTAAAGTTTCTCCAGCTCTCTCCTTGTAAATCGTATATGTCTCCTAAATGAGCAGTCCTGCTGTGTTACATCGTCATCTTCTATTCACCTCGTATGTGCTTTATTGTCCCTGTGAGTTAAACTGTCGTAAACCCTTTTGTGTCCGGGTACGTTTTGTCATTTCACTTATGGTGTGATGCAACGCGCGTGTCATTCGCCTTGTTTCGTCGTAACTGTATGAATAGAGTAGCGACTGCTTTGTTCTTATGTTATGAAGCAATAACTCCACGTAAACCCTCTTCTGATGTTTCAACTTTCAGATCAATTGTCTCAACTGCACGGAGTCATCACCTTTTCGCCCTGTCGTACACCAGTATTGTTTGACTGTCAGTTGATGTTCACCCCTTATTTATTGCTTTACTCATCAGAAATTAACTGCCTAAATATGTCTCTGAAATTTGAGAAATTATCAAAAATTTTCTCGCTATAGGTTGTCACCTATTCCGACTTGTTTAGTGCTGGTTCTGAGTCAACCAGTTCTAACATTTAATTAGTGATTAATTAACTAAGTAAACTCTTATGTTACGTTTGACATTTCTTGGACAGATAGTTTTATTAATTCGTCCCTACTCAAAATTTTGTCCCTGGCGCTGTTCACGCCTACTTTATTTCGTGATTGGTCAGTTTTGAGTTTTCTTGGAATATTTTGTCCCACTATGTCAAGATCCTACGTCATAGTTCTTCCGATAGGTTCTTCGTTTCTGTTGCTATGGAAACACTCCTCTCTACCAGTTTTCTCCCTGGCTTTTGGCTTCTGATAGGTTCTTAGACATCCCCCGATTTTGCTCTGACGAACGTTGACCCTTTTCGTAGAAACTATGGCTATTAGATGCTTGTCCATCAACCTATTGTCTGAAGTAAACTCAGTGTTTCTCTAGATTGCCATTATCTGTACTTTCGGTTCTACCGGCGTATTGTTCTATGTTATAGCCCTTTTTTGTAGCTATTAATAATTTTGGACATCTGCTGGCTGGTGAAGTCACCCCAACTTTCCACGCGTAAATTCTGTCTGTCACTTAGATGATAACTCCAGCTGCGTAACATGACTTGAGTTTTTGTCTGATCTCAGCCTTCTTATTGTTTCTTAAGGATCAGTGCATCCGTTCCATTGTAACATATAGTTTCACTCCTTTTGTCGTCTATCGTATACTGACGTAACCTAGTCGAACATCTGCCACGTTTCTCAGTACGAGTGTGAACGTCCTCGCCCACATTGTTACAGCGGTAGAGAGCAATAATTCTGAACTAAACTTTCCCTGTCATCTTGTGCAACCAATTTCTATAGTTGGTTTGAGCTTAACGTCTTTCTATTGTCAAGTTAGCGACGCTGCTCTGACATCTTCTCATTACGCTTTATTTATTGTGTCAACTATAAGTCGTTGACACCGCCTCGTGTGAACGCACTCCGTCGAGGTGAAAATTTAAAAAATTTTAAATTTTTTTTGCTCGTTACAAGTAATACTATTGAATTCATCATAATGTACTTATTGCTGTACCCAAATGTTCAAAAGAAACTTCGTGAAGAACTGGATAGTGTAGTTCAAAGATCACGAATACCTAATCTTGATGATAGGAAGAATTTAGAACGAAATCCAAGAAGATAACTGTGTCATTTGCAAATGTGCTTGTAGTCAGTTGGGGGGAGGTCAGACGTGAATATTAAACTTAAGATGGGTCCCAGGGCACAAGTATGGTATACTCCAGATTTACTAGTCCAGAATTTAGATATATCGCCACTCATTCTTGTTCTAAGTTGTCTAGCTAACAAGTGTCAATTTAAAAGAAAGTAATATTGTAATTGCAGATCTGACATGCTGCAAAAAATTATGTAGGATTATGAAAACATTATGATCCAGTGGCGCCATATGTAATGAGAAGAATGTGTACCACAATGCTGAGAATCTTTGTCGGAAGAACAGTAAATGTGATGTGTGGACAGAGGAAGGTAGAAGGAAGAGAGATAGAACAAGGCTTTTATTGTATGGCATGTGGATATCTTGCAGTTTTATTAGTGGATTTATAATAAACTTCAAATCCTCATATTTACATAATTATAAAATAGGTCTATATTAAAACAAAAACTACAAAAGAATAATTTGAAGTAATATATCATAAGATAGAATCTTACTTCAGGTACCACGGTTTTTGAGATCAATCTGTATTTTTGCTTATTATTTGTAAATTTATGAGAAAAATTATTTTTTCCTTTTTATGAACTACAATTATGTAAAAATAGGTCAAAATACTTGCATACCTACTTAATCTGTTTATGATTTATTTTAATAAATTTATAAAACTGATATATTTGTTTCTTTGGAATTGAAATACAATATTTAGGAGCTTAATGTCCAGTTTACCTTAGACTGAGTGTCAATACTGCCCACAGCAAAATATTAATATCGTCTTGAGTAAAGGCATTCCACAAATGCTTGAAGTCAGTCGAGTTCACATTTAGCTTTAGTACCATCTTAGTAATACAATCCTAAAGATAGTTTAATGTTTGTCTATTCACTATACTTTGTTCACAGGAAATAAGTCGCTTGCATGGCATGCAAAAGTTTCACAGTTGCAAAAGTGGTTTGTGATACAGAAGGTTTACAGGACGTTACTTCAAACAAAGATACATTGAACACACAAAGGCACTACACTCCACTACCGAATCCACCTTTGGAAACCACCTCATTGAAGCAAACCACACATACACAAACATCGAGATCAACATGGATATTCTACATGTACACACAAAAGGCTGAAAACTAGACACTCTTGAACAACTGGAAATATACAAACACACAAAAACACATGAAAACAACATCCTAAACGAACAGACACAATTCAAATCACATGCATTATTCGAACATATCACACCCCACACACACAACAACGATCCTTCAAAAGTTGACACCGTCGCCAAGAACAAGACGGGCAGCACTCCTAGTGGCAGCTTCTGATGAAGCTTATAATAAGTTTTCCAGTGAAGGGTTAGTGAGTTTCGGTCAAAAATAACATAAATTTTTAACTTATTTGTGTCGACGTTTTGTCAATGTTTATTGTCATCATCAGGACAATTGTTGCTGATGCCAAACACACAATTGTTGCTGACGCCAAACACACAATTGTTTCTGACGCCAAACACATCACAGTTGTGTGTTTGGCGTCAGAAACAATCGTCCTGATGATAACAATAAACATTGTCAAAACGTCGACACAAACAAGTTAAAAATTTGTGTTATTTTTGACCGATCCTCACTAAACCTTCACTGAAAAATTCATTGATTGATGGTCACTACGAATTTAAGGACTTATAATAAGTGAAAACTGGTTCAGGCTATAAAGTAAAACTTTTACGTTTTTACCAATAAAAACTATGTGTTCCGAGTTGGTAGTGATGTACTCATAATTATTAATCTACCTTCAGTATTTTTGGCCTGACACACTTATCCTTACAAGGTTGTCTAAGCTATGATGACTTCTCTAGTCTAATATTTCTATGGTTTGAACTATAGTCTTTGCACAGTGATAATTAGGAAAAAAGAGATTTTATTGCTGGATTTTATATTAAAAATAATGTACTTTAATATGAACTGTAATTTACTTAAAACATTCGTGAGACAACGTCCTTAAATTAAAGTGTGAAGGGATAATAAAACTGGGTTTTCAAAATATCTTGAGAAAGACTCACTTTCACAAGATTTGTTTAAGAAAACAAATTTAGAATTAAAGTGATTCCTAATGACATAAGATTATTACCTTTAATTTGAATAAATTAAGATACAATATTTTGAAATCAGCGCTTTTCCAACTCTTATATTGTTTTTATCTCTTATACTTAAAGTTCTTAAACTTTCACAGCCGTCTTCCATATTATTGAAAATGCTATTATCAGCCAGGCTGTTAGGCCGTGGTCCACAGTTATTGCTATTGACAAACGTTGCAGACCATCATCAGTGCCTAAGATTGGCAAGATGTCCACCAGTTCACCTCAGAGATGAGGTAGAGACTACGTATTTTGCCTGAGGACAAAAGTTTATATAAGTGGGCCTTCACAGGCAAAATACGTAGTCTCTACCTCATATATATACTTCAATCACTTTCTGCTACAGTTCATTTCTTGATATATATAAAGTATTTATTTATAATTATATTACCTCAAGATGTTCTTTTCCTTATTTGGAACATGTTTCGAGAGTTCCTGTTCTCTCATCTTCAGCCTTCGCCCTCTTGTTTCTGGTGAAGTATTTGTGTGTTGGCTACTGGATGTTATTAAGGTAGTTTGTTGGTCTTTGGTCTTTTAAAGTTGTATTATTGTGTGTGGTTGTGGTATATATTTTTGTATTTTGTGTATTTTCGATGTTGAGTGCTTTGAATATTGTGTCATGTTTTGTATTGATTTTGTATTTGTTCTGGTATTAGTTTGTTTTGTGTTTTATGTTTGTATATTTGTAAATTTTCCCAAATGTTCATTATGGTGCCTTTGTGTGGTATATGTTTTATTAGTGATACATTGGTTATGTTTGGGAATTCGTGTCCTGTGTTTATTGCATGTGTTGCTAAATTGGATTTATATATTTCTGGTTTTTTGTATGCGTTTAGGTGTTCAAAATAACGTTTTTTCAGCTGTTTTTTTGTTTTTCCTATGTAACATTTATTGCAATCTTGGCATTCAATTTTGTATATACCGTTAGTTGTTGTATTATCTTTGTTGTGTGAGCTATTTAGAATTTGTAATTTATTTTTATTAGTTTTGTATGCTATTTTTATATCTGTGTTTTTAAATAGTTTTGTTAGTTTTGTCATTTTATTATTTATGTATGTGAATGTGGCCCATTTTTTGTTGTTGTTATTATTTATGTGTTGTTCATTTTGATTGATTCTTAATTGTTCAGTTTTTATTTTATATTTGATTTTATTTTCTATTTTGTTCACAGTATTTTTATTGTATCCATTTTCATAACCTATTTGGTATATTATATTTCTTTCTTTGTCAATTTCTTGTTTTTTTAGGGGAATTTTGTACATTCTGTTAAATAGTGAATAGAATGCTGCCATTTTATGTTGTGGTGGGTGGTCAAAATGGTTAGGTATAATGATGTTAGTGGAAGTTGGTTTTCTATATATTGCATATTGTATGTAGTTGTTGTATCATGTGATGGTTATGTCTAAATAGTTTATTTTGTTATGTTTTTCTTTTTCTTCTGTGAATTGTATTTTAGGATGTATGTTATTGATTTGTTTCAGTATGTTCTCTGCTTTTGTGTTTTTGTTATTTGATACATATAGTCCATCGTCTACATATTTTATCCATATGCCATTTGGGTCCTGTGATTTTATAATATTTTGTATTTTTGTGTCTATGTGTTGTAGGAATATTTCTGCTATTATGCTTGATAATGGTGATCCCATTGCTAAACCTTCTTGCTGTTGATAAATTTTGTTATTAAATTCAAAGTAATTTTGTTTTAGTATTAATTGGAGGCTATTTTTTATTCCGGTTATATATTGTTTGTTTCATTTTGTTCTTTAAGTTTGTTTATTATTATGTCTATTGTTTCTTCTACTGGGATGTTGGTGTACATGTTTGTGACATCATATGATGTGAAAAATGTATTTTCATTTATATTTATTGTTTTTAGTTTGTCTGTTAATTCGTATGTATTTTTTATGCTATGATGGTTATTTGTTAGATGGTTATTTTTTAGTTTTTGTGCTGTTATTTTTGCTATGTTGTATGTAGAAGCTTTTTTGAAGTTGATTAATGGACGTATTGGGTTGTTTAATTTGTGTATTTTTATTAGGCTATTCATTTTAGGTGGTTCTGGATTATTATTTATATATATATATATATGTCTGTATTTTTCATGTTGAAAATGTTTTTAGTTGTTTTTATTAGTTTTATTGATTTTTTTTTATTTCGTTGTCCATGACGTGTCCGATACTTAACTAAATATCACTATAGTATTGACGACTCGGAACACTAAGTTTTTTATAAGTAAAAACGTAAAGTTTTACCTTACAGCCTAAACCGGCTTTCACCTTTAGAAGGCTTCATCAGAGCCTCTGATGAAGCCTTCTAAAGGTGAAAGCCGGTTTAGGCTGTAAGGTAAAACTTTATGTTTTTACTTATAAAAACTTAGTGTTCCGAGTCGTCAATACTATAGTGATATTTTATTGTTTGTTTAAGATAGTTTTCTGTTGGGTTTTTGTTTAGTTGTACGCAATTATTATTGTTGATGAAGTCTTCGGTTTTTTTAATGTAGTCTGCTTTATCAATGATTACTGTTGCTTGACTTTTGTCTGCTTTAGTTATTATTAAATTATTGTTCTTTACTTTATTTTTAATTTCTTTTATTGTCTTTCTTTTGTTTTTCTTTGTTTTTCATTTCGCTAGTGATTATTTTTTTAATTATATGTGTTGCTTCTGTTCTTTTTTCTTCTTGTATATTGTCTTTTATTAGGTTGATGGCAAATTCTGTTTCTACTATTAAATTTTCTAGATTTTTGTTTGCATTTTGAGTTGTGTTAGTTTTTGACATATTGTTTAAAGAAACAGAATATTTAAACAAGACATTATCTTGTCTTAGCAAGTGTGGTTTTTATGATATACCACTTAATTAAACAATTAATTAATTAAACATTTATTAAAAATTCTAATAGAGATCATTCTATTACTTTAATTAATTATATTACTAATGTCTCAATTAATTAACAATCTTCAAGTAAAGTAACTCTTATACTTGAGTTTACGTTATAGTTACTTGATTTTAATTATATAATAAAATATAAAAATATAATAAAATATGGTTTCTATATTGACCATTTATTTATGAGATTAATAAATTTATATTATTTTATATCAATTATTATTCTTTGAACATTTATTGATTATTCATTAAGAAAAATAAAAATATAATAAAGTTTATGTAAACTTGTATATGGAATCTAGAGCCTTCTTTCGATAGACCTCAGGGTCATTTATAATATTAAATAAATGTCTGACTTCACCTGGATATTTCTGCAACCATTTAACTGTGTCGTTACCGTCACCTGGACTCTCGAGTTTGGGATCCTCTTCGGGTATCACCTTCTCTGTCTCTGCGTCGTTGAAATTACTCTCTCTGTCTACTGGATGCTGTGTTCTGACATGGACCTCTGGTCATGATGATGTACGGCTGGATGTAGCTGTTGATGATGGTCTGCAACGTTTGTCAATAGCAATAACTGTGGACCACGGCCTAACAGCCTGGCTGATAATAGCATTTTCAATAATATGGAAGACGGCTGTGAAAGTTTAAGAACTTGAAGTATAAGAGTTAAAAACAATATAAGAGTTGGAAAAGCGCTGACTTCAAAATATTGTATCTTAATTTATTCAAATTAAAGGTAATAATCTTATGTCATTAGGAATCACTTTAATTCTAAATTCTCGCAGCATTCCCTAGCCCGCCAAGACCCTCCCACCAACGTTCCAGCCAGTCCCTACTCCTACAGAAGCGGTGTGAAGGAGAGGTGATTGGCACACCACTACACACATACATTTGAGGCATGCACGCACTCACATGCTCGCACGGGCGCCTTCTATTCTGCAGCGCACAAGTGCTTTCAATTCTTTTTGTTTTGTTTCAATTTTTTGTTTGTAATTTGTATTTTGTTTCTTTTTTATGGTAGTGATTACCATACCACTACTACTAACACATTTACCGTTTTTGTTTGGAGTCTACAATATTACTTACTTTACTTTAGCCAAACCCGTACGTGGTTCTTTAACCATTCGACGTCGAGCCTCCCAGTAGCGATTGGTGATGTCGTTGGTCGGGTATGTGAGTGCTTGGCAGTCCCGTAAGTGTTCTCCGTCCATTCTTCCGGAGTTGCAAAGCGGACAGGTTTCGTTCTCAGCTAGGCCGATGCGGTGTAGATGAGCTTGCAAGTAGTCATGTCCGGTAGTAAGGCGGAAATGGGCGATGGCCTCAGCTCCGTCCAGGTGTCTCGGTATTGGTCCTACAGTGGCAAGACTTTCCCACTTTTTACCAGTACCCAGGGTTTTTAGAGTTCTTTGTGTGGAGGTGTTTATAACTGAGGTGATGAGGTTATTGGCTCTACTGAGAGTAAGCGGCATGTCCGGCTGCTCCGATTCTGCTCCTTCTTTGGCTTCTTTGACGTTGGCTCTTTCGTTTCCAGGAATTCCTACATGGCTTGGCACCCACTGTAGGGTAACGATCCATCCGGTTGACACCAGCTCTGCAAGTTTCGCGCGGCACTGAATTGTTCTCAGGCAGTCGGTGGGAGCGTTGCTGGTGAGCGCAAGAATTGTGGACTGGGAGTCGATTAAAAATACCACTTTTCCTGGTGCTAAGGTCTTGGCTAGTAGCTGGTTGGAAGCTTCGTAGACTGCGCACACCTCACCATCGAAGTTACTAGCGTTTCTTCTCACAGCTGTTGAATTCTCAAAGAGGCTATAAAACCATCCCGCGCCTGCTCCCCTCGTTTCAGGTAGGAATGAGCCGTCAGTGTATATGTGGAGCCAATCATTCGAAGGGTACCTAAGGTTGATGGTTTCTATGGCGTACGACTTGAGCTCGATAGGGTTGGCTTCGGCCTTGTTGGTTGTTAGGCTGATTAGGTCAAGCCGCTTTGCAGGTAAAGCGTTTGCCACTGCATTGTAGTACTGTATGGGAGCCCAACGGTCTAATGATAGTTGGTACTTGCTTATAAGAGCTTCAGCGTGAGTTAGAGGCGAAGTTTGGGTTTTGAGTCATTGGGTTGCACTTCTGTATCCATTCCAGTGATTCCCATCCACTCTCTTAGCCCTTTCCCAAAACTTAAGCGTGCATTTATCCCTCCGGCTATCTAAAGGTTCGATGCCAGTTTGAAGTTGCATGGCCGCTATTGGGGCTGATTTTGCTCCTCCGGTTATAATTCTTAGAGCGTTATTCTGGACAACGTCGTATTTATTTAGGTTGGTTTTACTAGCAAGTGAGGTGACTTCCGAGCCATATTCAAGTACTGGACGGACGTATGTTTTGTAGGCTATGGATAGAACATCTTGAGTGGCTCCCCACTTGGTAGCAGTCAGTCTCTTGAGAAGATTGATACGTTTCTGACCCTTCTCGGCCGTACTTGTGACATGGGTGCTGAAAGATAGTTTCTTGTCGAGGTTGATTCCCAGATACTTGGACAGCGATACTTGTCTTAGAGGTGATCCCATGAATTTTAAATTGATTACTGGGGCCCTAGTGGACATGGTGAAGAGTTGAGATACTGTCTTATCGGTACTAACTTCCATTTTGTTGAGGCTTGACCATACTTCGAGGTTTAAAAGAGCTTTGTTTAGAGCTTCTACGAGGGTGTTTACGTTGCTTCCAGTAGCCCACAACAGGACATCGTCAGCAAAGAAGAGGAATGAGATTCCTGGTATTTTTTGAAATGCATTCTTAAGGTCGTCTATCATTACGTTGAAAAGGAGACAGCTTAGTACCGCCCCTTGCGGCAAACCTTGATGTAGTAGTTTGTATGGGGAAGTTGCGTTAAAGAATTTGCATCATATGTAGCGTTGCGAGAGGAAGCTTTGTATCCACTTTAGCATGTTCCCGTTTACTCCTAGTTTCTTAAGTTTGTGAACAAGCATACCGCGCCAGATTTTGTCATATGCAGCTTTAAAGTCTACTAAGACGGCTACAGTGGATTGTTTTCTGTGGAAACCGTCCTTTACCAACTGGGTAAATTTTACAACTTGGTCCATGGTTGCTCTGTGCTTACGGAATCCTGCTTGGCAGTTGCTAATGGCTCCTTTAACTCTAGAAATTCCCGGAGTCTGCGTTCGACCATTTTTTCAGTAACTTTAGAGCAGACACTAGTCAGTGAAATAGGGCGGTAGTTATTTAGGTTGTTCGCAGGCTTGCCTTTTTTTAGTATTGATAATACTTCGGCTTTTCTCCTACAATATTATACCTTTACGTTGTGCAGTTAGTTACATTGTTTCATTTTTCAAAGTTTCTCTTTCGTTAGTTATTTACATTCGTTTCTCCTTACATACGCTTATTCTTTCATGCGTTTATTTTGTATTTTTTTCATTCTTTACATTTCTTTCATTTTATTTACATTATTACTATATACTTCTATTCTTTGTATTACTTTATTCAAAATGAATCTGATAGAGTTGCTAACTGTCGCCTGAAATGAGGAAAATGCCGTTGGTTTTTTTTTTTTCAAAACAAAGGATTAATTGACAATCCTAGATTATGTAATTAATGTAATGTAAACAATCGTGAAAATAAACTAAAAAAACCCTCCTAATAAAAATTTAAAAAAAGAAACAAAATAAAAAGAATTGAAGGCGTGTTTGCGTTTAATAAAAAATAAATAAACATAAAAAAACGAAATTAAAAATTACAAACAAAAAATTGAAATAAAAAGAATAAAATTGAAGCATGTGTGCGTGGGGAATTAAAGGCATGCGCGCGTGCATTCATCATATGAATGTGTGTAATGTATGCTAAACACTCCTCCTTCACACCGCTTCTGTAGGAGTAGGGACTGGCGGGAACGTTGTTGGGGGGGACTTGGCGGACTAGGGAACGCTGCGAGAGTTGCTTGTAGACAGATACTGGAAAAGACCTGAATCTTTTTAATCCTGGACAACAAAAAACTGTTTATTATTACTTCCTGTGCTTGACTATGAATAACTTTCCTGTCTTTGCTAGTTGAAGGAGAAGTATTCAATTTAACAAATCTTGTTACTGGATGATAACACAAATAATTATGATAATACGTAATTACAGAACAAAAGTACCAATAGAAATTATCTACAAAATTAAATAACTAATAAGAATGAGTGACTGTAAAACAACGATACAATTAATAATAAATTGAATAATAATAACAAATGCAAGACTGAGATAGTATGTCACACAGTAACTAACAATGTACGGGTAACTACACACGCAAGTTGGCAATACCTTCACTTGCATACCAGCTGATTCTCCACTACCCTCCCGCCATTAACAATTTCAAAGTGGACTCGTCCATCCATAAATTGGTTTCTGCGCATATGCCCTTAACTTTCAGTTTTACTGTACATATGCTCATATAAGTTACCTATGATCTCAGCAATGTCATTCACTCTCAATCGGTGGTCTTCTAACATGTGATGACATTTTTTTAAATGCTATCTGGAGTTGTTGCACTGTTTCAATGTCTGCTGCAGGGATCATCTTCAGTGCTCATACAACATTGTTTAAATTCGAGTGCCCACTTACACATCGTTTCTGATGGCCCTGCATCTCCTAAGACATTTTTCATTTTGTTGTGACTTTTAGTTATCACTAATAGACCTTCCTTCACAAAGAATTCAATCGCAGCATGATGTTTGTCAATGTTTTCAAAACACGCATGACACATAAATTTTGAACAGCTGGTTCATATTAGATGAACAAATCGACAGATTTGAAAATTAACAGATGTTCACACAAAATATGAATTGTACGTGTTAAAAAGTTTAGTTCTACCACTAAGCTATAGATATCACTCCGTGAACTCTTCCTCCTCAAGATCTTCCTATGTTATTCTCATTCTTTTTGGATGCTGCCCAGGTCTCGGAGGCATAAATTAATGTGGGTCTTATTGGGGGATTGTAGAATTGTAGAGAACAAGTTTTGTAATGCCAAATGTTTGGTGCTACAAAAATAAAATACTACAGTATAAAGTTTATAAATTTTGTCAGTGAAGTATGAAAAGTATTCATCCACCTAACAACATCACAAGGCTAAGTGTATCTGTGAGAAATGCAGTGCCTGCTGGTAGAGAAGGTCAGAATTATGGCTAGGGGCTAAGCATTTGGTACTTGGTTTCCCCACTCCCCTTTGAAGTAGGTTCTCTGACAACCCAAGGGCAACAATGGGCTAAGGTTTAGTTTTTTGATTTTAGGTCTGACATGGTTACTGATAGAACTAAATCTCAGTGATACCTATATAGACAATGTCTATGTACAAGGCTTCTTTAGCTACTTGCCACTACTTCACATTTGATAAATAAATATTGGTAAAACTTCCATTGTGGAGAGGGGTACACAGACACCATTAATTCAGGTTTAATATGCTAAATAAATAATGAATAGAATGAAGCATATTTTAATTCAGTAACATCAATACATACATTTGCAATAAAGTAATATGAAAACGACTTTTAAATGAAGGAACTGACTGGCATTCAAATGAACATTACAACCTGATTGACTCTATTAAAGGTATGTTAGTTATGATGTCACCACAACAAAAAGAGAAAATGATGTTAGTGAAGGCAGCCACAATGAGTTAATGACAGTCTTGGTTCCCCTCTAATTATAAACTGTATGCAACTTTGAGGTTATCTTAAGCTCTGTGCCTAATGGCTCTGTGGCCTTGGACCACTGATACAATGTACTGGTTATATGTTTCTTTATAGTTTCTTGCAGTAATAGTATATTATTGTATAATGTTTACAACTATATAGATCTTTTTGGCAAGTATTGATTCGTTTTCTGTACATTTTGAATATACTTATACAAAACAAACCAATAAATTAAATATACTTATATTTGTAGAAGAAATCTGACATAACTGTGAACAATATTACACACACACACACACACACACACACACTGTACTGTTGTTTTTTCTGATATAATAATATTTATTATATGCACCACGTTGGTTGCGTCATTTATAGTACTGTTATTAATTACAGGTATTGTAATTAAGATCTGCTCCACGTTGGATCAGCCATTTATCTGTACTGTTCTTTTTTACTGATAGAATACAATAGAATACACAGGTATTGTAATTATTTAATAGTATATTACAATTAATAAATGTACCTACTGTTATTATGTTTTTTTATTTACCAGTACATGTAAAGAAACTCTTTCTCTCAGGGTTAATGATTATTAAGTTATTTGATCGTATTTACAATTGTATCTATTATTTTCTTTTCTTTAAACCAAACCAAAGTCAGTTAATATGTAGTATTTTGATAATTAACCATGTAAAAAATAAGTACCAGACTAATGTAACTTAACCGACTCTGAATTCTTCCAGCTGCCATGGGTTCACTTCTGGTTGTTGTTTACCTTTATTCAAAAGCAATATTAGGCTTGGCAATCTGTTCCTTCACACAGATTTCTTATTGATCTCACCGCTGAATGCCGCTCTCCAGGACTACTGCAACACAGATGTCTCCTCGGAACACTTAATTATCCTTTATGGCCACTTAAACTCTTCTTCAGTCCAGTATTTTCCTCTTCTGTCGTCGTTCTATCAAGGATATTGTTATATTTCTCGTATTATTATTTATTTATTAAATATTATAATCAAAACTCTGGTATCACAATTTAAATTCCTTTACTGTATTTTCATTTCCTTGTTACATTAACTTGATGATGTATAAATGTTATTTTATGAATTTAGACTCTTCAAGCTACTCTTATAGATATAATTTTAGAGTTATAACGTTACTGTTATTGAATATAATTTAAGACTCTTCATGTAGTTACTATTAGATATAAAATTAGACTCTTCATGTTACTCTTATTGAATATAAAATTAGACTCTTCATGTTACTCTTATTGAAAATAATTTACGACTCATACACATTTCCTTCATCACTATACAATACAATTTTTTAATAATTTACAAAATTGCCCCTTTGATAATTCCCTAATTTCTTTACATCTGTTGATCATATACCTATTAAAACATATATCATTTTTCTATTTCTTATTAAACATCTTTATTTTACCTCTAATATTCGTAATTCTATTGGTTATTTATTAAATTATAATTTTATTACTCTTTACTCTTCTTATAACATTCATTCCAATTTCATATATTATTTTCTGAACATATAACTGAATATGGTTTTATATCATATAGGAATCGACCTCTATGTTGACTGGGTAAGTCGATATTCCCAATGTTTTTTGTTTACATTTTAAAACATATGTTACATTCAATACAAAATCTGCATCCTTTCTCTTTTAAAATTTATTATCTCCCTATTATGTACTGTGTGCATTTTAACAGCAGTACATAATACCTTCCCTTATTTCATAATTTCAGATACAATTTTAGATGAAATTTTGAAATAACCAACATAGTCTAATTTTAACATTTAAACATCTGATTAATTAGGTATTTGTACCTCACAAAATTCTTTTAGCAAATTAGTTTTTTCTTTTTTTTTAATATTACAAATATGGTTCATTATTATCATGATATCTTAAACACTTATTTATGACTTAAAACAACGTTAATTAAACCAACTGGTTTTAGATCAAAATAATAAATAACAAATAACAATTGTGCCTAATTTCATGGCTAAAAAACTCAAAAACATGACTAAAACATTATCGTTCTTTTGAACCTCACCTTCCCAATCCGGGTCATACATTTCATTTGTTCTTCATTTAAGAATTATTTTTCTTTTAATTATTACTTTATTTATACGGTCGAATCTGATTAAAATTTTATGTATCTTTAACCTTCCCATCTTGGTATTTAATTACTACAAATCCACACAATTTAATCCTACTGGCTACGACATTATTCAACTCAAGTGTCACTATATTTTCCCCAATCTGATAAGTACCCTCTTAATTCTATTACAATATTCTTCCCAACTGTTTGATGCAATTACTAAATCATCGACATAAACCGTAATAACTTCTAAAATCTCCTTGCCCCATACTCAGTCAAATCATTCCGTAAATATGGCCACATTATGGACCAGCCCAAAAGGTGTTCTCTTGAAATGATAACTTATACCATTCACATATTCTATACTTTCTGGATGCAATTCTATTTGCCAATATCCAGGTACAGCACAATTATTAAAAAATGATGTTATTAAAATGTTTTAAAACTATTCTTATATTCTTTGGTGACGCCTTATCAGGAATTATCATCTGATTAATTTGACGCTCATCCAAACACAATATTAAGGACTTATCCTTACATGGGAATTACTACTAACGGGCTCGTGTGTTTTGACTGACTTATTTCAGTTATCTTTTTACTAATCCTTTGTCGATTTCTTATTTTATATGCCCTCTTACTATATAGGGTATTGGGTATAATTTCTTATTTAAACTCACCTTCCCTCTTATGGGTCATTTGTATTGCACTCCTATTATCTTGCCAAGTTTATCTTCCATTGCTTCATTCAGTAACTGATGGTTCATTTCTTTATTTATTTGTTTTAATTACTTATTCTCTTTACTCATTATTATTACCTTATTATTGTTATTAACCGTCTTTCTCTTCTTAATCGATTCAAAATAATTTCCCTGAAGTATCCTGTAAGATGTTCTTACGTTTTCTGAATTTGGTTGGTTCTTTTCCTTTCTTTTGATTCATTAAAATAAAATTTTTTATTTGTAATAACTTCAATATTATGTTGTTTGTCTTATGAATTAACCTAATCTTTGTTCTATTAGTTTGCTGTGGTCCATGCCCAAAAAATCAGTCCCTTCTTTCCATATTTTCATCTTTAGTTCATCCATTGTCAAATACATAAGTTATCCTTTTTGCCCGAACTATTATTGTTTTCAGTATGAATTCTATCCTTGTCCACTTTATCAGTACTACCTTGTATTCTGATTTTTCTGCTGAGAAGTCTTCACTCATTTCAAGATCTCCTGTTGAATTTCCAACCAATTCTGTCCTAATGACATATGTTTCGATCACTCTGTACTGCAATTTTTTGAACACCAAATTTTCAATGGTATCTTCACCTACTTTTAACACTTTATTCTCTAGTTCTTTAACCAAATATGTCACTGGTATTTCAACTATTGATGATATAGCTGATATTTTATTATCCATTTCTTTTTCTGCTGTATTCATTTTCAATATAAATTTCCTTAATTTTTTATTATGATTTTTTAATTCTGTTCTTTCCGTGTTATTAGCGATTAAAATATTATGTACATTAACCAGGCCACTCCTAATCATATCTAATTCTTCCTGTGTATTTTTCTGTTTCTTGGGACGTCTTTTACCTATTTTCTTCGTCTTCTTTTCCCCATACTTATTATTCTCTTTGTTTCTGCTATGTTTATCCTTATATAATGATACACTTTTATCCTCTTTATTTTCTATTTCTTTACTACCTTTTATTTTCTGATTTACTGGTTTCCTGATTTGATCGTTTGGTATTATTTCTATCTCCGTTATCTTATTCAATGTTTCCACCTTTTGCTTGTCATCTTCTATCGTTGTTTCTATTGACTGGTTTTCATCACTCCTTATTTCTTTCATTGTTTCTATATTCAATTTCACTTTTGTGGATTGCCTAACGTTCTTTTCCTCATAATTTTTCAATATTAACTTGATTTCAGCCTTCTGGTGGTCTAATTTATTATTACCCCATTTATTTGTCATTGAATGGTCTCCTTTAATTCCTCATTATTTTGTTTTAATAAATTTTCATTATCTATTTTCATTTGTTTCTTTAATTCCTAATTATTTTGTTTTAATAAGGTTTCATTATCTTCTTGGTTACTGTCCATTTTCTTGTCCATTTTTTCAATATCCTCCTTCATTTGTTTGAAATTTTCATTGGTTTGGTTATACCCTTCCATTATAATTCTCATCATCTCCTGTAAATTATCGTCCATTGACTGGGTTGGTTTCTTTGGTTGGTCCCCTTGGGCATCCCTTACTATTATTTCCATTTGTTTCTTCCTCTTCAGCACTATTACTCCTTAATTCATATCACTGCTCTGGTTTGTTAGCCATTTTACAATCTTTAACTTAATTTAATTACAAGGAAAAAAATTTTTTATGCTAATTAAATTTAACAAAATTGTGTTATTTGGTGCTGGTTTAAAGAAAATCTTTGCTTTCACGTATGGGCGCCATTTTATGTACTGTTGTTTTTTTTCTGATATAATGATATTTATTATATGCACCACGTTGGTTGCGTCATTTATTGTACTGTTATTAATTACAGGTATTGTAATTAAGATCTGCTCCACGTTGAATCAGCCATTTATCTGTACTGTTGTTTTTTACTGATAGAATAAAATAGAATACACAGGTATTGTAATTATTTAATAATATAATACAATTAATAAATGTACCTACTGTTATTATGTTTTTTATTTACCAGTACATGTAAAGAAACTCTTTCTCTCAGGGTTAATGATTATTAAGTTATTTGATCGTATTTACGATTGTATCTATTATTTTCTTTTCTTTAAACCAAACCAAAGTCAGTTAATATGTAGTATTTTGATAATTAACCATGTAAAAAATAAATACCAGACTAATGTAACTTAACCGACTCTGAATTCTTCCAGCTGCCACGGGTTCACTTCTGTTGTTGTTTACCTTTTTTCAAAAGCAATATTAGGCTTGGCAATCTGTTCCTTCACACAGATTTCTTATTGATCTCACCGCTGAATGCCGCTCTCCAGGACTACTGCAACACAGATGTCTCCTCGGAACACTTAATTATCCTTTATGGCCACTTAAACTCTTCTTCAGTCCAGTATTTTCCTCTTCTGTCGTCGTTCTATCAAGGATATTGTTATATTTCTCGTATTATTATTTATTTATTAAATATTATAATCAAAACTCTGGTATTACAATTTAAATTCCTTTACTGTATATTCATTTCCTTGTTACATTAACTTGATGATGTACAAATGTTATTTTATGAATTTAGACTCTTCAAGCTACTCTTATAGATATAAATTTAGAGTTATAACGTTGCTCTTATTGAATATAATTTAAGACTCTTCATGTAGTTACTATTAGATATAAAATTAGACTCTTCATGTTACTCTTGTTGAAAATAAAATTAGACTCTTCATGTTACTCTTATTGAAAATAATTTACGACTCATACACATTTCCTTCATCACTATACAATACAATTTTTTAACAATTTACAAAATTGCCCCTTTGATAATTCCCTAATTTCTTTACATCTGTTGATCATATACCTATTAAAACATATATCATTTTTCTATTTCTTATTAAACATCTTTATTTTACCTCTAATATTCGTAATTCTATTGGTTATTTATTAAATTATAATTTTATTACTCTTTACTCTTCTTATAACATTCATTCCAATTTCATATATTATTTTCTGAACATATAACTGAATATGGTTTATATCATATAGGAATTGACCTCTATGTTGACTGGGTAAGTCGATATTCCCAATGTTTTTTGTTTACATTTTAAAACATATGTTACATTCAATACAAAATCTGCATCCTTTCTCTTCTAAAATTTATTATCTCCCTATTACGTACTGTGTGCATTTTAACAGCAGGACAACACACACACACACACACACACACACACACACACACACACACACACACACACACACACACACACACACACACACACACACACTACAGTATTGAATTTATTCTTTCTGCATTTTTTTCAGACAAATTTGAAAAAGATGTTCTAAATACTCTAAAATAATTCATACCAATATATACATCAGTAAAGTGGTAACATTACCTAAGTGGCGGCAAAAGGGATTTTTGGGTGCAGGGAAGGTAAATGAAAATTTAAAAAAAAGATGACAATTTTAATTAATCCCATGGAAATTCTATACACAATCCTTCCAGAAATCTGACACTTTTATGTAATTTATTGACACTAGTTAAACACAACTTTAAATATTAATTTTTTTTTTTTTTTTTTGAAAAAATATTAGCAAGATCCATTTGCTTTTTGGCTGTTGAAGCACTGTTTTCAACATGAAAACGAATATTACTATAACATTATTTAATTGGTGGGTTGTGAATCACTTTGACATTGTAGTAGTCTAGGAGACAATATAATGTTAGAATCATTTTGTTAGGCTACAAAAAAATTTGTCAGATGCAGTGGCATACCTAAGCTATTTGGTACCCAGTGCGGAGCTCGGATTTGTCACCTCCCCATAATGATACCCCCCTCCAAACAGCCAAAATCATTTAAATGGTACTCAGATTTGAGTAAGCTAATAGCCGAATATAATGTCTTTATTGTCAACATAAAGTTAGTTTTTCTTTCAACAATCCAAGTGCAATATTTAATAATACAGTAACTACACAAAGACTATATTAACTATAGTCATGGTAGCCTATGCACATTTTCTTATACCGTACACTAAAGTTTACTAGCAAACGCCACTTACAGATACTGAAACTACACTTCAAACTATGCTAAAATTGTTATCAGGATAAATGATCTGTTGCTGACTATCAATAAAATTACAAGAACAAATAGGATCGTCATCAATCAAAATACACATTTTAATTTTAAAATACTTTAATATCTTCAGTAATTTGTGATTTGGTTAATGCATAATTCACTGTAAACACATATATCACATCAATATTTCTCTATGATTTTAAACATCTTATGTTTTCTGTCTTTGTACTTTGATTTCTGGGAATTTACTAATTGCATCATCAAAATTAATTTTATCAGCTGTTTTGTGCTCGATTGAAAGCCTCAACTGGCTTGTAGTAGAACAAAGACAACTTTTAATCGACTTAAGTTTAGAAAAACCTTGTTTACACGAAGCAATCTATAAGCAAATTGGGTATTAATGCTAAAGCCAAGTTTGGAACAGAGTCAGAAAATTCCATTTCAATTATGAATTCCAAAAATTTCACCGATGACCACTTCTTGCACTATTCTTGGTCGATTTCAGCCACTTGCAAATGTCTTCTCAGTCGCTTGATTTCAACAATGATGTCTTCTTTGGAGAATTCATCAAACGTTTGTGCCGGGTTTGAATTTTCCCGGCATGATTTAAACAGTTGCTGCCGCCAAAGTGGGTGGCCTCTGGACGACACAGCTATGCAATTAGTAAGGCTGTGTCTCTGCCGCACATCAACACGATTGAGTTAGCCAGCCAACTGTAACAGCTGATGCCTTGCTGGCTGAAGTTAGGTTAAACAATTCTAAATAAGTTGAATTTCTGTACCTTGGTGGGTTAGCAGAACAAGCAGTTCTTCCTCATTTCGTCTTCAGCCTTCCAACTGGGCGTTTTATGGTCTGACGGCTTGGCAAACAACTTGTTCAACTTACTATGAGTTCGTAAATTTCTAAAGTGTCTCAGGGTCCCCGTATAGCCGGGAGAGAGGGAAATGCGGAGATGGTGACACCAACACCCGTCACCATCTGCAGAGCTGTGCACTAGAAAGCTTCCCAATGCTGTCAGACCCAGAAATACGCCAGAACACTAAAAGGACAGCTGCCCAGAAGGAGACTAGCAGGAGGTTCGGAACTCACCAGTACCATTACGACACTCATCATCACAGGCTCTACTTGGTATTATTAATTCTTCAAAAGTACAGGTGGGAGGATTCCATTTACTAAATCTCAACAACAAGACTCCACCAGTTTTCAAAGCATACATATAAATAGTATTTTCATATTTATAATGATTAAAATTTTGTTAGAACAAGTCCTATGGATGTATATTTGTGATTTATATTATTAACTGTGTTAAAAGGATCCACTTGTTATACTGTTTGATTAATTTTTATTGTTAATAGTATTGGTAATTGTGATTAATACAAATTGAATATATATTTTTGTTGATATAATGAAAACTAAGAACTGCTATGAAATATACAAGAATTCAATCGTTTGAACACTGTAGCAAAACATGTTATGATGATGAAATGAGGAAACACTAATAAAAAGTTGTTACGGTTTAAATGAGTGTTTTATTGCAAGTCTTGTCACTTTGGGCTCCAGCACATTTTTGCTCCATCTTGGCCAAGTGTCTAGTTTTCATATTTTACGTGATGGCCATAACTGGGCCGTTACACGTTTCAATAAGATTTGATGATAGACCTTGCAAATCTTCATTTGAAGCACTGACTAAGTTATTTGGTTCCAGAATACCGAACAATTTTGACACTTTTTCCATTTATTTGGTCCTATTATCAATTTCTGAATGGAATTGATCCACACATTCAAACATAGCTCTTTTCAATTCTTGTTTTATTGTTAGACAAACATCTCTCTACTTTTCCCCTGGTATCATCTTCTTGAACTTTCTTCTACCCCTATTTTCTACAGGAATGTCCATTTTCACACACCTCAATAGCAAATGTGACGGCATTGTCGACGATAGTATTACACTCATTATTAAAATACAACTTCAGGGATCGCATTTTGATCACACATTTTTCAAAGCTTATTCCCTTTATTTGCAAATATTATTGGGTATCATTAACTTCATCCAGTACATCACTACAGAGGGAAAGAGAACATAAGAATGAAAAGTCGCGGACAGCATTCAATAAGACCTGTCCTGAGCCCCTTGTTTCAATATTTTCTTCTGGACTAGACAGTTCTTTAATTGCTTCCACTAGTTTAATGAATTCTACCTTTGCAGGTTTTACTGCCTTATGGTAGGCACTCCATCTTCTTTCTACCAATCTCTTGACAGAAATCATTACATGTTTCTTCAGTACATCCCAATGATGAGTTGAGGCTGAGAAGAATTTGTAAACACTCTCTAGAACTCCAAAAATGTTACACAAGAGGGTACACTCCCAAATGAATAAACTCCACACAGGTTTAAAGAGAGGTTAGTACAAGGAGCAAATAAACCCTTAGGATTCATCTGCTGTATCCTTGCCTGAACACTTGTGTGGATTTTTGCCATAGTTCGTACATTCCTGCATTCTCGTACCCTAGGCTTCGGCACATCTTAATATCAAGACCATCCTTTTTAATGTTCTTCACAATTCCACTACTTATGAAATCAGCCTTTTTCCCAGTCAGGGAGTAAAACCCTATAAAGGACTCTCATACTTCTACTTTCCCATACTCAATGTGAACGTATTGAATCATTTAACACATCTGCTCAGTATGTGATAAATTTGGCATACAGTCGAAAAGAATACCAAAGTACTTTGCTTTTCTAAACTCAGACAATATTTCTCTGCTCTGTGGTTGGCCCGCGTAGCGCACAGAAGTGTCTCCTCATTCACATAATTCCCTAGTTCGGGAATTTGCTAATAAAATAAATTCAGTTTTAGTTCCTGAGAATTGTATTTAAGTATCTAACAGCAAGTGTGATTAATATGGAAAAAATGCAAACAAGGCTACGCAAAAATGGTTGGCTTCTTTCTGCATCTTTATTAAATTGAGAAATATTTCACAGAATAAGTGAGATGTGTAACATAATCTGTATTCGCAAAATCTTGAAGTAATTATATAGTAGAAATTTAATTTTGTAATAAAAAAATAAATAAAAATAACATGTTATATTATAGATTTTTGACAAATTTCTCTTATTTATCCTAAATTAATTGGAGGTGAGTGTGCACCCTTGACACCCCTAGGCAAATGCTTTTATTTTGTTTCAGATGCATTTTTTCTAGAAAGTTTTTTATATTATTAAATAATAAAAAAGAAACAGTAAAACACAATGTTTCATTGAAAAAGAAAGCTACAGAATACTTGCTCACAATGCGCATGTTGCATAATTATTCATGGTAAAAGGTAAGCAACACATTCACCAAAATAGCCACTGTTTTTGAAAATATGTATAGTTTTAAAGCTATTGAATTTAACTCCATAAGCCTATGTTCAATTGCTTTAGAGGCATGGCCCTAATATCTTCTTCTGCTTTAAATTTCATGTCAATTGACTTGGTATTATATAGTAATAATAAAAAATAGGTGTGGAGAACCATACATGACTTCCATGTCCTAATATTTATATTTAAAATCATTTAAATATTAATTAAATAAGTGGATGCTTGAGTTGTGAAAAAATTACGTATCAGCTAAAATGGTACCACCATGTCAGGTGGATTAAGACTATCCTCAACCTTCGTGAGGAAGGACAGTACTTTTGGATAAAATGTCTGTAGGTCGAACGAAGAGCTAGCTAAAGGTAGCTGCGATCTGATTCCTGTAATGAAATTGTACTCTCGCTGCATGGGGCCGAGGGATGTCTATAGTGTTATCAAAGTCTTTACTGTCAATACTATACTAGTCATTTTTCTTTTTTAAAATCGAGTCTTGATTTATTTCTTTCCATTTGTCTTCTGATTTCATGAAAGACTATTCTGTTCACCTGTATAATTATAAAGTTCTCAGCAAAACATTTCTTCCTTAATATGTTTGTGTCTCCTGTTTAACACCCACCATTCTGATCCATGTCTAACGCTATATTCCACACAGGCTAGTAAATAACTAGCCATCAGGGAGGTCAAAATATTTTCAAGGAGGAGCAAACAATTTTCCAAAGGAGAAAAATATTTATATATTTTTCATACATACACACATGCACATATTAGTTTATAACTGTCATATCATAATAGAAAAATTAGTACACAAATTGTATTAATTGCTTTAATACAACAACACTGTCCAGCGATCCGCAGGAAGCAAATCGAAGTTCACTTTTTTGGCTTGCACGCGTTGTGTTGGTGTGGGTTTCGGCACTTTTCATTTAAAAAGCATGCAAACATAATAAAATAAACATGAGTGAGGCCAGGAATAACGCAAATTTTGTGTGTGTCCTGCCGACCTTTTTATTGCGGTAATCACAATAATAAAACTTTGGAAAAGTAAACATTACATAATTGAGATATGCTTGCTTGCCAGGAACGATATATTTTCACTCATACATGATTTAAATTAAAATGAAAAATATAGAATTTTGTTAAAGTGAAATGAAATGTTTCCATAGAAACTACTTCTTTGTTGTCAATAACATAGTACACATATAAAACCTATATAATTTATAAAAAAATTACCCCCTCCCCCTTCAACTACCCTTTTCATTTATAGATATTTCATCTACCTTTCTACAGTGGATTATTATGACCTTCTTTTCAGGATACTTTATTTATTAAAATTAAGCACTTTACTCTTGTTAAAATGTAAAACGTTGCAGGTAAACTGCCCCTTTCCCTAACTGATCTTCACCAAAAACAATAGGTCTTGAGCCCTTTACAATTCAGGGCTGTATGCAAAAAATTATTTGATTCTGTTTGAATTTGTGGCTGTTATCATTTGCCATAGAAAAAATTCTACACACAGACAGACTGACACACACACACAGACATTTTTTGAAAAATGACTTTTTCATGTTTTGATAGTACAATCATCAGATAAAATCAAAGCCGTTATCTTGAACACGATTTTTTTCGCCATGACCATACTTCCATTTCCTTATGGAACATGGAAGTAAAAATCGTACCTTTGATATTAATAAAAGTTGAATGAAGAACGAAGACAAAATTATGGAACCTAATAGATAAAATGCATAATTGAAAACTTGTATCAACTGTTTACATTTTAGGCCCAATAACACTCAACACAACGAACAATCTGTCAAAAATTGAATTTTAATACATGTATGGATGGATGTATTGGCATTCTAAAGAACTCATACAAGCCAAACACTGTTAAAAGAAAACCATGTAATAATTCACTTCAGCGACTAGTTGCTAAAACAATAACAGCCCATCGACGCCAGTGAACTGTCTGTTTACGTCTGCAGACATCTTATCGGATTGGGTGAATCTGTGTCGGTCAACTGAAGGGGTGGAAACTAAAGTCAAATCACTGTCACACATCTGTCACATCACAAAGAAGATAATCATCGTTGCGTTGGTTCACAATGTAGGTGCTATTGTTTTCGATTACTTTGTCAAGTTGTAGCTACTACATAATACATATAATATTTATAAGTTTGTAGTACTCTAAGAACATTTTAAAAGTAAGAAAATCAATACTTTTTTACATTGAGAAAAAAAATTCATATTTGAAAATGGTACCCAGCGTGGACCGCAGCCCCCTAGGTATGCCACTGGTAAGATGCACTGGACACTATCACTAATATTCCAAATCATCGATAGTTATTAGTCTACTGTGTTTCTGTGTTTCCCTAGTAAAAAAATCGGTATGGAGAACCATACATGACTTCCATGTTCTAAAATTTATATTTAAAATCATTTAAATATTAACTAAGTGGATGCTTGAGTTCTGAAGAAATGACTTATCAGCTAAAATGGTACCCCCATGTCAGGTGGGTGAAGACTATCCTCAACCTTCGTGAGGAAGGACTGTACTTTTGAATAAAATGTTTGTAGGTCGAACGAAGAGCTGGCCAAAGGGAGCTTGTAATGAACTTATTTCCTTATGGAACATGGAAGTAAAAGAACAATTGACTGACTAACTGGTGTTTGGGATGTCCTGCACTGAGCAGAATTAGCTCTATAAGTGATTAGAATGTGTTTTTCATTAGGGTTGGGTGCCATGCTAATCATTTGTATGTTCATGAACGGGCCCTTACCTCATGTATGGCATGAAGAGGGGAATGTTGCACTGTTGCATCTGTGGTAGTGGTAGTGGCTCTGCAGCAGTGCTGGCAGCATATACAGCCCAGCAGTAATAGGTTACGAAAAATATAAAATATATTACTGCTGTATAATTACCACACACATACTTTTCTCCGCTGAGGTACTAAATATAATTATATTGATACATGGCTGTAAGTGATAAACAAAAGGATGATAGCAAGAAACAGAACACAGCCAAGTGCTTGGTTTCCCAAGTCATTTACTATTATAATGATCTGAAAAAAAAACACAATTTAACATAAAGACTCCCCACTTTCCATATTACAGTACTTTAAAATATTTAGCATTTCCCTAACTCTTATTTGACAGAAAGGTCATAATAATACATTATGGTTGTAACTTTAACAAGCAGTTATCTTGAAACTATATCTTGATATAGTAGTAAGTTTACTACTAAATCTTGGTGTGTATTAAGTGTTGTTCAATACAGTACTTAGAGACACATTTACAATTTTCATAGTCCATCTTCTGTGCTGAATCTGTGTGTGTATCTATTTGTTGCTGTTACGAATCAGAATGTTTTATAAACATATATCTGAGTGTTGTTTGGTTCTGCCATTGTGTACTGCTGAGACGTAAAAAAACTACAGCCTTCCTGACCATTCTTATCACAATGGAATTTGCAAACTGTACACTTCCACTCCTTAATTACACTCGACTATCTCTCCAGTTTATCATTACATAAAGGAATGCGTTCTTCGTTTTAATTTACTTGCAAGAATCTTTATAATCCTGGACAACAAAAAACTGTTTCTAGAAGAGTAATTTCTAGAAGTTAAAAAGGAGGTAATTTCAATACAGAATTTTAGGAGAAGAATATATTTTAACACTAAAAGTGTTACAACTGGTAAAAGAACAGATGAATGAGAAACAACATTTTACTATAAATAAAGCAAAAAGTTGAAGTTATAAAATGTGATGTTCAATATCTATGAAATTTCTTTCATTTCAGTAATATATTTCATTTTATTATATACAAAATTTGAGCGTGCGCACACACACACACACACACACACACACACACACTGGTACATGTTTTTCATTATAATACAACTAATATTCGACTATTATTTCTGTTATTTTTTATAAGTATTTACATTTATTTTAAAAAAACACAAGACCTCATGTTACTCTCGTCTGCAGTTTCTTTCACTGCTGTAATTTATTTATATGGTGAATTATTCTCGACCTTAATTTATATTTTCCGAAAAATACTTATTTAATTGAACACCTTAATAAAACATCTTCATATTCATTCAAGAATGTGCGAAAGCTAGCACGAAAAAAGCTCAATCAAGAATGTGCAAAAGTTAGCTAGTTTCATTTTTAAAAAAGCTTATTCAGTTAGGATATTTTGATGCTCAGACCTACCTGTATCCAATTTTTCTTATATTATATATATACACAAACTTTCGCTAGTGAACACTTACTTGTTGGTTTTATGTCCCAAACGTTTCGACGTGGTGTCCGTCTTCCTCAGTGGGATTTGAAATACAGAATGTCTGTACAAAGTAACCGTTATGGGTTATAGGTGTGTGTGGAGGGGGTTGCTGGTGGGAGGGAATTGGCGCTGGGATTCAAAGTGTGTGTTCGAACAAGTGTATCAAAAAGTATATGTGATCTATAGTGTAATTGGTCATTTAATATGTTGTGTGGTTGTAGTGTGTGATGTCTGTATATTTCATATTGTTCTGCTGTGTTTAGTTTTCTACTTTTAGGTAAGTAGTGTAGTATTTCCATGTTGTGTTCTATGTTTGTGTAACCGTGGTTTTCATTTTGTAAATGTGTGGCGAATGTAGAGTGTATGTAGTTTGTGGTGAGAGCTTTTAAATGTTCAGAGTATCTTGAGGAAAAAGATCTTCCCGTCTGGCCGATGTAGAACTGGTTACAATCACTGCAGTTTAATTTATAAACACCAGTTTTGCTGTATGTGTCTGTGTCTTTGTTAGTATTATTTATGTGTTTCCTGATGGTGTTGTTAGTTCTGTAGGCTACTTTATAATTGTGTTTCCTGAATGTGTTAGCAATTTTGTGTGTGTTGGAATTGTAGTATGTGAGTGTGATGTATTTACTGGGTTGTGTGCTGTTGGTTTTATGTGTTTTACTTTTTGTGTTTAGGATGCGTTTGTGTAGTTTGTTGATTAAATCGGGATTGTATCCATTTTTGACTGCTATATATTTGATTGTGTTGAGTTCTTGTTGGTAGTCATGTATGTTTTGGGGTATTGAAGTGAGCCTATGGAGCATGTAGTTGAAAGCTGCATGTTTGTGTTGAGCTGGGTGGTTGGATGAGTTATGTATGACCATGTCTGTTGTGGTGGGTTTTCTGTATATTTTGTATGTGTGTGTGTTGTTTGTTTTGGTAATTGTAAGGTCCAGGAAGTTTATGCTATTATTTTGTTCTAAATCTAGTGTGAATTTTAATTTTTGGTGTATAGTGTAATGTATTTGTGGAAATTTTCAATTTGCCTTTTGTTGCCGTTGTATAGGAGTAAAATGTCATCAACATATCTGTGCCAATATATGATTTTGTTGGTGTATTTGTTATTGTTTAATATGTGTTCTTGTTCTATGGTATGTACAAATATTTCGGCAAGTATTCCTGATATAGGGGAGCCCATGGGTAGTCCATCTGTTTGTGTGTAAAACATGTTATTGTGTGAGAAATAATTTTGCTCGGTGATAATTTTAGTGAGATGGATGATCTCTTTTATGTGTGTTTCTGGTGTGTTATTTAGTTTTAGTAACTGTTCTAATGTAGTTATAGTTTCTTTTATGGGTACATTGGTGTATAGGTTTGTTATGTCAAATGAAGCTAGTGTAGAATTGTGTGGAATGTGGACATGTTGAGTTTTATTCACCAGATCTAAATTATTTTTGACGGTGGTGTTGTTTGTTAAATTTATGTTGTTTCTGATTAATTTATCTAAATGTCTAGCTATTTTGTGTGTGGGTGCTTGTGTGTTGTTTATAAGTGGTCTGATGGGGATATTAGGTTTGTGTAATTTTGGTAGTGCATTCAGTGTAGGGGGGTTTGGTTTAATTTGTTTCAGATATTTGATGTTGTCAGGTGTGATTATGTGTTTTGTGTTATTTATGATTTTATTTATTTGTTTGTGATATTTTGTGGTGGGGTCTTTATTTAATTTGGTTATGTTGTTTTCAGTAAAAAATGTTTCGATTTTGTTATTTAGATCCTGTTTTTCTATTATGACATTTATGTTACCTTTATCTGCTTTGAGTATGGTTAGGTTGTGTTCTTGTAATTTACGTTTTATATTTTTTAGTGTTTGGATTTCATTATTATGGTGTTTTTGTTCGTGTGGTTCTAATTTGCGTTTTATGTCATGTTGTATAGTGTCATGGTCTTTGTTATGCGTGTGTTTCAGCATCTATGACTATGTCGCGTATATACCTTTTATTATTGTTGTTATAAAATAAAAACCACGGTTACACAAAAATAGAACACAACAGAGAAATACTACACTACTTACCTAAAAGTAGAAAACTAAACACAGCAGAACAATATGAAATATGCAGACATCACACACTACAACCAAACAACATATTAAATGACCAATTACACTATAGATCATATATACTTTTTGATACACTTGTTCAAACACACACTTTGAATCCCAGCGCCAATTCCCTCCCACCAGCAACCCCCTCCACACACACCTACAACCCATAACGGTTACTTTGTACAGACATTCTGTATTTCAAATCCCACTGAGGAAGACGGACACCACGTAGAAACGATTGGGATATAAAACCAAAAAGTAAGTGTTCACTAGCGAAAGTTTGTGTATATATATAATATTTAAAAAAGTGAATGAAGAGGATGTATCAACAAGACAATTTTTCTTAGAAGAACTCTGAGGGAATTAATTTGGTCCTTGAAGTTAATGTTTTCTCTAATGATGGGTAGCAATGCGCTTACCATTGGATGCCTCTTGTTAGTGATATGGAACTAATTAACAGTCCGACGTAGCCTACAACGTGGATGTCAAAGTCGTCCACACTTGTCTTGGGATTAACCTGGGGTTGGTCTTTTTTGGGCTCTTAAACTGTCCTCCTAATTTTTCTCCCTCCTTTGTGATACGCGATAACATGTGAGTAGATATGCCAGTTGCCACAGTAACCCGTTCGAAAACACTTTTAATTGGAATTTTTATTCATTCAGCCGCTTCTCTCCTCATAAATTGTAAAACATTAAAAATTACTCCCCGTGCTTGACTATGAATAACTTTCCTGTCTTTACTAGTTGAAGGAGAAGTATCCATTTTAAGAAATCACGTTACTGGGTGATAACACAAATAATTACGACAATACGTAATTACAGAAAACACTACCAATAGAAATTAACTAAAAAATTAAATAACTAATAAAAATGAGTGATTGTAAAACAATGATACAATTAATAATAAATTGAGATAATCATAACAAATGCAAGACTGAGATAGCGCATAACACAGTAACAAACAATGTAATGGTAACTAAAACATCACACGCAAGTTGACAACACCTTCACTTGTATACCAGCTGATTCTCCGTTACCCTCCCACCATTCACAATTTCAAAGTGGACTCGTCCATCCATAAATTGGTTTCTGTGCATATGCCCTTAACTTTCAATTTTGCTGTACAAATAGGCACTTTTTTCAAATGGATAATCTTCCATCCAACAGCTAATAATACAAAAGGCTGTTTTATGTTCAAGTAACAAAAAACTTCTGTTAGTCAACATCTTAGTACTGAAGATTTTATTAAGTATTATTTACATAGAACAAAGACATTTTCTGCTTAGCACTGGTGTGGGATTAGTAACATGTTCCCAAAACATGGTAAATTTAGATTTTAATTTAAACTGGAAAACTTGCTGTTTACTCTCTTCTTCTTCTACACTTCATGGTATAGGCAGAAATGCCTGTTCCGTCTCCACAATGTCATAGTTGGTCCCATCTTTAAAAAGGTCTTCCAATGTTACGCTTGCCCGTTGGTTTATAAGATCTTATTTGTTGTGGTAGTCTACATTTGTCCATGCGGTTGATGTGGTCCCGCCATTTCCGTTTGTAATCATCTATTCAGTGATTCAAATTGTAGATGTTTAGCACATTCCGGACGTCGTCATTACATATTCTATCTAATCGTGTACAGCCCTTCACTCTTCTCAGAAAGCGCATTTCAGCTCCCTGAATCTTTGATCTATCTAGCTTTGAAGGAACCCAGGTCTCACTGCCGTACGTCAGAATTGGGACAACCATGGTTTTATATAACTTTAATCTTGTCTCCTTACGCGTTTTATTTCCCAACGTTCTATTTATTGTGCCCCCTATGTATTCAAATCTCTGAAATTTTCTTTCTATATCATGTCGTTTTAGATAGCTGACATCTGATCCTAAATAGCAAAAATGTGATACTTGTTCTACAGGATGTCCATAGGCCATTATTTTTTAGCGTACTGGATTCTTCCCTTTAAATGCCATAATTTTAGTTTTCTGTGCCGATATTTCTAGGGAATATTCGTTAGCTATGGTTTCTAATGTGTACACCGATCTTTGCAGGCCATCTTCAGTCGTTTGAATTATTGCTAAAGCATCTGCAAAAAGTAACGAATTTAAAGTGGTGTTGCTGTTTATTTTAATACCTCCACGGACTTCTTCCTTCCATATCCTGATTATGTGATCTATGTATATATTAAACAAAGTTGGAGATATGCTACAACCCTGTCGCACACCCTGTGTTGTTACTAGCTCTGAGCTTATACTTCGTCCCGTATTTATCACCATTTCTGCTCGCTTATATAGTCCTTTCAATGCCTGGATCAAGTGTCGAGGGTACCCTCTTATATTCATAATTTCCCACAGCTTTTGTCTCTTTACTTTGTCAAACGCCTTCTTAAAATCTATAAATGCTATGTGCATTTCAAGATTGAACTCTCTTCTTTTTTCAATCAGTTGTTGCATTATAAAAACATTGTCAATGCAAGAGCGTCCCTTTCTAAAACCTGACTGTTCTTCACATAGCAATGCATCAGTAATAATTTTCAATCTATTGTTGATTATCCGTGAATAGACCTTATAAGCTGAGTTAAGTAGACTGATTCCCCTATAGTTATCACACCTATGTCTGTCACCCTTCTTAAAAAGGGATATTACCTCCGCTTTGTTCCATGCTGATGGCATATCATTGCTCTCCAACATTCATTAATCAAATGAAGAAATCGCAGTTCAAAAAGAGGCCCTCCGTGTTTTAGCAATTCCATGTTTATCTTATCCAGTCCCCTTGCTTTCCTATTTTTAGAGTCTCTTAGTGCCTGTTGCAGCTCATCTAAAGTAATCATATCCACGGAAACACTTATGTCGCTTCCTTCATCCCTGTTTATTTCTGCTTGACACCATAGTTCTTGGTAGTGCCTTTTCCATTCTTCATCTTCGATCAGATTTAGTCTAGCTGTGTCTCTTTCCTGTGAGTTTAGATGTTTAATGATTTTATAGGCTACTTCCTGCCGTCCATGCAGGTCATGTTCTATGTTGCTTACAAATATATCCCAGTATTGTTGATGGGCTCTCCTGGCTATAGCTTTTGCGGTATTTCTTTTTGACTTATAAGTTTCCTCATTTTGTACACTTGGCGTTTGTAAATATTTATGATACGCTATTTTTTTATCTTTTATAGCCTGTTCAAGTTCTTCCATCCAAATTTTCAATCCTTTTCTTTTCCTAAATTTCTTCCTCCGACCTATTACCTCATGTGCACTCTTTTCTATACACGCTCGTATATTTTCCCATTCCCTATTAATATCATTTTCTGTATTGATGTTTGCTAAATATGCTCCCAATCTTTGTTGGTACAGATATTTTATACCATCGTCTTGGAGCAGATAAACCTTATATACTTCCTCACATAATACTTCTGCTGTTTACTCATAACACAAAATCTTTGGCAAGACTGCAACTGACAAATTAAAAAGGTTTATAGTCGACTGTTATTTAGTTATCTCAGCTGTCCAAAAACTAAAAATTTCAATAGTTTTTACTTAAAAATTACTAAATAATTTCTGATGAAAAGGAGTTCAAATTCTAAATAAGCTGTTTTGCAACTCAATAACATAATATATTAATTGGTAACAACACTTTAACAAATTAAAATTCTGAATATTGTACATAAATTAACACAAAATGATAAAAATTTTAAAATGACAAAATGATAACACATATAAGTTATTTATAGATATAATGAACAATATTTCCCGAACAACCTAACGCTCAATAAATATACACTTTTCCTGCTTTATATTTTTTAGGCAAGAGAGTTTTGGAAATAATTCTTTCTTATATGACATTTTGAGAAGGCATAGAATACATAAAAATTTGGCATAAATTGTGTTGGTTCAGTAGTACAGTGACTGCCTGTAATTTTCTAATGAATTCAATATGAAAATATCATCTAGAAGGCAAACGTGATGGTACTTATAGAAACCAAAGATTATACAACAAGGGGTTATCAACTAGGTAGGCAGGCAATTGGCCACACAAGGGACCTCCTTTAACTATCCTAATTAACTATGACTTCCACGTACTGGAAAAAAGATCTTCATTTTATGGTACTACCTGAGAAGTGAACTGAGGACCTCTAAACCGGGTGGCAGTTCATACCACTAATATACTAAGTTCTATTATTACAAATATAAAAAAAAAGTATCTTCATACAAAATTTGAAAAAGTTTTTCACTGTTGTTAAACTACATTTAGATATTTTAAAAATAACGCAACTCTTCTTGATGCATTGCCTGGAAAGTGGTTGATTTCTCTTGAACCTCAATAGGGTATAAATAACCAGCCAGCAGCCAGCCAAGTTTCAGTTTTAGACCAAAAACATTACATGAGGTTTGGAGTTATTGTTATTGTGACTTGTGGTTTAGTGTTATCTGTTACTTAGTGCGAAACTGTAATAAGGTGACATTTATTGTTTGTAACATTACTGTGTGTTGGACATTCTCTAGTTTGAGGAAATATTATATTTGAATGTCTTTGTTTAATTCTAACTAACAACTTCATCGTGTATCAATTATTTTGTTTCCACTGTACAATACGGCAATCTGTGCGACTGTTGTAATAATATCCTTAGGGAAGAACAGATGGTGATGAAGATGAAGAAAACAACTGTAAGATATGGAAGACAATTTAATGAATGTGAGAGGTGGATGGCACAGATGAAAAGGAAATAAGAGCAGAGGTGAATTGTATGGGAAGCCAAGGACAGCAAAGATGTCAGATCTACAGAAAATGAATTATAACTCAATTTTTTATTTTTTGTATTCTTTTTATATAGCCTAAAGGTACCATATAATGTTATTATTTATATTCTTAAAGCGATCGATTTCTGTCACAGAGCATCATCAGGTTATATAGCACATCACAATATTATAAAACACTATTATTTATAAAAACGAATTTGTAGACATATTTGGTATACAAATTCGTTTTTATAAATAATAGTGTTTTATAATATTGTGAATGTGCTATATAACCTGATGATGGTCTGTGACCGAAATTGATCGCTTTAAGAATATAAATAATAACATTATATGGTACCTTTAGGCTATATAAAAAGAATACAAAAAATAAAAAATTGAATTATAGGTACCATTAATAAAAAACAATAAGTGTAAGTATAAAATACATCACATTATCATTAGCATTATAACTGTAAACATAATAAAAATAAGTGGTACTTAAGTACCAATACAAGATTTGATAAAAAAAAAAGTCATGAAATATGTTTATTTAAAAATGTATGTCTTTATTCAGCTACATTTAATGTTCTCATTCTAAGTAATTTGAATCAGACACAATAGACTTATCAATGTTTCTTCAGTTTTTAAAACATTTATGAAATCCAATTTTTGGTATAATCAATTTTGAGTTGATGCACCAAATTTTTGTTTATTGTCTTTCAACTCATCAAATGTTGACCTTTTATATTTTCTTGTTTTGGGAAAGGAAAAAGTCAATCAGGGCCAATACATAGGGGTTACAGTGGTTGCACTATTATTATGATGTTTTTTTGGCCAAACTTTTGAACATGGAACAGTACATGAGCTAGTGCATTATCATGGTGGAATTTGTATTAAGTGTCCTTCTATAAAGCTGGTTATTTTCTAAAAGTGCTTAACCAGTAACCTTCAGTAGACATAGTAGCTTACTCTGTATTAAGAGTAAGAATTTATGGCACACAGTACCATGATCTTCATCTTACTATCATCATCTTCACATGACATCAATCAACCAGTTTGTCAAGATGGATCACAGCCATCTCTGAAGCATTTGTAAACTGCTCGTTCACGCAAATTACACTCATCATAAGCCTTCTACAACATTAAAGCACTTTATTTTATTATTGAATACAACTTCTTGATTCTGTATTTTAAATCACATAATAAACAAAAATACTTACTCAGATATATAATAGTTCATAAGAAGCTAGTGTCACAAGTTGAAGATACAAGAGCCTGGAGGGGCTATGACATTTTTTCAGATCATTATCTTCTGCCATATATATACAATTACATAAGCGATGGAAAAAATTTACAGGCATTGCACAAATGCAATGCACAGAGAAGGGCATTGAAAATGCTTCAATAAATCTAAAAAATATATATATTTATGTTCATTCACCAATCAATGAATTCATTCTTCATTTACCAATGTACAGATTATACGTTAAATGTAGTCGCATTCATAAGCGAAGTTTTATATGTGTACTACGTTATTGACAACAAAGAAGTAGTTTGCCGGTTCCCATTTTCGATCATGCATCAGCGATCGACCGCAAATGTGCGACACATCCTTATAAACATTTTCAATGTTAAAACAAAATAGTTTTGTTCAACAGCAAGAAAATAATGAACTAGTCTTTAAAGTTTATGGATTGGAGGATGAAAGTACCAGAAATATTTATCAGAACAGAATAAATCAGTGCACTGCAGTAATACCTACTAATGAAGACTTACAGGTGGAATGGAGTAAAATCACGAAAATAATAATACAAGTAGCTAAGGAAGCAGTAGGCTGCAAAAAGAAGTACAGACAAAGGAGGGGTCTGAGAATTTGGACAGAAGATATAGATACTATGGTAAAGAGGAAATATGATAGCTTTAGAAGATACATATCACATCCACCAGAAGAGTCAAGAGAAGCATACCAGAGAATAAAAAATGAAACAAAGAGAATTATTAAAAAAGCCCATCAAGACTCATGGGAACGCTTCATAGCCACTATGGAACACAATTTACATGGTAGACAGACTATGGCATATAAAGTGATGAGAACAATGAATAGCTCTGAAAGAGAAAAGATAGATTCGTGTTAATATGACTGGGGAAAATGAATGGACAAACCATTATAGAAAGTTATATTTTGACAGAGCATCAGAAAATGATAAGGATTATATAAGTAAGCCCAGTGGAAAAGGTCTAGATAAGTTAACTATAGAAGAGCTTCAACAAGCAATTAATGGAATGAAAAGTAGAAAGGCACCAGGACTTATTGGAATAAATGCTGAGGTAATAAAATATGGTTGCACATTATTGCATTTACAATTTCTCCATTTTCTAAATAACATTTGGTTGGAAAACAAAATTCCAAAAGAATGGAGGCAGGCCAAAGTGATTTTGTTATATAAAAAAGGAGACAGAACACATAAAAATAATTTGTGGATGCATTGTTTGTATTATGGCAGATAATAGAGAAAAGACGGGAGTATAACCAGGAAACGTATATCGCTTTTGTTGATCTGGAAAAAGCATTTGATAATGTAAACTGTTAGAAGTTATGGAATATTATGGATAAAAGAGGACATCCACAGCATTTAATAAATTCAGTTAAGGACCTTTACAAACATACATCTGTAGTCCTGGATCTGAATGGTAGGCCCTCAGGTGACATTCTGATAAATAAGGGAGTTAGGCAGGGATCTTGTGTTTCCCCAACCTTGTTTAATATATACATTGACAACATGTTGAGAGCCCGGAAATCCAGAGCGACTTCGGGAATACAACTTAACAAATCAATTTGTATGGGTTCCTGCTATATGCGGATGACATAGTTCTTATTCAAGAAAATGAGGATAATTTACAAAGAGCTATGATTCAATTACAAGAAGTAGCAAGAGAGTACTCACTGATAATTTCAGTGAGAAAGACCAAAACCATGGCCTTTAAAGGTAAATATCCAGTGAGGACTAAGATAGTTTATAAACAACAGCACTTTAAAATAAGTTAGCCATTTTAAATATCTTGGCTGTGCAGTAAGCTACGAATCTGAATATGATGTAAAAGAGAAGATAAATAAATTTACGAATATTTGTGGTTTCATTCATAGAAATCTTATAAATAAAACAAGACACAGCACAAGGATTAAATTTTACAAGACAACTGCAATACCCACATTGACATATGCAAGTGAGGCATGGGTCATGACAAAAAAGGAGTGTGGCAAGATTCAGAGTCCTGAAATGCAGTTCCTTCGAAATGAAGGACATAAATGAAATTATTTAAACTTACAGAAGACAATGGTGGGATAATCTGCAAAGGATGACAGAGGATCAATTCCCGAAAGCGGCACTGAACTATAAAGCCATTGGTAGGAGAGATCAGTGGCGGCCCGTGCTTAGGTTGCACGGTTGCACAACCCCCATTAAATCCTGTAAATTTAATTGTATTTTTAATCCTGTAAATCCCCCATAAACTGTATTTTAAATTATAAAATTACGAAAAAAAAACAATAATTAAAAAGTGTTTTCAAGCTAAATAATCGTAATTAATCATTTGTTGATTGAAAAGTGCAGAGCACTTAATGAAAACCGTACACGCTCTCGCCGCGGTGTACTACGGGTGTGTACACCAGCTGTGACGTGCTTGGTATATGGAGAAACACAATGTAGTTGTGTTCTGGCTGGCTACACTAGGATGTTCCTATTACATCGCTATAGCTTCGCCTGGTGTGATTAGGGACTGCAAACTCCGCTTGTCAGTCACGGCGCCACCAGTATGTTGGTAAATAACACGTGGTGCGACAGTTCGAATTTGTATGGTTATGTTGTTTTATTAGTTCAGTTCATTAGTGTCGGTAGAATTTTTTGTGAAGTTTATTGTTAGTGTTAGTTAAGTGTTAGTATAATTCATTGTTAAATATAAATAATAGTGCATATTAAAGGATTAAGGCGTCATAGTGTAAGATATTCGTTATATATAACTCGTAGGACGCAATTAATTCTGTCGAAAACTTAACGAAAACACCGTTCAGTTTAAGTCCAATTGAGGAAAAAATTGAAATTAAGAGAGTAGGTAGACCTACACCAGATCTTTCAAGTTTTAATCAAACTGTAAAGTCATGTAATAGAATTTTTAATCTTAAATTTAAAACAGACTTATACAATAAATATTCCTGGTTATGTGGGTGTGACACTAAAATTGCATTATTTTGCTTTCCTTGTATATTGTTTGGAGGGGAGGAGACTTGGACTAAGACTGGATTTAAAGACTTAAACCATTTTAATGACAGAACTAAAAAACATGAGGCTTCAGGTACCCACATAAAAAATAGTTTACAGTTAGCATTGTTAGGAACAACTAACATAGCAGAACAACTAGGTACAACTTATAGGAGAAATATTGTAGCTCACAATGAACAAGTTAAGCAGAATAGATATGTGCTAAGTATTATTATCAATTGTATTCGTTTCTGTGGTGTGTTTGAACTAGCTTTAAGAGGCCACGATGAGTCTAAAGAATCAAATAATTCAGGAATTTTTAGAGGGTTAATAGATTTTAGTGCAGAGCTAGATACAGTTTTAAAAAACCATCTTGAAACTTCAACAGTATTTAGGGGTACTTCTAAAACCATTCAAAATGAATTACTACAAATACTGCTAGAAGTCTGTCACGAAAGAATTTCAGATGAAATTAAACAAGCAAATTTTTTACCTGTTATTGCTGATGAAACCAGCGATGTGTCTAATTTATACCAAGTAGCTGTTATCTATAGGTACATAGCAAAAAACAGACCTGTAGAAAGATTCTGGACTTTTCTTAACCCTTCTCGTCATGATGCCAGGGCCTTAGCATCATGTATTCTTGATGAGTTAAAACACCACAAAATAAATGAAACTCCCCAAAAGCTCATTGCACAGACATATGATGGAGCATCTGTAATAGCTGGAACTTCTAGTGGTGTACACGCAATTGTAAAAAATTGTTATGCCGATGCCCAATGTGTTCATTGTCATGCACATCAGCTGAATTTAGTTGTGATGAAAGCTGCATCAATAAACAGGGAAGTTCGAGTTTTCTTTGCCAATGTTCAAGCTCTTTGCGCTTTTTTCTCAGTTAGTCCGCAAAGAACAACAATACTAGATGCAGTAGTAAAAAAGCGGTTACCCAGATCTGTACCTACCAGGTGGAACTTTCAATCGAGAAGTGTCACAACAATTTATGATCACAGGCAGGACCTAATACAGTGCATGAAAACAATATTAGATTCTGATCACATAAAAATGACAGTACTCTTTCACAGGCTTCTGGCCACTTAAAAGTTTTAGTAAGTAAAAACTTTATTTTTGGCTCTCATTTTTTAGAAAAATTATGCCACTTACTGACTTTAATCAGCTCCAGAAATTAGATATTGATCTCACTGTTATAAAACGGTCTCTTACAAGTTTTGAAGAAAATGTGTTGAAAATCAGAAATAATATTGACACAGACACTGGAGAGCCACAACAGTCATCACAAAGTTCACCTCCAAAGAAAAGGAAGATTGACAAAACTGAGTGGAAGAGACAGGCGAAGGAAGTATGTGATGTGATTATATGCCAAATAAAGGAACGGTTTAGATTCACGAGCCATCTCGTAGGAGCATCTTTGTTCATGTCAGAAAAGTTTCCAGATTATGATTCTAAATTTCCAGAAGACACTGTAAAAACTGTATGCAACACTTACAATTTTCTCAATTTTAAAAAACTCTGTACGGAACTTGCAACAATCTATAGTGCAACGGATTTTAGAAGACTGTCAGGGGCTGTTAGTTTGTACTCTTTTTTCAAAGACAATAAGTTAGAAGAAACTTTTAGTGAAGCTGTAAAACTCTTAGAAATTTTGATTACAATACCAATGACCTCTTCTGAAGCAGAAAGATGTTTTTCGACGCTTAAAAGAATAAAGACATTTCTAAGGAACACCATGTCACAAGAGAGGTTGTCTGCATTGGCCATGCTCTCAATAGAAAGGGACCTGATCATGGAAATTCCTGATTTCAATCAGAAGGTGATTGAAAAATTTGCCAGTCTGAAAAAAGGCGGATGGATTTTCTTTTCAAATAAGGGTAAGTGACAAAATTATTCCCAAGTATAACTATATTTTTCAATATTAATTATGTCTACACAGTAAAATAGTTTATCTAAAGTGAATTAATACAAAATAAATAGGCCTGTTATTACGTTAACTAATTTCAGTACATTTTTTGGATGCTGTTACACAGAAAATGTTATATTACCATATAAGTCATAATTTTGAATTAAATAAAACAATACTAACTTTATCATTCAGTCATATAAACTTAGTGATATTTTTCCATTTTCTATTTAAACAATGTAATACCATCCAACCCACAACTGCAACCCCCAAAATTGCAACTGCCAACCACAAACCACAAAACTGCAACCACCAGCCGCCACTGGAAGAGATGTGGGTCGTGGGTCATCTGAGGACAACATGGGTGCTGAATAGGTTTTATATAACCTAAACCTTCAAGAGAAGAAGAAGACCTTAATCAGATGTTAAATTTAAACTATCCATCCAATCTGATTAAAAATTGCAATTAGGTAATTATCATTAACATGTGTACCACCATTACATAAAAACAGTTTTTAACACTTTGACACTAGGACCTTGAAATTTATTGCCTGGACCAGGGCTTTTTTGCACTAATTTAAAATGCTGTACCTTCTACACCATACAGTAAAAATATGTATTACCTGTATCTTTATTTAAAATGTCCTGTTACAATGTTGTATGCTGTGTATGCTTTAGGCATCTATATTGCCTATAATTACTTTTCAAAAAAACATTGTTTGGGGAAAAATAAAAAACTGGCTGAGCACTAAAATTTATAATATTATTATTATCTGTTATAAACACATTTGAAATATTGTTTTTATTATACTCAGTTTTATAAATTCAGATTTTTGTTCCTTTTTTAGTGAAATATTTTAAAACATGGTATGAGCACAATAGAATTTTATATGAAACAGGTGCAGTGTTTATCAACTACTGTAAGAACACAATTTGTTTCAAAACAACTCCAAAGACATATTGTGAGCAGCGACAGACATCTGCTCCCCGTGTCAGCCATCAGATACGTTCACTGCAAGTTCCCGGCAGGAATTGGGAGAGCTCACAGCGAGCCAATCAGGAACCGGCAGCCCTTTGTGGTGGTGACACCAACTTGTGAGGCATAAAAGGTGCATTGCTAAGCTGCAAAAATTCATTTCCAGTGCCATCTGCAGTAAACCGTGTTGGCGTGTCCTTTCCAAGTATTAGGTCCCCTTCTAATGAAAGTCCAGCATTGTATTCATATGGCAGTCATCAGGGCATGCAATTCAGCCATGGGTGCACAGATGCCCTCCTACCACCACATCACAATGCAAAAATTCATTCGGTCGGATGACATGAAGGAAGCAAGAATGGAGAAAGAAGAAGGGAACAGCAGTAAATGGAAGAGCATCACTCTGCGGGTTGCACAGATCACTCGGCGCTGCAACAGCAACTAGTGTCCTCGCCCAATGGTCCTTTTAAGGACCACAAAATAATACATTGGTACCACTTGTCTTGTAACATAATTTATACACATAGTACCATACAGAAACACTGTGAAACTGCAGGATGTCAACTGACATCTGTTGGCATTCTCAGAAGTTTTCAAAGGACACCAACTGCGTCAGTGTTAAGCTGATACTTCTGATGTGGGAAATTCAAAAATTGCACAATGTTATGACCAAATCTTCATGCATATTGTTATAATTAAAACACTACATTCCGTTTACTACCTAACAATTCATATTTGACTCCCCCTTCACAACACGCACGCACGCACACGTGCACACACACACACACACACACACACACACACATTACTTCACTTATTTGCAGTAGCATCTGTGTCCCTCTCATCATAAACAAGATTTGTATATCCACCCTTGCACGAAGACTGGGCCCCTTAGTTTGGGAAATACTGATTAAAGACTTTGTATTTGTGTTCTGATGTTTGTGAGAAATAAATTTAATAAAGCTTTTGATGTATATTTTAAAAGTGTATTTAGTCTTGTTTATAAACAATGAACAAGAAACAAAAATAAATACTAGATTCTATAAATTATTTTTTTTTAGAATTATGTTCTCTTTTTGTCTTATGTTTTATTTTGTATTAACAATTTCAGTTGTTGTTCTAGAAACTGTACACGGGCAACAAGTTTATTGTGTGACACAAAGTCTGAATGGTTTACAGCCAACACTCTGTAGCCATTTAATTTCGTTAGTTCGACACTGAGCGCTGCAATCCCCGTCATGCTGCTTGATCTTCTAGTTGTGTCATGGTAATCCAGCGCCATTATAGCGACTCTGAAACACAAAAAAATATATAAATATAATGTAGGTTATTTGTACCTCTCTTTACATTATTATAAAGAGTATTTATTATTTTAAGTTTATTGTACTATATAATAAGGGTAAAAATATCATTCATCTGGGAATTTTATATATTATAAATGTGTACGATCAATATAAACGAATGAAGAAAGTGTAAAGTTCTAAGATTACAATATTTCCCATCCTGAAAACATTCATCTGTCTACTCAACAATCCTGGATAGAAGTTAAACATTGTTTGAATCCTGTTGCATAAAATATACAAATGTGTGCTGACCTGGAAATCTTAATGAAGCTCTTTATTACAGTATACACAGAATCACAATCATTTAGACATACAGTGTACCAGTACAGAACGCTATTCAAAAAGTGTGCATACTAATGTATCAAAATGCAGTATGTAATCTGAGTTTGTGTGAACTGATAATATAGGTATAAGTATTAATGATGGTAACAGAAAACATTTGTTTGGTGTACATGTGAGAAAATCGCTAAAATGTATGTACAAAATTAAGACTGGCAAAACATCAGTGGAGGATTGTATAGTTAAAGTTTTATATGTGTGGATAGAAGCTGAACCTTGCCAATACAGTAGGCAGTAGAGCGCCATATTGGCAAATCCGAAACAAGGAACCACCCCAATCGCTTGCCTACCGTTGAGCTGAATGCACCTTCAGTCAATTGTTCTGGAGATAATGTAGTTTTTAAAAATCTGAGGAAAATCTTACGGCGATAAAAAAATAATTGGCTAAAAAGTGCGTTCAAAAGTATTGGCTGCCATATTTCAAACTGCACAGTAGTAGAAGGTACGTGCCTCTAAACCCAGAACTCAGTAACCTTTATATCATAAACGTTTTTAATCTCAAGTGAGTAAACTAAAAATATCAGAAATAACAAAAGAATCTTTGGTGAAATACTCTGGAACAGTGGTACATGAGTTCATTATTATCAGTGCTAATTATTGTTTTGGAGTGTTCAATTCATTTTACTTCCATGTTCCGTAAGGAAATGGAAGTATGGTGATAGCAAAAAAAAATCGTGTTCGAGATAAGGGCTGATTCTGATTGTACTACCCTCAAAACATGAAGAAATGTCATTTTACTTCCATATTCCTTAAGGAAATGGAAGTATGGTGATGGCAAAAAAAATCGTGTTCGAGATTATTGCAGATTCTGATTGTACTACACTCAAAACATGAAAAAAAGTCGTTTTCCAAAAAGTGTCTGTGTGTGTGTCTGTCTCTGTCTGTGTGTCTATATGTAGATTTTTTTCTATGGCAAACGATAACAGCCGCAAATTCAAACAGAATCAAATAATTTTTTGCATACAGCCCTGATTTGTAGAGTACTCACGACCTATTGTTTTTGGTGAAGATCGGTTGAGGGAAAGGGGTAGTTTACCTGTAACGGTTTTTTTATCAAGGGAAATTTTTTTTTTGGCAAACGATAACAGCCGCAAATTCAAACAGAATCAAATACTGTTTCGCATACAGCCCTGAATTGTAGAGTTCTCAAGACCTATTGTTTTTGGTGAAGATCGGTTAAGGGAAAGGGGTAGTTTACCTGCAACATTTTATGTTTTAACAAGGGTATTTTCTATGGAAAACGATAACAGCCGCAAATTCCAACAGAATGAAAAGATTATTTGCATACAGCCCTAAATTGTAGAGTTCTCAAGACCTATTGTTTTTGGTGAAGATCGGTTAAGGGAAAGGGGTAGTTTACCTGCAACGTTTTTTTAACAAGGGTATTTTATATGGCAAACGATAACAGCCGCAAATTCAAACAGAATCAAATAATTTTTTGCATACGTCCCTGAATTGTAGAGATCTCAAGGACTTTCGATTTTGGTGAAGATCGGTTAAGGGGAAGGGGTAGTTTACCTGCAACCTTTTACGTTTTAACAACAGTAAAGTACTTGAAAATTCATTTAAACTTTTTCAAACAATGGTAATTGTTAAAAATAAAATAATTTTGTTGCCAGGCAATAAAATTATAATTTTTTCATTTTAATGTAAATTATGTACGAGTTAATACACATGTATAAAATAATATATTGTTCGTGGCAGGTAAGCATATCTCAGTTATGTAATGTTTACGTTTCCATTTTATTATTATGACTACAGCAATAAAAAGGCAGGGAACACACACACACACACACACACACACACACACACACACACACACACACACACACACACACACACACACACACACACACACACACACACACACACACACACACACAAAATTCGCGTTATTTCTGGCCTCACTCATGTTTATTTTCTTACATTTGCACGCTTTTTAAATGGAAAGTGCCGAAACCCACACCAACATAACGCGTGCAAGCCGAAAAAATGGACATCAATTTGCTTCCTGTGGATCGCTGGGCAGTGTAACTGCACGTGTTTACAGAGGAACGATTCATAGACAGACTTTTCGTCTTTAGGGAATGAACCCTCTGCAAGATGCTGAGGATCCATAAGTGACTTCGGAGCGCTCCTTCTTTTTCGCGTGTTTGTTCTGTGAAACATACACTGTAGATTCGCAACTTTACTCTAAGCAACGCTCAATAGGAAATGTTGAAAATTTTTGTCCACGGTGTACCCTCATTCACACTAAACCTGCTCTGATGTTTTAATTACGGACATCATAATATTAAAACTTTGGAAACTTGAGCACTACTTAATGGAGATCAATCATTAACTTATACAAGCCATTAATTTTATGCATATTTTTTATATATGCGGCAAACGATAACAGCCGCAAATTCAAACAGAATCAAATAATTTTTTGCATACAGCCCTGATTTATAGAGTACTCACGACCTATTGTTTTTGGTGAAGATCGGTTGAGGGAAAGGGGTAGTTTACCTGCAACGGTTTTTTTTATCAAGGGTAATTTTTTTTTTTGGCAAACGATAACAGCCGCAGATTCAAACAGAATCAAATAATGTTTCGCATACAGCCCTGATTTATGGAGTTCTCAAGACCTATTGTTTTTGGTCAAGATCGGTTAAGGGAAAGGGGTAGTTTACCTGCAACGTTTTATGTTTTAACAAGGGTATTTTCTATGGCAAACGATAACAGCCGCAAATTCAAACAGAATCAAATAATTTTTTGCATACACCCCTAAATTGTAGAGTTCTCAAGACCTATTGTTTTCGGTGCAGATTGGTTACGTGAAAGGGGTAGTTTACCTGCAACGTTTTATGTTTTAACAAGGGTATTTTCTATGGCAAACGATAACAGCCGCAAATTCAAACAGAATCAAATAATTTTTTGCATGCAACTCTGAATTGTAGAGTTTTCAAGACCTATTGTTTTTGGTGAAGATCGGTTAAGGGAAAGGGGTAGTTTACCTGCAATGTTTTATGTTTTAACAAGGGTAATTTTTTCTATGACGAACGATAACTGCCGCATTCAAACAGAATCAAATAATTTTTTGCATACATCACTGAATTGTGGAGAACTCAAGGCCTTTTGATTTTGGTGAAGATCGGTTAAGGGGAAGGGGTAGTTTACCTGCAACCTTTTACGTTTTAACAACAGTAAAGTACTTGAAAATTCATTTAAACTTTTTCAAACAATGGTAATTGTTAAAAATAAAATAATTTTGTTGCCAGGCAATATAATTATAATTTTGTCATTTTAATGTAAATCATGTATGAGAGAAAATATATCGTTCGTGGCAGGCAAGCATATCTCAGTTATGTAATGTTTACGTTTCCATTTTATAATTATGACTACCGCAATAAAAAGGCAGGGAACACACACACACACACACACACACACACACACACACACACACACACACACACACACACACACACACACACACACACACACACACACACACACACACACACACACACACACACACAATTCACGTTATTTCTGGCCTCATTCATGTTTATTTTCTTACATTTGCACGCTTTTTAAATGGAAAGTGCCGAAACCCATACCAACATAACGCGTGCAAGCCGAAAAAGTGTCCAGCGTGGATAGCGATTTGCTTCCTGCGGATCGCTGAGCAGTGTGACTGCACGTGTTTACAGAGGAACGATTCATAGACAGACTTTTCATCTTTAGGGAATGAACTCTCTGCAAGATGCTGAGGGTCCATGAGTGACTTCGGAGCGCTCCTTCTTTTCCGCGTGTTTGTTCTGTGAAACATACACTGTAGATTCGCAGCTTTACTCTAAGTAACGCTTAATAGGAAATGTTGAACATTTTTGTCCACAGTGTACCCTCATACACACTAAACCTGCTCTGATGTTTTAATTACGGACATCAGAATATTAAAACTTTGGAAACTTGAGCACTACTTAATGGAGATCAATCATTAACTTATACAAGCCATTAATTTTATGCATTTTTTTTATATATGTGTGTACAACGTTATCGGCAACAAAAAAGTAGTTTTTGTTAAAATTCCTTCCCGGGATATATGGCCGTAGTCCAATGTTTTCTACAAAACCAGACGTTTCGGCAATGCCATCGACTTCCATCATCAGTGAAAATCGAGTGCGATAACGTGAGTTGGTATACGTTAGTGACCACAGTACTGTTGTTAAGGCTGAAGCAGTAAGTAGAAAGAAGTAGTTTCTATGGTAATATTTCATTTCAAAAATGATTTTAAATATAAATCTTAGAATATGGAAGTCATGTATGGTTCTCCATACCGATATTTTTCTATGGCAAACAATAACAGCCGCAATCAAATAATTTTTTGCATACAGCCCTGATTTGTAGAGTACTCAAGACCTATTGTTTTTGGTGAAGATCGGTTAAGGGAATGGGGTAGTTTACCAGCAACGGTTTTTTAAAATCAAGGGTAATTTTTTTTCTATGGCAAACGATAACAGCCGTAAATTCAAACAGAATCAACTACTCTTTTGCATACAGCCCAGAATTGTAAAGTTCTCAAGACCTATTGTTTTTGGTGAAGATCGGTTAAGGGAAAGGGGTAGTTTACCTGGAACATTTTGTTTTAACAAGGGTATTTTCTATGGCAAACGATAACAGCCGCAAATTCGAACAGAATCAACTGATTATTTGCATACAGCCCTAAATTGCAGAGATCTCAAGATCTCTTGTTTTTGGTGAAGATCGGTTAAGGGAAAGGGGTAGTTTACCTGCAACATTTTATGTTTTAACAAGGGTATTTTCTATGGCAAACGATAAGAGCCGCAAATTCGAAGACAATCAAATAATTTTTTGCATACAGCCCTGATTTGTAGAGTACTTTTTGGTGAAGATCGGTTAAGGGAAAGGGGTAATTTACCTGCAATGGTTTTTTTATCAAGGATAATGTTTTTTTTGTCAAACGATTACAGCCGCAAATTCTAACAGAATCAATGTTTTGCATACAGCCCTGTATTGTAGAGTTCTCAATACCTATTGGTGTTGGTGAAGATCGGTTAAGGGAAAGGGGTAGTTTACCTGCAACATTTTATGTTTTAACAAGGGTAATTTTTTATATAACGATCGATAACTGCCGTAAATTCAAACAGAATCAACTAGGTTTTTGCATACCTTTTTGAACTAAAGAGAACTCAAGGTCTGTTGATTTTGTTGAAGAACGGTTAAGGGAAGGGGGTAGTTTATCAGCAACGTTTTATGTTTTAAAAAGGGTAATTTTTTTATGACGAACGATAACTGCCGAAAATTCAAAGAGAATCAAATAATTTTTTGCACACTTTCCTGAGTTGCAGAGAACTCAAGGTCTGTTGATTTTGGTGAAGATCGGTTAAGGGAAAGGGGTAGTTTACCTGCAACATTTTATGTTGTAACAAGAGAAATGTTTCCATGACGAACGATAACTGCCACACATTCAAACACAATCAAATATTTTTTTGCATGCATCCCTGAATTGTAGAGGATGGAAGGTCTATTGATTTTGGAGAAGATCGGTTAAGAGAAAGGGGTAGTTTACCTGAAACATTTTATGATTTAACAAGAGTAAAGTACTTAATTTTTATAAATAAAGTATCCTGATAAGAAGCTCATAATAATCCACTGTAGAAACGTAGATGAAATATCTATAAATGAAGAGGTTAGGTGAACGGGGTGGGGGTAATTTTCTATTATTAAAAATTATAGTTGAAGGTGGAGGGGAGAATTTTTTATATGTGTACTACGTTATCGGCAACAAAGAAGTAGTTTTTTGTTAAAATTGCTTCCCGGGCTGTTTAGCCGTAGTCCAATGTTTTCTGCATAACCAGACTTTTCGGCAGTGGCATCGACTGCCGTCATCAGTGAAAAATCGAGTGCGAAAACGTGAGGTGGTATACGTTAGTGACCACAGTACTGTGGTTAATGCTGAAGGAATTAGTAGAAAGACGTAGTTTCTATGGAAATATTTCATTTCGAATATGATTTTAAATATAAATCTTAGAACATGGAAGTCATGTATGGTTCTCCATACCGATATTTAATTTAAATCATGTATGAGTGAAAATATATCGTTCCTGGCAGGCAAGCATATCTCTTTATGTAATGTTAACATTTTTAAAGTTATTATTGTGATTACCACAATAAAGAAACACAGACACACACACACATTCTCGTTATTTCTGGCCTCACTCATGTTTATTTTCTTACGTTTGCACGCTTTTTAAATGGCAAGTGCCTAAACCCACACCAACACAATGCGTGCAAGCTGAAAAGGTATCCAGCACCTTTGCTACCAGTAGATCGCTGGCCAGTGTAACTGTACGTGTTTACAGAGGAACGGTTCATAAACTGACTTTTCGGCTTTAGGGAATGAACCCTCTGCAAGATGCTCAGGGTCCATGAGAGACTTCGGAGCGCTCCTTCTTTTCCGCGTGTTTGTTCTGTGAAACGTATACTGTAGATTCGCAGCTTTACTCTGAGCAACACTCCATAGGGAATGTTGAAAATTTTTGTCCATGGTGTACCTTCATACACACTAAAACCTGCTCTGATGTTTTGATTATGGACATCATGATATTCAAACTTTGGAAACTTGAGCACTATTTAATGGAGATCAAACATTAACTTTTACAAGTCATTAATTTTATGCACATTTTAAAGCAATAAATGTTTTAATAAATTAATACAATCTGTGTACTGATTTCTATTATGATATAAGAATTACAAACTAATATGAGCATGTGTGTATGTATGAAAAATATATAAATATTTTTCTTCTCTGGAAAATTGTTTGCCCCTCCTGGAAAATATTTTGACCTCCCTGATAGCTAGTTATTTATTAGCCATGTGTGGAATATACCGTTATGACATGGATCAGAATGGTGGGTGTTAAACAGAAGATACAAATGTATTAAGGAAGGAATGTTTTGCTGAGAAATTTATAATTATATGGGTGAACAGAATTGTCATTCAGGGAATCAGAAGACGAATGGAAAGAAAGAAAGAAAGACTCGATTTTAAAAAAGAAAAATGACTAGTATAGTATTGATAGGAAAGACTTTGATAACACTATAGACATCATTCGCCCTTGGCTGATAACTCGTAGCGAGAGTCCAATTTCATTACAACTGTAGAAAACGTGGTCATCTACAGGTAGACTGTTGGGAGAAGAAAATACTAAGAGAAGTGAGTGATCACACCAACTGGAGAAGTAAAGCCCCAGAACAGCACATGTTCTAATATAAATCTTAGAACATGGAAGTCATGTATAGTTCTCTATACTGATTTTTTAAAATAGCAGAACCAAAAATAAAAAATTATATATAAAAAAATTTTCAGCGTGAAGTACATTCTGATTTTGAAGATGTGTGTGGTGGCAATCAAGATTATATAATCACACCATCTGAATGTCACCCATGATGTCAGTGGTCGATGAATTTCCTGTGATCATATTGTAATGGTGGAAGTCTCAAATACCATCTGGATCGACAGCAAAGAGGACACTTCAACAACATAACTTCGGTTGACCCAGGTATTTGCATTGAACAAGGTAGGCGAGGGGCTGTCCAACATAATAATTTATGTATAAAAGATGTATATGTATTCATATATAATCATTGCCAAATATTGTATTTTCTGTTTTTCGATACAACAGACATGTCATTGATAAATCAGAAATATTGGAGTACTAAGATGAGCAATAACAGTATTAAAAGTAAAATTATTAAAATCAACATGAGTTAAGTGTTTATTTGTGACCTCATACTGGTCTAACCGGTGCTTGTTTGGTTCGCTTAAACGTTCCTGGAACTTGATTTAATATTAAAGTTTAATCTGGTATCCATGTCACTTAATCGAATTAATAAATTATTATCTTTCAATAATCCACCATGTGACTTCTTATACAACTCTTCTATTACGCGTTTCGGAGACTATCCTCCATCTTCAGATAGTAAAATAAAACTACGTCACTCTTACGAGATCGTTAATTAATAAAATGTCAAATTTGCATAGGAACTGTACGTGATGTTGGGTGTGGACCCGTTTGGGGTAGCAGATTGAACTTGAACAGGTGTGCACCCAACATCGCGTACAGTTCCTATGCAAACGTTTGACATTTTATTAATTAACGATCTCATAAGAGTGACATAGTTTTATAAGAAGTCACAGGGCGGATTATTGAAAGGTAATAATTTATTAAGTGGAACTAGATAATATTTATGAGGGGACTGTGCTGATATTTTAGTATTTTGGTTGTTCTTTTCTTTTGTGGGGACAGTGAAGCAGTTTCTCACATACCGCCTTTAAAAATGCAAGAGGGGATTCTGGCTTATGTTTTTAGGGGCTTTCTCTGTTATTGAGGTAATTAAGAATGGGGGCCCTTTTTATTACTAATCTTACAACATGCTGCAATGCTGAGTTGGTAGAGAACATGTGTGGGTATGTGATGCCTTTCAAGCATCTGTGTGGGCGGCAGAATTACACTTCACTCTAGATTTTTCTAAACACACCTTCCAGATGTTTGTTGATTGTTCTATCAACATCCAGGTGTCACACTACGTTACACAGCCAGGGTATAAATACAGGATTTAGAAGTGAGTTAGTTTATACCCACAACCAGACAGTTCACAAGTGAGCATCTGCTCATCTAGGCCAAGTGTCACCACTACTGGTCAGCCAGCTATGTCATGTAAATTGTCAGGATAACACAGTCTAAGGATACTAGGCCAAAGTTCCGCATCAATTCTCTTCTTGCCAGTTGAGAAGTGGACTCAGTGTTTGATCCTTGGATGACACCACGAGGTGATTTGCAGAAAAGTTTACATAATGTGTGGCAAGGTACACAGACAGCCAAACTTGGCCATAACATACACGCAGGTGAAACATGGAAATTATTTCAGCATATACTTGGTAATGAAGGTTAGCACAATCAAGCCATTGTAAGCCTGCCATAGAGCAAATCATCCTACTTGGATCGGGCCATGAGGCAGGAGCTCCAGAAAGTAGTTCGGAACTCGGTTACATTGAGGTTCACCTGTGTGACGCACAACCAAATAGCCCAGATTAATGGAGTTAGTTTAGTTTAGCTCTATGATTTGATGTTTGCTATGGAAGTTCTTGTTGCTGTGACTTGAGTATTATTGTGTGTGCAGACATTTATAGTTGTACTTGTATTTCTATAGTTCTACTTTTATTACTTAGTGCAACACCCTTAAATAAGTGACATTTAATGTCCGTTACATTACTGCGTATTAGACAATTGTAAGCTTGAAGAACTGTTGTATATGAGTATTTATATTGTTTTATTTATTTAAACTATAATTAAAGTTATATACAGCGATTTCATCTGGCGTCAATTATTTTGATTCCACCGTTCAAACACGATGATCACTGTGGCCATAATAATAATATATACATTATTTACCATTTTCACTTAGAACTTTTAATGTAATGAGTAACCCTGTGTTAAAAATTTACAACCACAAAGTGTGGAAAGTTCAATTTACATAAACTCACTTAATTCCCCTTCTAGAATCAGGTCTGTTGATTGGCGCTCCTCCCTTATCCATCAATGCCATTGGTGTTAATTTATTATCAACCATGAATTCTGCATCTACAAACAGATTTCATGATATTTCATTAACAGACTACATAAAAATTATACAGAATGTTGTATTTAATTATTATGATCAAATTTTTTTTATCTATAACTTATTACACACAGACAGGAAATGTAATGCATTACAAACCCTTGTAATTTTTCTTAACATGTATTTATCTGTAATTAATAAGTGACCTTCAGATGTCTATCACAAGGTCGTAGTATTCCACATTATTACTTATATCAAATTAACAAGTGCCTACATTATAACAACGTATCTATTTATAATTATTTTTATAACGTGTAAGCAGAAAGTAATTACCGTGAAACCGTATTATCCTGATAATTGAATGTCCATATTAAAAAATATTATTTTTAGAAAATTTTCATTAATAATACACAGGACGATTTTATTAGTACCACAGATGATACATAAAAGTGAAAATTATATTACACAGTAATGTAACACAAAATCTATTTAAAATGTATGTGTGTGTCACCTACAGTTGCCTGTTGAACACATTGCTGCCTCTGTTTGTGTCTATTGCAGACTTCAGCTTTCACCTCTTCATTCTACACCTCACACTTCAATCCAAGTCCTTCTTTCTCTCTCTATTCCTTAAAAGCTATCTTTAGTAGACTACATTAGTAGTCCATTTATCCTTAACTAGTGGTGGTACATGTGCACTTCGCTGCATGTGCTAATTGTAATAAGTTTTATACATACTCTACTATCTATAATACTGCCATAAAGACTAAACTATTATTAACTGTCTAAAAAATAAATGGCTAACAAATGTGAAATTAATAGTCCAATTAATTAATAAATCTTAAAAGATAAAAAGGAGCTATTAAAGATGTACAGATAAAAGAAATAATACGGAGAAGTAGAACTGAATTCACAGATCTCGATAATTGTTGGGTACAGTTTTTATCGCGTTTGTAAAAATAGTTGCGTGAAAATGAAATATTTAAGTAGCAACAGCAACGAAAATTAATGCTTAAAAAAATTAAAAATTAGAAACATCACTAATTAGTTACGTTCTTAGTGAAGTTAAGATAATTAAAAACTTCACTAACACCACTGTATGTGTATAACATTTTTTACAAAGCTGCCAATATCTCGAAAATAAAAGGATTTTACTGACACAGAAACCAAGCTAATATTTTCTCTAACTTTTAATCGGTGACACCATATGGGTATCTGTTACGGAACAAAAGTTTGGTGCATGCGGACAATTTCACTACGTGCAAATTAACAAAGAAATTTCATGACATGGCCCATTTTAAGTTTTTTTTTTCTTGGAAATTATTATCAGTTCAAATTTATGTCTAAAACCATCCACAAACTTCAAGGGACACAGTGGTGAAAGAATTTTTTTAATTGGATCAGTAGTTTCTAGATTAGCCTGGACAATGAAACAAACAATCAAACATTACCTCTTCATGTACCCAAACCAGTTTCTCTTTTTCCCCTTCATAACACTCAAAAGTGGTCTATTCTGCATGGTTCTTTTAAGTATCATTTTATTTTATCTGCCCACCTTAATTCTTTCAACTCGTCTATATTCACATTTCCAGAGCTTCAATCCTTTCTCTACAGATTTTCCTCACTGATCATGTCCAATGGTTCACAAAAACAATTCACCAGTTACTTCCCCAGATCCCTAAGTTCATTCTGCTACTCAAAATCTTTTTTCCCTGAAACACTATTAAACATTAACAGAAAAAACCTGATTTTTTTTATTCCTTTTTTTATTTTATAAGTCGAGATTTATTGATTGTGAGCACAATTTATAACACTTGTCAAATAATGTTACGTGCTACTCTTTTAAATGCTCTGATCTTGACGACAAATTTTCAAGTGAACGTTGAAGTGGTCCAGTCATGACTTGACAGCATGTCAACACGTCATCAACGTCTGAACTAGAGGTGTGGTAAACTAGTATTTGAAAATAACAGGTACGAACGATACCGTTCCAAAAAAATAACACCTACAAATACCTGTTATTATATACTTATTATACATATACCTGTATTATATAATTTGTTCGAAGAAATAAACTGAAACTAAAAGTATTAACAGTGTTACTTTACACTGTGACTTCATTAAGCTGTTACTGTTTAAAAGAAAGTAAGAAACTGAGAATTTATAGGCCTATCTCCCTTTGGGAATACTAATTTAAGTTTTCACTAGGAGTAAACAAACTGACATAGATTTAATATTAAATTATTGATTCCATTTTGGTTAGGCAAATCAGCTGCGAAACTCAGGCGATGGAATTTAGAGTGAACAAAATAACACAACAAAGAATGTCAAAAAAATTTACGTGAGATGTGCAGTGAAGTTAAATCATCTCCGAAATCACATTAACAAAAAGTACTATATGGCCTATAAGCCCCTCTGTAGGTTATAACACAATATAATTCGCTTTTTCAAAATCTACCAAGTTGGTGACTAATATAATATATAATTCGTTATTATAATCTGTATTATATATCTGCATAACACACGAGAATAAATGTAATATCAGTATGCATTTTTTTCATTTATTAAAAACAGCTTCATCTCTTTGGCATAGAGATATTCTGAACCTCGGTGTTTTGGTTTGTTTCGTGCTTGTATGGTAATCGGCATATGCGCAGAAACAAAATTCAGCACCAAAAAGTGGCTTCGTACTCGTAATACTCCTAATACTTGTAGTACTCTTTTACTTGTTGTTACTTGTGTATCCATAATACTCCTAATACTCGTTTACTTATGTACTTGTTTACTTGTTAGTTGCATGGGGGGGGGGGGGTGAATCAGAACAGGTATTTCAACTTTTCAGTCACTGTTATATCCTTTCCACAAAAATATCGTTCCAAAATACCTGTTATAGGTATATCGGCCCACCTCTAGTTGAACAAAAATATAGCAAGCACAGTGTCAACAAATGTTTTTGGAGAAATTTGATATACAACCAAAACCTGAAAATTTTGACATTATAAAGCCAATGTTAATTTTTTTTTAAGGTACAATTTAATGTACTGACAATATATTATACAGTACTCATGCACGTTAAAACGTTTGCTCTAATTGTTTAATAATTATGTATCAGTATTTGTGATCTATTTTTAGCCACTATATAAAAACGTATAGTCTGTTTAACTGAAACTAACTTTATTAGATACCGTTTTTATCACTTAACATTTGTTCAGTTACCTTCTTTTTGTACTTATCAGATTTCAAAGTTATAGAAATTAAATTATATCAAAAAATAGTGTACTGAAAATTCTGTTGTAGCAGAAAGGTTGTGATGGTACAATTCTGGTACAATCCTAAATTTATAAAAATATGGTCCAAAAGACCATAAGTATTGTATTTATTTTTTAACAATTATTGGTAATAAATTTTGTAATATTTCATAATCCCTATAAAGTTTTGGTGAGTGGACTATATAATTATTTTATACAACGCAGATTGGAATTGACAGGATTTCGATCGCTTTCATTGTAAAACGGTAAACATAGCAAAAAACCGTGTGTCACAGATAGAGATAACGAGCCTAGTCCTGATGACGTCAGCTGAAGGAATGCATATTTCTGTAAACAACTAGAGGCTTGGCTATACGAACAAAAGACTAGTGACATAGTTTTTGCCCCACCTACGCAATGTTAAACAAAGACTCTGTGTCATTTTCGCCTGGACAGTGAACGTAGCCGGCCAGCAGAGATTCACTGAGAGTGAATTTTTAACTTTTACACCACCAAAAGTGGTTAAATAACTATTTTCAAAACATCAGAAATGTTGGGGCAGTAACCATTTGAACAGGTGTCATCGGCCAGTGGATCGTCAAATTTCGTGTGGTTAAAATCTGCCCAAAGTGTTTTCGAGGGTGGACACGACGGTGTGGGCCTGACGATGAAGTAAAAACGAACAGATTGTGCACAATAGACGGATCCGAGCAGTACGATGAGACCTGTCCGATATTTTGGGTGAGACCGGTCCAATATTTTTATCATTCAAGTACATCAACATCATTATAATGACCAATTCAAAATTCATTCAATAATTTAAATGAGCTCATAAAGTAAATTTGTACCAGAGAATGAGAGAGAGAGAGAGAGAGAGAGAGAGAGAGAGAGAGAGAGAGAGAGAGAGAGAGAGAGAGAGAGAGAGAGAGAGAGAGAGAGAGAGAGTGAACTAAATAATTTAAGTGCTGGGTTGTGCAGGTATTTATTGTTTAGTATATTATACTATACCATATTTTATTATGTTATTACCAATGTTTATTTTGGAGGGTTAAAAAAAACCTGTAATTCTTATTAATGTTCAGATAAATGGGACTACGCCCCGAGGCATAAAAAACGTGCATGTTTGGCACGATTTGTTTTTGTGAATATATGGGAATATGTCTTTTGTCAGCAGTGTTTGAATAAAGGGTAATGTCATTGGTAAAAAATACAAGTACGAGTGAATTATTTCAGGTACATTTCGCTATTACTGGTTCGTTAACCCGAATCTTGGACCGCAAGGTAAGCCTAATCTCATATGTTGTTGCACAGACTTACATCATGGCGCCCGGAATTATTCAATGTTGTATTTGCTAAGTAAATTTTATGTGACAGTAATTTGTAGCATCACAAGGTTGTAAATTGTGGTAGCGTTACAGTAAATGGTGAGAATAAAACCAATTTCTTAATTTCATAACTGACTTTCAAGGTAATCATAATTTTTAGGTACCTTGCACTGAAACATCATAAATAAACCAAGCAAACATTAACATTTATAAAGGTTAGTTTAATAATATGAATGAGAATAAAATAAACTATTTTCTTTTATAAGAATTCAAATTATAGCATCTAAGGTACGTTTCACAAGAGCATGTTCACAGACTTGACCGTTTAAAGAATGATAATAGAATATTTGTTAAAAGTGTCTGGATCTCTGATGACACAGGACAGGCTTTTGTAAAATGCAATTACAGCAAAAGGCACACACACCTAAATATTTGAAAAAGAAAATAATTATTTTCAAGATTACTAAATAGTAATTGTAAGAGACTCATTATATTACAATACCAGATGATAATAAATGAAAACAACTGGAACCAAAATGAAGTATTTGTATTATTCAGAAAACAGTTCTAGTAGTCTTCATCTAAGTCATCTAGTACGTATGTTCTTCCACCTGAGTCAAACACTTCTTTGATGTTCCAGGAAATCTCAAACAGAATTATGACTGTTGCACACCACTATAGAAAAATTATTCTGATCAGCGCTTTCAAGCTTCTCAGCTCATTGTCAGATCGGAAATAACAACAGAAAATAAAACAAACTCTTCACACCCCCACCCGCCCAACAGTCCACACACTCCCCCACAAACAAGCTATAAGTCAAATGTCCCTTCCCAACCTCTGAGTCCTGTCATCCCACCCCCTGGTACAGTTACATGTTTTTCTAGCACATCCGTGTGTATGTACATTCTTTTCAAAACCTAACATTGTAAAGTCTTTCTCATTTACACTTTTGGGCGCGGTCACTCACCCTTATTTAAAATCCCTTATTTAAAAGTGTGAATGAGAAAGGCTTTACAACGTTACGTTTTGAAAAGAACACACACACACACACACACACACACACACACACACACACACACACACACACACACACACACACACACACACACACACACACACACACACACACACACACACACACACACACACACACACACACACAGAATGTGCTAGAAAAATATGTAATTGTACCGGAGGGGGTGACAGGACTCGGAGGTTGGGAAGGGACATTTGACTTACAGCTTGTTTGCGGGGGTGTGTGGACAGTGGGGTGGGTGGGGGTGTGAAGAGTTTGTTTTATTTCTATTGTTATTTTCGATCTGACGATGAGCTGAGAAGCTTGAAAGCGCTAATCGGAATAATTTTTCTATAGTGGTGTGCAACAGTGATAATTCTGTTAGTGATTACAACCATTAACACAAATTTCTTAATTAAACTTCCAGGAAATCTGCCATTAAATACTTATTAAATAGCTGGAGTTAGCAACTTTATGACAAAACCACTGCAAGTTTATAATGGAAACTGGTGCATACAGACACAAGCAACAGGGACATATTTGTTGTGTGGAGGGGCAAGGGCCCCCTAGGGTTGAAAAAAGTGCACAAGGAATTTTGTTAATCTCTTTAATTTCTATGCCGTTTTATTATTTTTTTCAGTTGTGTATGCTAATATAGTAGTAACTCTTTATGAAATATACAAACAGATTAACTACACAGCATCTGTGTATACGTTTGAAATATGAAACACAGGAAAATCAATTTAATCAATAAGTATCTTGCAAACAATGTTTCAATAGCGCATATTTTTATTGTGTTATTATCATTTACTTTAATGGGATTCATTTCAGGAAGTTATCACACATTTTTTAGCCACTTTAAAAATAGTAATGTTGTTTAGTCTTCACTTGTTCTTTTCTTTTGTATGTAACCGACTCAACAGGGCCCCTCCCCCCAAGGCCAAATTCTAGATACTCTACTGGCAAGCATTTTTTCTGTAATGCAGAAACAATGGTTATCAGGGCAACATAAAGCAAGGAGTCACCGTATTTGGAATTTATTTATATACTGCATTATTGTTTCCTTTAATTAACATAAATTTAGATGCCATAGTCACTAGATTTACAGATCATTTTAAGATAATAATCTTAATAATCTCTCAATTTCATCTATCTATTGGATGCAATGACACAATTTCCTTTACTTTTAGAGACTCTTTTCTCTTTTGTCAGCATTCTTTCAAAGGAATCACCCTTGCTCATTCTTCTTACCAAAACACCCTCTTGGTTCTCTATGGACATATCCTTTACCTCCACAATTTTCTTCCTCAACACATTTCTATTTCCTACATCTTCTTCTCTGATTCCCCATTACAGAATCTGTTCCCCCCCCATCTCTATTATGCCATTACAGAACGCTCTATATGTTTCTTGGCTATCCCAGCAGAGCCCAGCTGTAATGTTTGTGTGCGTACATGACATTTAACATGCGAGGCAGTGTTAAGTAATACGGAGCATGCTCGTACATTCGACAGTATTGTTTGACAAGCTTCTCAACTAGCACAAACGGTGCATGTTTCTCCCAAGGTCGTGCTGAAGTATCCTCTAGAATTTCCGATTACTTGTTAAGGACGCATACCATGGAACCCTGCAGACCAGTGGTTCCCAACCCATGGGCTGCGGCCCACTTGTAGGCCGCGGGCAGCGTGGTACTGGGTCGAGAGTGGATGCTGGTCGAGAGTCGAAGCCAAGATAAATATTATTAAGCCAAATCAGCCCTACACATCTAATTGAGCGCGCGCGAGTACGGTGACTCATCACCTGCCGGCCGAGTTTCTGTGCTCGCTGGTCAAGGTCAACGCTCTCCTCCCTCCTACTCTCTTCCCCCCGCTCGCCGCCATGCCCATGTTCCGCACTTGTTTGACCCGTTAGTCAGTGGTTATGTGTTGATGTGTCGTAGCGTTGTGTCTGCTGTGAGTTACTATAACTTCACATCAATATGGATGCTTGGTTTCGGACGGGGTCTTGTCATAAGACGAAGCTGTCAAGTGATGAAGGAACTTCCACATGATTCTACAAGTAGTGAGATTGTTAGTAAGTCGATGTTGAGTCCAAGTTGTAGCAAAATAGCAAAGAAAACTAAAACATTTTTGTAAACATAACCCTGACTTTTAAAATGCGGGTTTGTGTTTTCTGGTGCTGAGGAAGAGCCTATGCCTCAGTGTGTGATTTGTTTCGAAACGCTATCCAACGAATGTATGAAACTATCAAAACTTGAAAGGCATCTATCAACTAAACATCCTGAATGTGTAGGAAAGTCTCTCGATTTCTTTCAAATCAATAAAAGAAATTTTTCTATGACTAAATCCACCATGGAAAAATCTTCAAAACAGAACAAACTAAGTACCAGAGTTTCTTATGAGCTATCTTTGTTAATCGCAAAGAAGGGGTCAGCTCACACCACGGGAGAAGAACTTATTATGCCCGCAGCAAAAGTAATAAGTAATGCTTTGTTTGATGAAACATGTACAAAAAAAAAATTAATGAAATTCCGTTATCAAATACAACTGTGAAAAGAAGAATTGATGAAATGTCGGAAAATGTGAAAGAAGCTGTCATGACTGTTTTGAAACAAAGTGCATATTTTTCGCTGCAACTTGATGAGAGTACAGACGTTGCTGGTCCAGGCTAATTTATTAGCTTTTGGTCGTTTTGAGTTGAATGGCAATATTGAAGAAGAAATGTTGTTTTGCCAGTCTTTGCCGACAAAAACAACTGGCGAAGAGATTTTCAAATCTGTTGACAATTTTATAAAAGAAAATGAAGTAGATTGGTCAAAGTGTGTAGGTTTGACAACTGATGGGGCACGTGCTATGTCTGGAATTCATACTGGTTTAGTCGCCAAGTTAGGTTAGTTGCTCCCTTGGTTCAATGGACACATTGTAGCATGTATAGAGAGGCTCGTGCAGTTAAAAGTTTGGACGAGTGTCTCAAAAAAACTCTTAACGATGCAGTAAACATCGTCAACTTTAATAAAAACTCCAGACTGTTTGGTGTTTTGTGTGATGAAATGGGCAGTGAACACACACAGCTTCTACTTCACTGCGAAGTTCGGTGGCTGTCGAGAGGTAAAGTGTTGTCAAGATTGTTCGAACTCCGCGACGAACTCAGGGTTTTCCTTACGGAGGGAGATTATGATGGAAAACTTGCAAGTTCCTACTTAGACTGTGTGACCGATGAAAACTGGTTGAAACGGTTGGCATATTTGGCAGATATTTTCGGTGCCCTCAACGTTCTTAACTTAACTCTGCAGGGCAAGGATGTTCATACGTTTTTTGTGCAAGACAAAGTAGAAGCAATGATAATCAAACTTCAACGATGGGCTCAAAAAGTGGAACAAGATTCCTTCGACGTATTTCCAGTCCTACATGATTTTCTGGAAACCAACGAAGTCAAAATTGATAAAACAACAGCTACAACCATAAAAGACCACCTCAAATCTTTGGCCTCCAACCTCAGGTAATTTAAAATTATATATTTTTCTAAATTTTATACTAATATTTTTTTAATAGGCCTAATTAAAAACATTAATTTTCTTAAAACAGTAACTTTTTTTAAAACAGTAAATTTTTCAAACAGTACGATTTTTAAAACTAATAATAATTTATTTTAGTTACTTGTCTTATACTGCGATTATACATTTTATTCTTCATTCATATGAATGAGAAATCTATTAACTAGACTTACTAGATCAGTAACTAAGCCTTTTCATAATTCTTTTAGGAACTACTTCCCTAAAATTGAAGGTGAAATCCAATGGATCAGAAATCCCTTTGAAGAAGATTACTTAAAAAAATTGAAAATATCATCAAGTGAAGAAGACTCGTTAATTGAACTATCATGTGACCAGACTCTAAAATCGTTTTTTAAAACAACACCATTGGTCCCGTTCTGGATAAATGTTCGGCAAGAGTATCCAGCAATTGCCAAAATTGCACTGAGACACTTGATGGGCTTTTCGACAACCTATCTATGTGAACAAGCCTTTTCAACATTACTTTTTTTGAAAAATAAATACAGGAATAAATTGAATGTTGATAGTGATTTGAGGCTAAAACTATCCAGTTTTAATCCAGATATTGACTCTCTTGTGGGAGACAAATGTCAAAAATCCCATTGAGTTTTTTTTAACTTTGACCACTTGTTTTTGAGTTTTCTTATAGTTGTGACAGCTAAGTGAATACAATAAAGTTCTTTTCTTTATAAAAAATTATTTTTTAATCCTTCTTGTGCAGTATGTTTTACCAATTACTGACATACGTGCACATTATAGATATATATACATACGTCATACGTACATAGGTGTTTATTTGTGTGTGTGTGTTTATATTTTTTACTTGTATATTTAGTTAGTGGGCCTCAAAGTTTTTTTACAAAATAGGTGGTCCGCACAACTAAAAAGGTTGGGAACCGCTGCTGCAGACTATAAATAGCCCACACCTGCCGTTTCGTTTATTTTTCAGTTATTGTCGGGCAATTTACACAGTGGATCTCAAGTGGTGAATTAGTGAAAAGTGATTATAGTGCGGAATTCTTTATAGTTGACATTATTATTTGTGTGGACAGATTTGTTCGAATTATTGTACGAGTATAATTTTGTTGACTTCAAACTGTAAATTGTGATAATTAAAGCTGGTTTTTAGTGACTTCATTGGTGTCTTGTATTTTCTTTTCCACTGTACCATACGACGATCAAGGAGACTGTTGTAACAATATTTTTCTAGATCTGAAGGACTTCTTTCATCCTTAGTATTCACTGTTATCCTGAGGATCTTATTTGCTATCCTTTCTGGTTCCATTCTTCTAAGTTGTCTCAAACTTTTCATACAGCTATTGATGACATCTCAAGTAATGTAAACTCATTTTCTGACACTTTTCTGGGTGCCAGAATTTTCCTTACAAATTTCGATTCTATCTTTTCTACTTTCAAGTGACCTTTGCTAGCTACTGTCTCTGCCACATACAAGAATTCTGGTTTGATTACAATACTGTAGTGTTTGTATTTGGCCTAGTAGTAGTGTCTGTAGGTTAGTGATTTGGATATGTAAGTCTTCTGGCATAGGCTAAAGACCATCCATATCTTGCTCTTTCTTCAATTCTTGATTTTTCATGATGTTCGGAGACAGAATCTCACCCAAGTACTTGGAGCAATTGAGCTCTTTTGATATCATCATATTTGGTCATCACTGTACAGGTTGGGTATAACAGGTTAGGGTGTGCAGGTTCATGAACTCAGTTTTTTCCTAAAGATATTATTACACCTCTCTTCACTGCTAATTCTTTCATGACTTATATCTGTTTGGCTGCAATCTCTAAATTCTTGGTTAAGCATACTAAAATGTCTGCAAAGGCAAGATGTTCATATTTAAGCCTAATCCTTTGGTGACCTACTTTGATTCCATTTGGAATGTTGGACTGACACATCTTTTTCCACCTTTCATGGATTGACAGCGTTCCACAGCTGAACAAGATTTGGCATAGACTTTGTCTCACTCCTGTTTTGATTTCAAAAGCTCTGACGTTCTTGTGAAAATTTAATTTGTGATTGAATGATTATTATTAACAAAACTAACACTAGTTTAATGAAGAAGCTTCTGACGATGAGCTGTGAAACTTGAAGCACTAATCGGAATAATTTTTATATAGTGGTGTGCAACAGTGATAATAAAACTAACACTGTTAATCATAATTATTTTTAGTTTTATTTGTTCAGTTAGTTTTTAGTATCCTTTCAAATGTTCAAGTACATAAATATTATAATACAATAGTAATAATACAATCTAATAGTGCTATAATAGCGTAGACAATAATTAATTTCATTAGGATCAGAAATTCATAACACCCTAAGTACAAAAATGAAGGTGGCACCAGAGTTACCAGGTACCTTCTCGCACTACTATGTAACTAAAAAATTTGTTCATACCAAGACATCACAATCACTTACCTATTAAAAAACCCATTCCCGTATCAACATTTGTCCTAATATACTGTGCTGAAGGTAACAAGTTAGACATAGCTTCTAACACAGACGCAACCAATGTCTGTTTATCTTTTGGTCTTGACAACTGTACTTTCCAGCTATCACTGTTTGTATCTAGTAGAGGACCTGAAAAGAGTCAAAATACAGTCTGGTGTTACAAAGACCACTCTGAATAACACAAGATAAATTACTTTATGGGAAACATTTTCTAAATACAAAATAATTTAAAAACCTTTCTCACGACTGTACATTCTGTTCTTTTGCAGCACAAAAACTGTACTTGAATAGCAAGTAAATGGAAGGCAGTTTGTAGAAATATAGTATGTAAAAAAAACTGCCATTTTTGTTTTGAGTTTTTTTTTGTAACAACAGTACACATTCTTTTTTATTATCAGAATGGCTAGGAGCTGTAGGCCAGGCTGCCACAAAGATCAATTCTACAAAACTACTTATAACTAGGTTGAAACCAAAAATTTGATCAATCCCAATTGGAATTTAATGTAACCTGTACTAATATCACCATAGCTTAGACATACCACGCAGGGTAGATGTTATGTTATGTGAGCTGTTTCAGATATGCAAAAGATAATGTAGATGGAAACCTGATGATAAAAACTGACCTTGAGGTGCGCAGTGGACAAACACCTCGCTTTGAGGTTAACAAAATTTTCAGTAATTTTGCACATTTGCTAACAGTCTTGTACAGTGTTTCAAAGTGAGAACATCAGCTGGAACCAGGCCGGAACAATGGAAGCATGTGTGTGACAGAGGGAGAATTAGTGAGTATAGTGAGACAGTGAACTGTTACTGGGTTATCTCCCTTCACTGCTCTCTAGATAACTTAAGTGGGGGTAATTCATTCGTTGGGTCTGCGCACATCAGCAACCAAGAAAGGTGTCACATTTCTAGCACTACATGTCAACTGTACATTGGTACCCAAGATGTTACCGCAAGTATTCATTTCCACAATCTGAGGGCTGAAAAACATACCCTTGATTTGATGGCATGCCCAGTAAATGAACCCAGGACTTCTAGATTCAAACCACTCTAATTGTGCTTTTTTGTCCAAAATTAAAAATAACTATTATGAAACTGAACAGGAATTAGGTTACTACACTTTGTCTATGGGCTGCACATCTCTGACATCATGTGGGTCAGGAATTCAATTTTAAAATCTCATGAATACAGACCAAAATATATAAAAAATGCCAAAATTGCTACAAACAAAATCTGGGTACCAATTAGTATTATTCTCAATCTCACCACTAACTGCTGTCAAGTTAATAGCAAGAGTACAAAATGATTAAACAAAATATTGTTACCACAATTATGGAACACTCTTGAACAGTCAAGAGTATCGTTCTACATGTTTCTCGGCTAGCCGAGCAGGTGTGTGTCTCTGACAAGGCCTTGTACATAAGTACCACTCCAGACTGTTCTAGTGCTTGTTAACTATGCAAATTATGCTGGCACACCAACAAAAGAATGGAATATCTGTAGGCTATAAAGCAACAGTGGCTGGTGTTACATTAATTTATTTAATGTCTTTTTATTAATATGTAATATCAGTAACTTTCACCAATGTTTTGTTCAGACGCCATCTTGTGATAATACAAGAAAATATTAGATTTGCTTACCTTTAAGGGCAGAATTCGGTTAAGCGAACCAGAAGTAGCGAAATGTGGTATCTGAAATAATTTACTCTTGCTTGAAATGTCTACCAATGACATTACCTTTTATTGTTATATTACGTACACTGAATGTGACTCTACTGTGCGAAAACAAGCACGCTACTATATGCCATGAGGCATTGCGCCATGAGACGCAGTTCCATTATTCAAATTAAAATTTCCCTTAAACATTTCACAAGTCCTCCGAAATAACATGTTCAATTATAATTTTATGATATCATTAATAAAATTACTCACAACCCAGCACTTATTAAATGTAGTTAGACATTCTCTCATTCACTCACGCTCGCATTCTTGGTACAATTTTCTTTTAATTTTCCCCAAATTGAGCTAATTTTTATTAGTTATTTAATAACTGAAATTTTGTATTGACCCTTATTTATATTTTTCTAATACCCCCCATTTGTCACTTAGCTGAAATCAGTCCTCCAGACGTCCCGTCGCTGAACTCGCACTATAGATGTTAAAACTTTACTAAACTTTGTTTTTACGTTTTATATGGTTTAACGTTGAACTGTTACTTAGTTTTATATAAAATACTTCACTTTTGCGTGGTACGAGCGGACGTCCGAGACTTCGTTTTGTAAAATTTAGATATAGAGCCGGCCGGCGTAACGGATGATTCGTGACTGGGAACGATTTGGAACGCCTCAATTCGGAAGTGGGGAGTAACTACGTCACCAGTTCCTTTGTGTAGAGATCCACACCTTAGTTGTTTACAAGCGCAGAAATGGCGTGGTTGCATACTTTTGGATGACGTATACATGGGTGCAGCTTGTTGACACATTAGTATGCAGAAATAACGTTGTTGTTTCTGCGTGTATATTCCTGACCTTGAAGCAAATCCTGTCCACTCGATACTGCGCAGTTGCAAACCTTCATAAAACTTTACTAGTTTCTTATATAGGACTTTGAATAAAAATACAATTTAAATTGATTATTCCCCAAAATACAGTAGGGCCAGAATTGTACTGTTACAAAACCCCCTCAATGAGAGGATTTATGACGATGCATAAAAACTCTCATTGACACACTCATACTTCCTAAAGGGATCAGCTAGGATATGTCGCCACAAACCCCTTACTATTTATATAAAAAAATACTATAACTCACCCTTGGTCCAATGATGGTGACAGTACCTGCGCATGACCTTACTGGACTTCTCCGGAGAGATCCCAACACCATAAGGCCAATAGGCAAGTAACGCTCCTGCTCTGACGCGCTGGCCAGCTCAGGACCGCCGTCACAGCATCGCCAGACACTGAAACAACAAATCAAAAATATCAAAATAGTGGCCTGGTATAATACCATATCCCTAACTGATCTGTTTCCCCTTAGCTATGTGCTGGTTTACGTTAAGAAGCACTGGGTTTTCTTTAACTCCTAACACCTAGGATTATTACACCTAGTACAAGAATTATTACACAGACATTCCATTCTCTTATTTCACTACCATTTACATTTATAAATTTTTTCGACTCCAATCGATAATAATTAATCCTTTCCCATTAACAAGAAGAAATACAAATCTTTATACTAATGCAATAATACTTTCAAAATATTTAAACACATAATCAAAATTTACTCAAATAAAATCATCTATATCTCCCTCTTTCTACAATTCTGAAACATTTTCTTCTTCTTCTTCTTATTATTATTAACAGAAATTCTTTTATCCGGCGCTGTTAATAATCATCCCCTTTTCTCCTCCACACACACTATTTCCCCCCCTGAGCTGTTACGTTCAGTTGCCTCCACAAGGACTGAGGCAGAAGGAGTGAGCACTTTTTTCTTTTCTCTCTCTCCCATCCTTGCTTCAGCGTTACAAAAACTTCAAGGTAAGTACCCCTACTTATTATCTTAATATATGCCCCTAAGGTCTACCACCCCTACTTGGGTAAAAATAGCCTATGCTCAAAAATAATCTTAGATTCCCTTTTTTAAAACCCCATTAAATTTCTATGTTGAACCAATTTCAAAGGCAACCAACTATGGTCAGGCTTTACAATTTTTGCCCACAGCTGGTTGTCGTCCAAAACCACGATCTGGGTTGGTAAAGCCAAGATCGCCCGAAATGTAGGGAATCGCAATGGTTTGACACCTAGTGTCGTATATAGTTACATTTGTAACTGCCCCAAAATCATAAACTTATACATATTTACTAATACATATAAAATCCTCCTTATAAAAACTAATATAAGTTACAAACATTAATAATCATATTATCACTGTTCATAAAGCAGTCTTAAGGCATCACCATAATATCACTATGTTCTTCTTCCATTTACAACCACTGAAGGTTGTCATTTCAATATAAAATTTTATTTATCACTTTAATAATATAGATATAATTTTCAAAATTTTAAATTTTGTCTTTCATTTTCTCCAAAAAAAAATTGATTTTTATTTATTTTACATTATCAAATTTTAATATAGACACTTTTGCAAGTTCCAGCTTTCACTTTTAAACAATACCTTCTCACTACAAGATAACAAGTACAACAATGGATCATCTTAAATTTCTAAATTACATTAATTATATTTCTATGTTATAAAGAAAAATAACTCTTTAATGAGTTCATGATTTACATTACAAAAATTTAGGGTGTTTTATTCCATAATTTATAAAATAAAACTACTGTCCGTGGAAAAGACTGCCAATCACTAAGTTTTTTGTTTTTTTTTTAACTCTATATTACCTTTCCACGAAACTAGGGGTCTCCCTCCCCGTTCAACACAAATTAAATTTCTACTTGCACCAATTTGTGGAGTAAGACCATCGTTACTTTCACCCCGTTGCTGAGGCTACCGCCAACCATGGTCCACCTCCAGAATGCCAAAATCCACGATCAGAGGTGGTGAGTCTGTGATCGCCCGAAAATGGAGGAGAGTCCCTTCTGTAAAAATAAACATCAAATTAAAACTCATACATTCTCTAATATACAAACCCATTGTAAATTCCTAAGATGACCAGTACAATTTTAGATTTGTAGCATTGTGTGTTCCTACTATCTCCCTAGTCTCCCTGTTCTGCAACACATACGAATTTTTCATCTTGATTTCTACTACCTCATATGGTCCTTCGTAAAGCAGGAAGAATTTCTTAATCTCTTTGTCTTGAGCGCTCGATAAGTCGTGCCTTCTTACCAATACCAACTGTCCTATTTCGTATTTAACCCACTTACCTCTTGCATCGTGTCTACGTTTTCTTAGCTCACCCTTGCTTAATAAGTTCTCATTAGCCAACCGGATTTTAATGCTCACATCCGTTGTATCGCTCTCAGGTGGGTAGTCAAACAGCTGTTCCAAATCCTTGAGGGGCGTGTTCCCTTTATCAATTCATGAGGTGTATAGCCGGTGGACTCGTGGGTGGTACTGTTCAGCCAAGTCTCTACCTTTCGGACATACAACGGCCACTCGCTGTGTTTAGCGTGACAATAGGCTCTAAAGATCCTGCCTATCTCTCTCATTACACGCTCAGTCTGGTTGGACTGGGGATGGTACACAGCTTCGTGAGGATTCCTTCCCATCCTAGGGTCTGGCGCCACTTCCCACTGATGAACTGTGGCCCATGGTCTGACAAAATCACCTTTGGCTTACCCACGTGAATCATGTAGTCTTTCATCACCTTCTCACTCAATACCTGGCTGGTAGCTCTCTTTACGCTATACAATTTTACATACTTCGAAAAAGTGTCAAGCATTACAAAAATATACACAACTCCGCCTCTTCCCTTCAGCAATGGTCCAAACAAATCTACAGCAACTAGGTCAAATGGTCTTTCTACCCTTATAAAATTCAACTCACCTTCAACCCTATAATTTACTACCTTCGACTTTTGACACAAATCACAACTTCTCAGCAGCTTTTGCACTTGTCTCTCCATATTCCTGAAAATACATGATTCTTTCAACACACTGACACACTTCTTCGCCCCAAAATGACCATATCTTACATGACAATCCCAAATAATTTTCTCTTCCAACCCCGCTGGTATAACTAGCCTCCAGTCACACTCATCCCCTATTACTTTCTTAAACAACAACCCTTTGTAAACTTGGAAAAATTGGTTGTATTCTGATTCATCTAATTCAGTCTCTAAGCTGTTCATTATTTTACCTGACTTACCATCTGCTCTCTGCATGGTTTTGATATCCTTCAACTCTTCTCCAAAGATCCTATCCTCCCTACTAATCTGAAAAATTTCGATTTCCTTTAAGTCCCTACCTGTTTTGTTGTCCAAAAAATCTACCCTGGAAAGAGTGTCAGGTACCTTGCTCTGTATCCTTGATGTATTCCCAATCGAAATAGTACTCTTGTAAAATGAGCACTCAACTGGTTAAACGGCTGTGAGTGAGCTTACAAGTGTTCAGGAAGGATAACGCCTTGTGATCAGTTTGTATTATCGTCTTGTTTCCTAGGATGTAAGTTCTGAACTTGCCGACGGCGAACACAATGCTTAGCAGCTCCTTTTCTGTTGTCGTATAGTTCTTTTCCGCCATCAACAATGATCTGCTGGCAAAAGCGATGGTCAGGTGTTCCCGCTCGTCATCTTCTTGATAAAGTTCCGCACCTACTGCTACATTACTGGCGTCTGTCTGTAAGTAAAATACCTTATTAAAATCCGGATGGTGCATCACTGTCATGTGACTAAATTTAGTTTTAATTTCCTCGAAAGCTTCACGCTCCACGTCTCCCCATTTCCATTGTCTTTCTTTTGAAGTACAGCACTTAACCTTGCTGTTACGTGTGCGTAGTTCTTTTGAAACTTGCGGTAAAAGTTACACAGCCCTAAAAAACTTTGAAGTTGCTTTATGTTCTTCGGTTCACAGAAGCGCATGATAGATTCTACTTTGTCCGGGTTTGCTGAGATTCCCTCGGGTGTGATAATAAATCCTAAAAAGTTAATTTTCGTTTGCAAAAATTTAGACTTGTCCCAATTTACAGTAAGTGCTCCTCCTTCCAATTTCGCTAAAACATACCCTAAATGATCTAAATGGTCCTCGAAAGTTCGGGATGCAATCAAAATATCGTCTACGTAAACTGTCAGGAAATCTAAGTCTTTTGGTCTTAAAATTTTGTCTAGACATTTGATGAAGCTAGCTACACTGGTATTTAATCCGAATGGTAACCGTCGGAACTGATAATTTTTTCCATTAAACAGGAATGCTGTATAGCTGTATACTTCCTACTCACCTCCGCCAATGGTACCTGCCAATATCCTGCGGTAAGGTCGAGTGACGTCATGTATTTCACCCCACTAAACTTCTGGAATATTTCGTTAATCGACTCTGGTGATTCACGGTCTGGTATGATAATCTGGTTTATTCGCCTCGCATCTAAATATAACCTAACTCTGCCATCTTTCTTGATTACTACAACTAATGGATTCGAGTAGTGCGATACTGACCTCTCTATTATTCCTCCTTCCATCATTTTGTTCTTGCACCGCTCGTCTTTTGGAGTAAGGCACAGGATAACTTCGCTGCATGAAAGGTGTGTGTTCCCGTATCTGTAACATACATTCATAATCTCTTGCCCTTCCTGGAACATCGGCAAACACTCCCTTAAACTGCTCTATTACCTGCCACAACGCCGCACGCTGGCCACTCCTTACCACCTCACCTCCACTACAAAATTCATCCGCCCTTATCTCCCACACTGCATCATTAATATTGCTCATTTCACTATCAAAATTCTCAATGTACTCACCTTCTCTACATCAATTTATTCTAGTATCTACATTATTCTCATCTACTCGCTTTTGTAGTAACTTTACACCAGTTATTTTAACTTTATCTAATACCTGTTCAAAATTAACTCTTACAGACCGATCACCCCCGTCTAATTCTATCACTTTCTCCTTAAAATTTATCACAGCTCTATTCCTCTGTAAAAAATTGTTACCTAATATAATGTCTAGACTCAACCCCTTAACTACCAAAAATGTATTCTCAAAATCTGTATCATTAATTCAAAAACTTAAATGTATCTGTTTCGTTACACGCTTACTGCGTACTCCCGTGACTCCTATTACTGTAACCCCTGCTACTAGTAAAACTGGAATATTTTTATTTACTTCTCTTAATTCTCCTAAAATGTTTATTCTCTATTGTTACCTGTATCTCCGTCAGTCCAGCTCTCACCTCCAACATGGTGTTGTTTTCTTCTTCTTCTAACAAGTCTGTTACTATGTCTGCTTTGATTACGTTGCTTTGGACTTCTTCTACTGGTTGGACCTCATGTGCTTCCCTGAACAGTGGTCGGGTCCTGGTTGCCACTGTTTGTCCTAGTTTTCCGGCTGCTGTCTGCTGTCGCTGGTGGTGGGTACCTGTCGTCCTCTTGTCGGTCCCTGGTTATGGTTCATCGCTCTTCTATCATTCTGTACTCCTCTATTCTGCTGTCCATGCTGTTTAGGCTCCTCTCTCCTCCTCTGATCTTCTCTCGGTAAACGGCACTTAAAACATTGTTGATGATGTGGGTAATTCTCTCGTTTGCATCTGGAACAACTCCACTCACCTGCTTGCTGGGAACCAGTCCTACGCACATAATTATTATTATTTCCATGATAATTATTTCTTTGGCGATTAAACTCTGTGTGGTTATTATTATTGTTATTATGTTGTAGGGGTCGCCTACCCCCTTCGCAATCTCGAATGCTCTGTAATATATCTAGTATTTTTTCTAGTTCGTTCAGATTTTCAATCTCTTTAGTCATGAGTGTTACTTGGACTTCTCTCGGTAAATTTTTACTAACATGTCGCACAAACGATTTGAAAGGTATCGGTGGCTCTAGATATTTAGCCTCGTTGTACAGTTTTGTCACGTATATTGTTATTATTTGGTCCTATAAAATTTCCCGTCCCCATTATACGGCTTCTCAGGACTTCCTGTTCGTCCTCGGTCCAATATTTACCTTTGAAAGCTCTTTCGAAAGTTTCATAACAGTCCCACTCTAATTGGTGCGCCTCCGCCCATATAACGGAACTTCCTTTCAAGCATTTTATTATTTTAGTTAGTTGCACCTCCCAACTACTACTGCTGAAACGACTGTATTCCCGTGTTTGATTTATAAACCGCATGGGATGTACCACCCTGTTTTCATGGCTGAAAGTTTCTAGCTCGATTTCATTTTATTATTACCCTTTCGGTAACACCGGTAAAATTCTTATTAATTTCCCCCCCCGTAATTCATTCTTCACACTGGTTAAATTATTCTCAATTAAAGTACATTTATCATACATATTATTGTTGTTTTGTATAGTTAAGTTATCTATCTCTTGGATCTTATTTCGCAATATACTTATTCTACTCTTTGTATTTCTTTCATGTTCTGATATTGTATTATCTATCGTTTCAATATTTTTTGCTATGTCTACGACATTCGATTCAAATTTCTCTAATTTATTTTGCAAAACATTAGTTTTCAATTCTATTTGTTTTTTTACTTCATAATTGGTCTTAATTTCTATCTGATTTTCTACTGTAGTTAAACATTTCTTTTCTATTTCTCTACCTTGTGACTCTATCTGGTTTTGAACCGTCTCATTTACTATCTCATTAATTTTATCGTTTCTGTCATCTAAATTATTTATTTTAATATTGAATTTCTCGCTAACTGTTTCTATTGTTTGTTTCTGAATATCATCGCAACGTATCTCTATTTCATTAACTCTTTTATCGAACTTAACATTTTGTCTTTTTATTTCATCTTGTAGCGGGGCATTTTTGGGCATAACCGGGGGTAATAACAGAATTTGTATTTTTTTTATTTATTAATAATAAATAACTTGTTGAGTGATAGGAAAATTTTGTGACCGAGAGGTAAATTTGTTATTGTGGAAGCGATCGCAACGTGGCAGCATTGACTGTGACAATTATTTAATGATATTCATATAAACAGTTTAATAACAGCCAACAACTGTACCAAAATCAGTTCAAGGACAATGACGAACCCGGAAAACGTAAACACGTTATGTAACAAAATCTGTCAACAAATTATATAACCAGACATCAGGCGATGTGTTGCGTCAGCAAATTACATAACAACTGTGTGTCATCGGTTTCGTCAGAGCCTATCCTGGGTGTGTCACGCCAGCAACATTGGGACACAACAGAACAAACAGTCGCAAAACAACATCTGAGTGATACAGACGCTAACCACTGTGCGTCGCCGGTTCGCCGGTTTTCGGGCGAAGTTATTGTGTTCGCCGACGCGCCCGCAAAACCAATAGAATGTGAATAATATATTTCAAAATGTGGCTAAACATTCAAAATTCTTATTAAAATGTGATTAACAGTTTTATCCATAATATAACAATTCGGAAATCATGTAATAAAGTGAAAGTGCGCACTGAAAACGATGTGACGTCGTCGGGACTAAAATTCGGACTCGAGGCAGATAAGTCTTACACAACATTACCAAAATTTATTATCTTTGTCAGGAATTCAAAACACATGGGGAAGATTAAAACAAAATGGGAGTCTAAGGGGAAAATTTTAAAATGGATTGAATGTGAGAGTGTGTGAGGGGTTTTGTTTAATTATATATATATCATGAAGTGCTGGTTTCCGTTCGAAAATTAATCTTAGGTTTATTGTATATTCTAGTTTGAAATTGCTTAAGCAAAATGATCATTTTTACTAATACTTAAACATACTAAAATTGCGAAAGTAAAAAAGTATGAGGGAGAGAGGAAATTTGGTGTTTTGTATCAACAATATAACTTGATGATGTTTTCTTTTCTTTTTTGAAATTAATAAAGTAATAGTGATTATAACATTCAATGTGAAGTAATAGTTATTTCAGACAACCATGTGGTTTCCAACACGTCTAACGAGATCCTGGATATGATGAGTTTAAGTTGGTACTCAACAATATGGCTGCTACTCCAGCCTAAAGTATAAAAGTTTTACAAAGTGTAATAATAAATTTAAATAAAAAAGACGAGTAATTATTAATATAACAGTGGCGCCCTTACAGCTGGACCGTTTGCATAAATTAAATTATGCAAATGTGGACCTGTTGAAGAAATGATATGGTTGTTTGGAATGTGTATTTACGTATGTACGTAAATTAAACGTAAGAGGTTAGGTTCAATATGGGTGAGTAGAATATTTTTCAATAAGTATATGTTATGTACAATAAGATTATATGAAGATATATATATAAAAATTTTTTAAGAAAAATGGCAGACAATCATGCAACTGTCGGCGTCACTGACAGTGTAGATGAAAGCCAGATAAGCATAACTGAATCTCAAATCATGCATGAAGGTGTTCACTCAACCCCAGTCATGAACAAAACGGCTGAAGATAATGAGATGATCAAGATGATGAAATTACTTTTTAATGAACAGAAAAACGATATGCAAGAGTTATTAAAAAATCAGAATAAAGAGTTGAAACATGAAATACAAGAAATGAATAAACATTTAGAAAGCACTAACGAAATAATAAGAAACAGTTTAAATAAGTTAGAACAGAAGTTCGAGAAATTAGGTGACAATGTTTTAAGTAAGACAAAATGTAAAAATGACGAAATAGTAGACAATTTTGAGAGTATAGTGGGGGTGAAGAATAATGTAGAAGCAAATGATGAAAATATAATAACAAAGAGTACTGATGAAGTTTTAGAATGTGATAATGAAATGTTAATGAGTGTTTATGAAATAGAAAGAGAGTGGAAAAATAATGTAGTAATTGAATGGGGACAGAGGGCAAATTTTCCCCTTATTGTTTATAATGATGATGATGATTTAATGTTGTTTTTTCAGGGCAAGAGACCCTTATTGTTGAATGAAGTAATGTTGTATAATGTTGTACCCTCTGTCCGTAATAATTGTGAGAGTGTGATGTGGTGCTATGAAGAAAGAGAGTTATATGTTGAGAATGAAATAGAAATATATAAGTTAGAAAGAAAGTATGATGAATTGAGAAAATTACTAGAAGGGGTGATGATGAATCATGTGAAATACGTACCTGTTGAAAGAGAGACAGAGAATAATTTTGATAATATCTTACCTAACTATGATGGCTTACCTGACGTAGTAGTTGAGGAATACAAAACCGAGAAAACGATTTACCTGACATTAACAAATAACACTGATATAGACGGGACAATCCTAACCTATGGTAACAAGATTTCTAGTGGTATAATGGATGAAATAGAATGGATGGATTATTATGATAGTAATGATAACAAATTGTATGTAGATAAAAATGATGAATGTTACAAATACACTAGATATATATATGACGATGGAGGATGAGCTAAAAGATCAGTGTTAGGACATTTTTAAATATTGTAAATTTTTGGTAATGACGTTGCTGATTTGGACATCTGAAGTGAGATACACTTGAACAGTTTTGACGCATATTTTGTAAATAATATTGAATTCATTTGTGTGTATTGTGAAATGTTAGAAAAGTAATGTGTATATGTTTTAGAAAATGTTGTATTAATAATAATAATATTATTAATATTTTAGCACTCTAATTAAATAACAAAATAATTATGAAGACAATAGTTAATGATTTGTAGAATGTTGATAATAATTGAAATATGTTATTTTAATAGTCAATTAAATATTTAATTTTACTAATCAATAGAAGGAAATAATTTGAGATCTTTAGATATTGTGATTGAATGTTATGTGTTTGAATTTTAAAAGGAATTTAAATTGTGTGATGAGATTTTAATTTAATAATCATGAATAACTAAATAAATGTTAAATGGTTTATTTTGTGGAACATAATGATTAAAAATATATGTTAATAATAAATTTTAAGCAATTTTGAAAAGCTGATGGCAACACAGGATAAGTCAATAATGATGATAAATAAAAACAGTTAATGTTGATATATCTTAATTAATAATGATGATTTGCTACTCAATAATTTTGTTTGAATTTAAAAATTAGATGCACTAAATACTTCTTATATTGTGTTATTATGTCTTATTGTGTTGATTGCATTTAGTATGTTAGGAATAAGTATTATAAAAATATAATAATATGTTTACAATGTGTTTATAGATTTAAAAATAAAATGAAAAATAGTTGTGATAGGTAAAATTTTCAATGGGTTGTAAAAGATAGAAATGGGTGATAGTAATTAGTTGAATAAAATGTTTGAGTCAATTCAAGTTGAATTTTGTGGGACATATAGATTTGTCCAAATCGAAGTAAGAGTTAAAGTAATAGTGGAAATGAAAATAATGCAATGTTGTTTTGAGTTAATGTATGTTATAGAATTTTGAGAAGTATAAGTGGAGACACAGTAGTTATGGAGAATTTATGTAGAGTCTTGAGTGATATAATGTTGTTTATTTGTTGATGTTAATTTGATGTAGTTATAGTGAGGTTATGAGATTGAGATTTTTTGGGGATGGCAATTTTGTAGTAGTGGTAGTGTAATGTGGGAGTCCGCAACATAAGGGTTGGGACGGGATAGGGACCGATTGGCGCCGGAAAGGGTTACCTAGGGGGAGTCCAGGGACCAATATAAGGGAATGAGTTTTGGGAAGGAAACACGTATCCTATGTACAAAGGGTTAGAGAGTATTTTTTTTTATATATAAGAGTAGAAGGTGGCGATTGGAGTTAAAATAGTAAGTAGTTAGAGGTGGAAAAGGGTTCGTAAAATTTTGATAGTGGGGTGTCATACTAGTTAGAGATTTTGTAAGGGAACGTTAGAGTAATAAAAGGGGTAAGATTATGAGTAAATGCCAAGTGGATAAAGTAAATTATAAGGAATAACGTAGAATCACCCAAAGTAATGAAATGGAATAATGATGGCCATGATTGAAAAAAAAATAAAATAATTTTTGTAATTTTGAGAAACGAATTAATAAGAGTAAATCAAGTTTAAAAGTAATTTTCTGATTTTATATGCCAACTTAATGTGTGTAACATTTTAAATACCAATTGTTTATTTTAATGTGAATTAGAAGTGTATTATATTTTCTTATGTTATATTGTGTTTGTTAGTTTAAGAGAATTTTATGAAGTTAACTATTTTAAATGCATTTTTAAATTGGGGATGAGAGAAATGTAATATGGTAATGGGAAATGTTAATAAGTCAGTCGTCTGTTTGCTTAAATTCTGATGGGAATCAGGGCAATGATTTTGAATTTTGGGGTAAAGTTGATAAGGGTAAGTAGATGGAATTTTAAGAGGGGTATATATCTATTGTTGGTAAATATGTTATGATATATACATGTTAGCGATAAACAAATAAAACCAGTGCTTCTTAGCGCAAACCAGCACCGCTAGGGGGAAACAGATCAGTTAGGGATATGGTGTTGTATAAGGCCACTATTTAATATTTTGATTTGTTGTTTCAGTGTTTGGTGGTGCTGTGGCGGCGGACCTGAGCTGGCCTGCGCGTCAGAGCAGGGGCGTGGAGTATCTGTCTGACTCTACGGTGTTGGGATCTCGAGAGAGAAGTCCAGTATTGTCATGCAGATGCGGTCACAGTCACCGGACCAAGGGTGAGTTGATTATTTTTTTGTTTGTAAACCGTACAGGGGGTTGTGGCGACATATCCTGGCTGATCCCTTTAGCAAGTATGAATGTGTCAATGAGATTTTTTATGCTTCGGCATAAAATATCTCATTGAGGGGGTATTGTAGCGGGGCATTTTTGGGCATAACCGGGGGTAATAACAGAATTTGTATTTTTTTTATTTATTAATAATAAATAACTTGTTGAGTGATAGGAAAATTTTGTGACCGAGAGGTAAATTTGTTATTGTGGAAGCGATCGCAACGTGGCAGCATTGACTGTGACAATTATTTAATGATATTCATATAAACAGTTTAATAACAGCCAACAACTGTACCAAAATCAGTTCAAGGACAATGACGAACCCGGAAAACGTAAACACGTTATGTAACAAAATCTGTCAACAAATTATATAACCAGACATCAGGCGATGTGTTGCGTCAGCAAATTACATAACAACTGTGTGTCATCGGTTTCGTCAGAGCCTATCCTGGGTGTGTCACGCCAGCAACATTGGGACACAACAGAACAAACAGTCGCAAAACAACATCTGAGTGATACAGACGCTAACCACTGTGCGTCGCCGGTTCGCCGGTTTTCGGGCGAAGTTATTGTGTTCGCCGACGCGCCCGCAAAACCAATAGAATGTGAATAATATATTTCAAAATGTGGCTAAACATTCAAAATTCTTATTAAAATGTGATTAACAGTTTTATCCATAATATAACAATTCGGAAATCATGTAATAAAGTGAAAGTGCGCACTGAAAACGATGTGACGTCGTCGGGACTAAAATTCGGACTCGAGGCAGATAAGTCTTACACAACATTACCAAAATTTATTATCTTTGTCAGGAATTCAAAACACATGGGGAAGATTAAAACAAAATGGGAGTCTAAGGGGAAAATTTTAAAATGGATTAAATGTGAGAGTGTGTGAGGGGTTTTGTTTAATTATATATATATCATGAAGTGCTGGTTTCCGTTCAAAAATTAATCTTAGGTTTATTGTATATTCTAGTTTGAAATTGCTTAAGCAAAATGATCATTTTTACTAATACTTAAACATACTAAAATTGCGAAAGTAAAAAAGTATGAGGGAGAGAGGAAATTTGGTGTTTTGTATCAACAATATAACTTGATGATGTTTTCTTTTCTTTTTTGAAATTAATAAAGTAATAGTGATTATAACATTCAATGTGAAGTAATAGTTATTTCAGACAACCATGTGGTTTCCAACACGTCTAACGAGATCCTGGATATGATGAGTTTAAGTTGGTACTCAACAATATGGCTGCTACTCCAGCCTAAAGTATAAAAGTTTTACAAAGTGTAATAATAAATTTAAATAAAAAAGACGAGTAATTATTAATATAACAATCTTTCATTTCATTGAAATTAATTTTAATTTTATCATTTTGCTCATCAAACTTCTCGTCTAATTTATTAAACTTTTCATCAAATTTGGTATTTATCTGATCGTATTTCAGGTTGGAATCGCTTTTTTGTTCATCCAACTTTACATCAAATTTATCTATCATTACATCAAATTTATTTAACTTCATACTCTGTTCATCAAATTTATGTAACAATAATTGTAAGATGGCATTTGTCTCGTCTGTTTTCTTTTCAGACTGAGTTGAGATGGGTGTTATTTGAACTGTATTTACTTCGACTAATCCGGTGGCATTGGACTCACCGATCTGGCTAATTGGGGTTAATTGAACGCCCATCTCACTCGTAAATGTTTCGTCAGTGATGCTGACATTTTCGTCATTATTTTTATTAGTATTCATTTTGCTTAGTTATAATACATGCATGCACATAACCTTATAACATAAACCTATCTCTACATCTATGTTTACGTATCTTCAAATTATATATATTACTTCAGGTAACTGTTCCGCTCTTTCCAGTAGGCTTACTCCACATAAAATCACATTCCATGTAGAGTCCCTGTTCCAAAAGCCATTGTTATATTAATTTATTTAATGTCTTTTTATTAATATGTAATATCAGTAACTTTCACCAATGTTTTGTTCAGGCGCCATCTTGTGATAATTCAAGAAAATATTAGATTTGCTTACCTTTAAGGGCAGAATTCGGTTAAGCGAACCAGAAGTAGCGGAACGTGCTATCTGAAATAATTTACTCTTGCTTGAAATGTTTACCAATGACATTACCTTTTATTGTTATATTACGTACACTGAATGTGACTCTACTGTGCGAAAACAAGCACGCTACTATATGCCATGACGCATTGCCCCATGAGACGCAGTTCCATTATTCAAATTAAAATTTCCCTTAAACATTTCACAAGCCCTCCAAAATAACATGTTCAATTATAATTTTATGATATCATTAATAAAATTACTCACAACCCAGCACTTATTAAATGTAGTTAGACATTCTCTCATTCACTCACGCTCGCATTTTTGGTAAATTTTCTTTTAATTTTCCCCAAATTGAGCTCATTTTTATTAGTTATTTAATAACTGAAATTTTGTATTGACCCTTAGTTATATTTTTCTAATACCCCCCATTTGTCACTTAGCTGAAATCAGTCCTCCAGACGTCCCGTCGGTGAACTCGCACTATAGATGTTAAAACTTTACTAAACTTTGTTTTTACGTTTTATATGGTTTAACGTTGAACTGTTACTTAGTTTTATATAAAATACTTCACTTTTGCGTGGTACGAGCGGACGTCCGAGACTTAGTTTTGTAAAATTTAGATATAGAGCCGGCCGGCGTAACGGATGATTCGTGACTGGGAACGATTTGAAACGCCTCAATTTGGAAGTGGGGAGTAACTACGTCACCAGTTCCTTTGTGTAGAGATCCACACCTTAGTTGTTTACAAGCGCAGAAATGGCGTGGTTGCATACTTTTGGATGACGTATACATGGGTGCAGCTTGTTGACACATTAGTATGCAGAAATAACGTTGTTGTTTCTGCGTGTATATTCCCGACCTTGAAGCAAATCCTGTCCACTCGATATTGCGCAGTTGCAAACCTTCATAAAACTTTACTAGTTTCTTATATAGGACTTTGAATAAAAATACAATTTAAATTGATTATTCCCCAAAATACAGTAGGGCCAGAATTGTACTGTTACACTGGCTTAGTTAGTCAGTTACAGCTTGCAATTTATTCAAGTACGGATCGAAGTATTGTGGCGAAGTGATTATTATGTTATAATTAGTGTGGAACTGTAATAGTTGACATTATTATTGGATGTAGACAAATTTAACTAGAATTACTGTATTAGATTATCTTGTTGATTTCAAATTGCTATTTGTGACTCATTAAAGCTGGTTATTAGTGACTTCACTGGTGTCTGTGTTTTGTTTCCACTGTACTGTTACCACTGTAGTGTGTAACGGTACAAAATTGTGTGCTAAGAAGATAATAATTTAAATTAGTTTGAATTCAAAGCAGCTAGTATTCACCTGTGGGGTACCCCATTGTAACCAGCCACACATACACAATGTTATTGCAGACTGTTTATGTCTAATGTCTTGAGTCTGCCCAGCCAGACGTATTACGCAACAGCTTGCCAGCTCAGTCTCTTTGTGAATCACAGTAAAACACATTTGTCACCCCAGTTTGGATCAGACAGTAGCAGAGTACAGTCGTCTACAAGTTAACAAGTGAAACGGTGGCCTCGGGTGCAAGATAGGCCAAAAGTACTATAATCGGCCTATCCAGTAAAATAACTATTAAAAGTGCGTGAACCATGTAGTGGTCAGCTAATCAAATAATAAAGTGTCAGAACGCGGTCAACTCACTAAAAACCCAAGTAGTGCTCGAGCAAAAGTTACGTTGGCCGACACCATTATTAAAAGTAAAATGTGAAAAAACGTGGTTTTAGTAAACAGTAAAAACTTAGTGCCAGTCCAAAGACAAAATTATTTTAATGAGCATCATCAATTGACTTTCGAAGTGAGGGGAAAACAAGTGCATCATCAGTTGGAGCAGATACAACCAGGATGAGTACCATATTATCAATTCAGAATTTTTAATTACTTTACCATTTATATTTGCAAATCATGAGATCGCAAAGTGGGGTTTAAATAGAATGTCAAAGTCAAAGAACGAATGTGTGTGAGTATGGGGATAAATTACGTACTGTTTCATTAAAAATATGAATAGTTTGTCATAGGCTAGTTAAGTAAGAAATATTCATTTTGTTAATTTGTTTGATTTTTTATGTTACTAATTCAACGAGTATTTTAATATACCAGAAAAGAAATAAGAAACTTAATTGTCATCAAAGTGAGACGAAGTAATTAATTTGTATAATAAACCAGAAGCAATTTGTTTTAGCATAAACTGTGTTATTATATTTTTACCGCCCAACTCCAATAATTCTTCTGCAACTGGTTTCGTCTGTAGAACCTTGGAAGAGAGCCCGAAGGTAAGAGAAAAACTAAAGTCATTATAAATTTAATAAAAACTTATTATTTCCATAAAAATCGTAAAGTTTCAAGTGTTTAACTGTATGATCCATGAGACCATCATAACAATATGTAAAACAATACCACGTTTTAAATAAAACATACAAATAACAACAAATATGCATTTCACAAGTTCACAGTGTGGTACAAAGTAAAAACAAAAAACACGACTGCACGCCACAAATTTGACTATAATACCAACTGAAACAATACTTTAGTTCCATTGAACAAAATCCAAAATGCTAAACAGACATGCTTTCTACTGGAAGAAATGTGAACTACATATAATCTGATAGGAATGTGAATATTTCTATTATGTCACACATCACAGATCTGCAGGAAACACTTGAAACGTTATACCAAAACACAATAATTATGACATTCACCAAAACATTAATAACCTTCGTATCCCAATGCACACACCCAAAGTGTAAAGAAAAATATCGGTATGGAGAACCATACATGACTTCCATATTCTAAGATTTATATTTAAAATCATTTTTGAAATGAAATATTACCATAGAAACTACTTCTTTCTACTTACTGCTTCAGCCTTAACCACAGTACTGTGGTCACTAACGTATACCAACTCACGTTATCGCACTCGATTTTCACTGCTGACGGAATTCGATGGCATTGCCGAAACGTCTGGTTTTGTAGAAAACATTGGACTACGGCCATATATCCCGGGAAGGAATTTTAACAAAAACTACTTTTTTGTTGCCGATAACGTTGTACACACATATATAAAAAATATGCATAAAATTAATGGCTTGTATAAGTTAATGATTGATCTCCATTAAGTAGTGCTCAAGTTTCCAAAGTTTTAATATTATGATGTCCGTAATTAAAACATCAGAGCAGGTTTAGTGTGTATGAGGGTACACCGTGGACAAAAATGTTCAACATTTCCTATTGAGCGTTACTTAGAGTAAAGCTGCGAATCTACAGTGTACGTTTCACAGAACAAACACGCGGAAAAGAAGGAGCGCTCCGAAGTCACTCATGGACCCTCGCATCTTGCAGAGGGTTCATTCCCTAAAGATGAAAAGTCTGTCTATGAATCGTTCCTCTGTAAACACGTGCAGTTACACTGCTCAGCGATCCACAGGAAGCAAATCGCTATCCACGCTGGACACTTTTTCGGCTTGCATGCGTTATGTTGGTATGGGTTTCGGCACTTTCCATTTAAAAAGCGTGCAAATGTAAGAAAATAAACATGAATGAGACAAGAAATAACGTAAATTGTGTGTGTATGTGTGTGTGTGTTCCCTGCCTTTTTATTGCGGTAGTCATAATAATAAAATGGAAACATAAACATTACATAACTGAGATATGCTTGCCTGCCACGAACGATATATTTTCTCTCATACATGATTTACATTAAAATGACAAAATTATAATTATATTGCCTGGCAACAAAATTATTTTATTTTTAACAATTACCATTGTTTGAAAAAGTTTAAATGAATTTTCAAGTACTTTACCCTTGTTAAAACGTAAAAGGTTGCAGGTAAACTACCCCTTCCCCTTAACCGATCTTCACCAAAATCAAAAGGCCTTGGGCCTTGTGTTCTCCACAATTCAGTGATGTATGCAAAAAATTATTTGATTCTGTTTGAATGCGGCAGTTATCGTTCGTCATAGAAAAAATTACCCTTGTTAAAACATAAAACGTTGCAGGTAAACTACCCCTCTCCCTTAACCGATCTTCACCAAAAACAATAGGTCTTGAAAACTCTACAATTCAGAGTTGCATGCAAAAAATTATTTGATTCTGTTTGAATTTGCGGCTGTTATCGTTTGCCTGTTAAAACATAAAATGTTGCAGGTAAACTACCCCTTTCCCTTAACCAATCTTCACCGAAAACAATAGGTCTTGAGAACTCTACAATTTAGGGGTGTATGCAAAAAATTATTTGATTCTGGTTGAATTTGCGGCTGTTATCGTTTGCCATAGAAAATACCCTTGTTAAAACATAAAACGTTGCAGGCAGGGGTGCCTACAGGGGGGTATCGTGTCGCCATTGGCGACATTTGAAAAATTTTTGGGGGGGATTTTTTTTTACTGTTGTATGAAATTTACTATTACTAAAAATACCGAATACAATGTGAGAACATATTTCCTGGTCGCAATTTGCGTCAAAGCTTGCTTAAGGGGGCTGCATGGTGTATCACGTGATGATGAGACATCCACGAATCACAGTACAATAATTGTGATCCATTATAAAAAGAGCTTTTTTTTTTTTTTTTTTTTTTTTTTTTTTTTAGTAATCGAGCTCGAGCCTGGAGTTGGGGGGGAAGCGACATAGGGCTTGGGGGGGATCGGCACCACTGGTTGCAGGTAAACTACCCCTTTCCCTTAACCGGTCTTGACCAAAAACAATAGGTCTTGAGAACTCCATAAATCAGGGCTGTATGCGAAACATTATTTGATTCTGTTTGAATCTGCGGCTGTTATCGTTTGCCAAAAAAAAAAATTACCCTTGATAAAAAAAACCGTTGCAGGTAAACTACCCCTTTCCCTAACCGATCTTCACCAAAAACAATATGTTGTGAGTACTCTATAAATCAGGGCTGTATGCAAAAAATTATTTGATTCTGTTTGAATTTGCGGCTGTTATCGTTTGCCGCATATATAAAAAATATGCATAAAATTAATGGCTTGTATAAGTTAATGATTGATCTCCATTAAGTAGTGCTCAAGTTTCCAAAGTTTTAATATTATGATGTCCGTAATTAAAACATCAGAGCAGGTTTAGTGTGAATGAGGGTACACCATGGACAAAAATTTTCAACATTTCCTATTGAGCGTTGCTTACAGTAAAGCTGCGAATCTACAGTGTATGTTTCACGGAACAAACACGCGAAAAAGAAGGAGCGCTCCGAAGTCACTCATGGATCCTCAGCATCTTGCAGAGGGTTCATTCTCTAAAGACAAAAAGTCTGTCTATGAATCGTTCCTCTGTAAACACGTGCAGTTACACTGCCCAGCGATCCACAGGAAGCAAATTGATGTCCATTTTTTCGGCTTGCACGCGTTATGTTGGTGTGGGTTTCGGCACTTTCCATTTAAAAAGCGTGCAAATGTAAGAAAATAAACATGAGTGAGGCCAGAAATAACGCGAATTTTGTGTGTGTGTGTGTGTGTGTGTGTGTTCCCTGCCCTTTTATTGCTGTAGTCATAATAATAAAATGGAAACGTAAACATTACATAACTGAGATATGCTTACCTGCCACGAACGATATATTATTTTATACATGTGTATTAACTCATACATAATTTACATTAAAATGAAAAAATTATAATTTTATTGCCGGGCAACAAAATTATTTTATTTTTAACAATTACCATTGTTTGAAAAAGTTTAAATGAATTTTCAAGTACTTTACTGTTGTTAAAACGTAAAAGGTTGCAGGTAAACTACCCCTTCCTCTTAACCGATCTTCACCAAAATCGAAAGTCCTTGAGATCTCTACAATTCAGGGATGTATGCAAAAAATTATTTGATTCTGTTTGAATTTGCGGCTGTTATCGTTTGCCGCATATATAAAAAATATGCATAAAATTAATGGCTTGTATAAGTTAATGATTGATCTCCATTAAGTAGTGCTCAAGTTTCCAAAGTTTTAATATTATGATGTCCGTAATTAAAACATCAGAGCAGGTTTAGTGTGAATGAGGGTACACCATGGACAAAAATTTTCAACATTTCCTATTGAGCGTTGCTTACAGTAAAGCTGCGAATCTACAGTGTATGTTTCACGGAACAAACACGCGAAAAAGAAGGAGCGCTCCGAAGTCACTCATGGATCCTCAGCATCTTGCAGAGGGTTCATTCTCTAAAGACAAAAAGTCTGTCTATGAATCGTTCCTCTGTAAACACGTGCAGTTACACTGCCCAGCGATCCACAGGAAGCAAATTGATGTCCATTTTTTCGGCTTGCACGCGTTATGTTGGTGTGGGTTTCGGCACTTTCCATTTAAAAAGCGTGCAAATGTAAGAAAATAAACATGAGTGAGGCCAGAAATAACGCGAATTTTGTGTGTGTGTGTGTGTGTGTGTTCCCTGCCCTTTTATTGCTGTAGTCATAATAATAAAATGGAAACGTAAACATTACATAACTGAGATATGCTTACCTGCCACGAACGATATATTATTTTATACATGTGTATTAACTCATACATAATTTACATTAAAATGAAAAAATTATAATTTTATTGCCGGGCAACAAAATTATTTTATTTTTAACAATTACCATTGTTTGAAAAAGTTTAAATGAATTTTCAAGTACTTTACTGTTGTTAAAACGTAAAAGGTTGCAGGTAAACTACCCCTTCCTCTTAACCGATCTTCACCAAAATCGAAAGTCCTTGAGATCTCTACAATTCAGGGATGTATGCAAAAAATTATTTGATTCTGTTTGAATTTGCGGCTGTTATCGTTTGCCATATAAAATACCCTTGTTAAAAAAACGTTGCAGGTAAACTACCCCTTTCCCTTAACCGATCTTCACCAAAAACAATAGGTCTTGAGAACTCTACAATTTAGGGCTGTATGCAAATAATCTTTTGATTCTGTTGGAATTTGAGGCTGTTATCATTTGCCATAGAAAATACCCTTGTTAAAACACAAAAAGGTTGCAGGTAAACTACCCCTTTCCCTTAACCGATCTTCACCAAAAACAATAGGTCTTGAGAACTCTACAATTCAGGGCTGTATGCGAAACAGTATTCGATTCTGTTTGAATTTGCGGCTGTTTGCCAAAAAAAAAAGTCCCTTGATAAAAAAAACCGTTGCAGGTAAACTACCCCTTTCCCTCAACCGATCTTCACCAAAAACAATAGGTCGTGAGTACTCTATAAATCAGGGCTGTATGCAAAAAATTATTTGATTCTGTTTGAATTTGCGGCTGTTATCGTTTGCCGCATATATAAAAAATATGCATAAAATTAATGGCTTGTATAAGTTAATGATTGATCTCCATTAAGTAGTGCTCAAGTTTCCAAAGTTTTAATATTATGATGTCCGTAATTAAAACATCAGAGCAGGTTTAGTGTGAATGAGGGTACACCGTGGATTAAAATTTTCAACATTTCCTATTGAGCGTTGCTTAGAGTAAAGCTGCGAATCTACAGTGTATGTTTCACAGAACAAACACGCGAAAAAGAAGGAGCGTTCCGAAGTCACTCATGGATCCTCAGCATCTTGCAGAGGGTTCATTCCCTAAAGACGAAAAGTCTGTCTATGAATCGTTCCTCTGTAAACACGTGCAGTTACACTGCCCAGCGATCCACAGCAAGCAAATTGATGTCCATTTTTTCGGCTTGCACGCGTTATGTTGGTGTGGGTTTCGGCACGTTCCATTTAAAAAGCGTGCAAATGTAAGAAAATAAACATGAGTGAGGCCAGAAATAACGTGAATTTTGTGTGTGTGTGTGTGTGTGTGTGTGTTCCCTGCCTTTTTATTGCTGTAGTCATAATAATAAAATGGAAACGTAAACATTACATAACTGAGATATGCTTACCTGCCACAAACAATATATTATTTTATACATGTGTATTAACTCATACATAATTTACATTAAAATGAAAAAATTATAATTTTATTGCCTGGCAACAAAATTATTTTATTTTTAACAATTACCATTGTTTGAAAAAGTTTAAATGAATTTTCAAGTACTTTACTGTTGTTAAAACGTAAAAGGTTGCAGGTAAACTACCCCTTCCCCTTAGCCGATCTTCACCAAAATCGAAAGTCCTTGAGATCTCTACAATTCAGGGATGTATGCAAAAAATTATTTGATTCTGTTTGAATTTGCGGCTGTTATCGTTTGCCATATAAAATACCCTTGTTAAAAAAACGTTGCAGGTAAACTACCCCTTTCCCTTAACCGATCTTCACCAAAAACAATAGGTCTTGAGAACTCTACAATTTAGGGCTGTATGCAAATAATCTTTTGATTCTGTTGGAATTTGCGGCTGTTATCGTTTGCCATAGAAAATACCCTTGTTAAAACATAAAATGTTGCAGGTAAACTACCCCTTTCCCTTAACCGTTCTTCACCAAAAACAATAGTCTTGAGAACTCTACAAATTAGGGCTGTATGCACAAAATTATTTGATTCTGTTTGAATTTGCGGCTGTTATCGTTTGCCATAGAAAAAAATCTGCAGAGAGACACACAGATGAGGCACGCGAAGAAACGTTTTGGTGTTTGCCAGATGACGATTAGTGGTGAAGCATTGTTTGCTAATAAGGACGCTGTCCCTGACTTTAAAAAACACTTTTTTGACCTGCTTGATAAGGAAGGTATTTCCGGAGAACAAGTGTACAACTGTGATGAGACGGGTTTGAATTACCGTACGTTGCCGTCTAAAACACTAGCGTCTAAACAGGAAAAGGCCACACCAGGGTTCAAGAAGAGCAAGGACCGCGTTACAGTTTTAGCTTGTAGTAACGCAACCGGAAACTACAAGTTGAGACTGACCTTGATTGGAAAATCTCGCAAGCCTAGGGCTTTTAAAAATCTTAAAGATTTAAGTTCTTTGCCCCTGCATTATACCCATCAAAAAAAGGCGTGGATGAATGGAGAAATTTTCAAAAATTGGTTTGAACAGGAATTTGTGCCACAAGTTGAAAAACATTTAGCTGAAAACAATTTAACAAGGAAAGCAATCCTAGTTTTGGATTTAAGCTCCTTCACATCCAGCAAATGACCAATTAAAAGATGGAGACATAAAAGCTTTGTTCTTGCCTGCAAATGTTACATCTATATGTCAGCCAATGGATCAGGGAGTGCTCCAAGCTTTGAAAAAGAAATATCGACGTACGCTACTAAGCTATATCATCGCGACAATTGATAATACAGAAGTTGCGACGGCACTACAGTCAGTAGACATGCTTGACGTCATCAGATGGGTGTCCGAGGCATGGGATGAAATTCCATCTTTAACACTTGTGCAATCGTGGAAAATTTTGCTGGATCACAGAGCCAGTGATAAGTGGGAAGAGGTAGAACAGCAATGTGATGTGGAAAATGCAACTGATAACACTGCGCTTGTATCGCTGTTAGAAAAAGTTCCCGGATGTGAGGAAGCTTCATTGGAAGACATCACAGAATGGTTGGCAAAGGACAAAATCGAAGAAATTGCAGACGAAGATATTGTAGCGATGGTATTAAATGAACAGCCGATTGAAGAGGAACAAGGTGATGAACCCTCCGATCGTATAACCCACTCCGAAGGCCTGAAGGCGATTGAGACGGCAGTGGAATACATTGGCCAGCAAGAAGAAGCAACACCAGCAGACATCATATTGTTACGACGGTCTACTCGATCGTCATAGGTACAGTGGAAACAAAATAAGTACAAGACACCAATTAAGTCACTAATCACACCTTTAATTGTTACAGTAAAACAGTTCGTAATTAACAACACAGTCTACAGTAAATCAAATGAAAATTGTACACACGCAATAAAATGTCCACAAATATTAAAACTCAATTTTATTACAATTATACAGTCTGGTTATAAAACGCAACACTTCAATAATAACTACTTGAACGTACACAGTAATAACTCGAACCGCTCTAAAAATATATCGCACTAATACTCTCGAACCACACTATCAAATATCTCACATTGAACTGAAAAACTAAGGCCGCTACCCGATGTATTTATAGTCACGCTCACACACCAGAAGCTTCCAAACTGCGTCTTATCTCTCGTGAACTACGTAATTACTACGCCCTTGACACAGTCCGAGTGCCCGAGCGAAGCCCGGCACAGTCGAGAAAATTCTCGCAAAATGCGTCTAGTAGCACGTACACCACACGCTTACATCGAGATCCTTCTGTCATATTCAATAAATGCGTACATTGTTCTGTGCTGTCGTAGCAATATGTTTACGTAAGTGGAAGGATATAGCGGCAAGGAAATTAATGCGAGCAAAGAAGCAGGTCTCAATTACAGACTTTTTCAAACCTTAGACAATGTAAGTTTCACTTGTTCTTTCATTATACAGTACGTAGTTTTAGGTTATTATAATTTGATTTATATTAACAAGTAATTTGGTTGAAAGCTTTCGTATAAATTAAAACTCATAGTAAAACTCATTCAACTTATTGTTAACTACACATTTTGTTTCGTCCTTCAAATAAAGGTTTTGTGAAAGATACTGTAGTTGCGAATTCTTATTTCATTTCTTTCTAATTCATTTATTACTGTACATCATTTATAAGGACAAACTGATATGACGTAGCATCCAAATAGCAACAAGTACATTCAACGCAATAGGGTGGCGGTCATTGACCTTACAGAGGCTGGTATGCCTACGGCTCCAGTGTATCCGACTTTTTTGCTATCCGACCAGGCCGACCGCCACATTAGGTCTGATAGTTGAGAGTCTACTGTACATGAACTGTTTACAAATAGTATGCTGGCAAAGTTTGTAATTCTTACAGTGGGTCCTGATGTAAATAAATCGGAGTAACATAACACAGAGGCATGTACCATACAAAAATAAAACTTAAAAAAAAAACAGACACAACCACAGAAGTTTTTTCACCTTATTTCTAGTTTTATTAATCCTATTTGCATTAAGAGGAATACGACTATTTTTAATAAATTAACACAAATCAGTGGTGAGCAAATTTTTTTAAAGGATTTAATGATGTGACTACTCATCTAACCAATCTGGTTCAATTACAAACAAACACATTGTTTTTTACAATAGGATCCAATATAAGAATGAACCAACTACCCAATTGTGTGCAACATAATATGACATCACATAGTGGATGGACATATGTGGCAGCTCGGTGATTGAAGACTTTATTCTTATAAAGATTCAGTTTGATATGACTGTTGGATGGATAAGCAAATGTGGCGGCATGGAGATTGACAATCTCTATTCTCATAAGGTTTCTATTTGACATGGTTTGATTTGACCACTGGATGGATAAGCATATGTGGCGGCATGGAGATTGATGACCTCTATTCTTGTGAGGGTGTACAAAAGTTAAGTATTCAATTTGATGTGGTTTGATGTATTAAAATGAATAAAAAGTTGATGTATTAAAAATTAAAATGTATACAGAAAATAGTAATACATAAATTTATGTATTGTACGAGGGCTATCCAGAAAGTAACAGACGTTTTGACCGACTGCGGCGGTGGGTGGGGATAGAGCCGCCATCTTGGTGTCAGAACGTTCCTAGACTCAGTACGCATCCAGCTGTGGTAGCGTGCGGTCTGTGCCCCTCTTACTTTGCTCTCTGTGACGTGTTAAAATGTGCGCTGCAATAGAAAATCCCGCCACTTGTGAGGTGCGTTCTGTGATTAGGTTTTTGTTGGCAAAAAATCACAAACCAATTGAAATTTATCGCCAACTTTGTGATGTGTATGGAAAAGGAATAATGAGTGAAAGCCGAGTGAGGCAATGGTGCATTGATTTTAAAAATGGCCGTACCAATGTTCACGATGAGGACCGCAGTGGTAGACCTAGCCTTGTGACTGATGAACTGGTGATGAAAATCGACGACAAAATTCGTGAAGATCGTCGTTTCACGATTACGGAACTTTCGAAACATTTTCCCCAAATTTCACGGAGTTTGGTGCATGAAATTGTGGCGGAAAAGCTTGGTTACCACAAATTTTGTGCTAGGTGGATTCCGAAAATCCTAACGGAAGACCACAAAAAACAGAGACTGGCTGCAGCACTAACTTTCCTCGAAGATTACGACAAAAATGGTAACAAAGTTATCGATCGTATCGTAACTGGGGACGAGACTTGGGTGAAACATGTAAATAGTGAAACAAAAAGGCAGTCGATGGAATGGGGACACACAAATTCTCCCCAGAAACCAAGGAAGTGTTTGCAAATGCTGCCAGCAAGAAAGATCATGGCTACTGTGTTTTGGGACTCTGAAGGAGTGATTCTCGTTGATTTTCTTGAACATGGCACAACAATTAACTCAGAGAGGTATTGTGAAACACTGAGAAAGTTAAGGCGCACGATACAAAACAAGCGTCGGGGAAAACTTAGTGCGAAGGTTTTGTTTTTTCACGACAACGCACGTCCACACACGGCCAATCGTACCCGAGAGCTCTTTGATGGTTTTGGATGGGAGGTGTTCGATCATCCACCATACAGCCCGGATTTGGTGCCGAGCGACTATCACCTCTTCCCAGCGATGAAGACATGGCTCGCTACACAACGCTTTGATACTGACGCTGAACTGCATGCCGGTGTAAACCAGTGGTTGAAATCGCAGGCGGCAGATTTCTACAGAGACGGTATTGAAAAACTTGTGCCACGGTATGATAAGTGCCTTAATTTGAATGGCGATTATGTAGAAAAATAGCTTAAGAGTGTACCTTTCAAATGTATATAATAAAATTTTGTTTTTCATTTTGTAAATTTTTTATTTCAAAACGTCTACTACTTTCTGGATAGCCCTCATACATACATAATTATACTGACAACTGTTCCTATATAATCCAAATTAAGGAGAAATCGTAAGCAAACACTTATTTGTAACTGAAATTTTTATTTCAGTTACTTCAGTGAGTCAGTTTTAATTTGACTGATACCCACAACTGTAAGTTTACACTTAAAAGCCTGTATCTGTAAATAAAGCCACTATAATTAAATATCTTAACCTCATGACAGTACTGTGTAACTATGTTATTAAAATTAAATGTAAAATCTAAGTTTCACAAAACTATATAGTGTTCAAAATCCGTAAGTAATTCTCATTTTTAGTTATATAAAAACATTATTTATTCATGAAAGAAATTCAAATTATAATTTAGTGTTTTATTTCATGTATATGAAATAACACCTGACGAAAACCCTTTCATCTGAAATGGACAAATCATACACTATCTAAATAAAAAAGCTTTAGATACAAACTTCACTACATAAAATTGCTGTATACTAACCTTTGTACTTGTGCTTTGCTCTTAGCCTGGCAGCACCATTGATATTTAATAACTTCAGTTTGGTGGCTATGCTCATATCATCTGAAAAAAAGTAAAATAAATTTATGTGTTCTTCAATATTACATATAGAACAGAATACTGTTCAACAGATGTACTGGTGAGGTGGAACAAGAATTTGGCTTTAGGGAATCGTACTACCTTGCAAGGGAATGGGTAAATAGCAAGTTATATAATCCTGCCTAAGAATACCTCCTGCATTGCATTCAAAGCTAGTGTTACATTGTGGACAACATAGGTCACATTTAACTTCAGTGCCCCCTCCCCTACAAATTAACTTAATATATATGGTGTATATATATATATATATATATTTATAATATATATAAACTTAACTTACATTATATATGGTCTCCAGTTTGCAATATGTTAATTAGTTATTTCAATACACTTCTGTTGCGATGATGGAATTGTAACTGAAATACAAATTGCATAAGAGGCCGCAAGATCAGTGGTGACTTCATCATTTCAATGCAGCAAGGGCCAAGGGTGGGTCAGTCTGACATTAGGGTGGCCCATACTTTGTGTCGATACTAATTTATAAATAATTATAAACTACAGCCTGTGCGTTTACAAGAATGGTGACATCCACACTGGAAAGCTACTTGTAGTATATTACTACAGTATACATATTTACTCCAGTATAAATTTAAACACAGGATCCACATTAAAAAAAAAATTGTGTAAAAGTTCATAACAATTAACATAACTAATTTATCTAATCTTCCTCATTTTTTGTATACATTTTTTGTAAACTATATTTTTTAAATAAATCAGAAATTTGCCTAAGTAGTCGCACAAACATTTTTTGCAGTTTTAGAAAAACAAATGTTTATGTATGTCAAATTAATTGGGTCTGCTTCACTTTTAAGCCTACGAGGTAGTTTTAGTAAAATTAATAAATTTTTTTTTGCAAAATAGAGCTACTGGTATATTTTTTGCACACAAGAGCCACACACTTCATGATATCAAATATTAGTATTTTTTTTAGTATTTTATCTGAAACTTTAAGATTTTAAAGTGCACCACTTTACACCAAGTACAAAACACAATTTGCTGATTACAAAGGTAGGAAGTTATACATTTATACTCTAACACAAGTCTTCTGTACAACTGCTAAAAATTACATTTTGTTTGCAATCATCTTTCATACACTACTAAACTAAGTACTATAATTAATTAATTTTTAAACAAAACATACTACAAGATACTGTCATAATCATGAACACAAAAATAACAGAGGGACAAAATTTATATTACAAATAAATATAAAGCAATCGTTTCAAAACACTGATTACACTGGTTACCAAAGACTTTATCCCAAGTAAAGTTTGTACTTATTATGCATTTGAATGTGCTGAATCCATATCTGAAATTATATTTTTTCTATAAACCACGCTTTTCATGCTATGCATACAGTGTATTTTGGTTATAGGTCCACCGGTTATTAGGGCCAGCCGCTTTATTTGCCCAATATTCAAAATACAAAAATGAAACAGGGTTACACATAGAAAGTTGCTCCGCTTAATAGGTCTCAACTACCAGTTATTTAATCCAGCAATGGCTCATTTTTCTCTTCTTAAACATAAGTAATAAGCTACTATGTGGTGATGATTTTTTTACAACAGAAGCATTGTGCTGCAACTATTTTTTATATTTTAATTATTATATAGTAACTTTCTTCGTTTTAATTGTCAGTTTGTCTTATGAATTCTCTGACCTACAATTTTATATTTTAAACTACAAATGCCATGGAATGTCGTGACTTTGGCTGAAAGAATTAAGTTACCTGACATGATCAAAACTTACCAACCTAACACTAGTCAATGAAAACTCGTGGAACTAACTGGAGTACCGAAAACTACAATTCATCGTGTCTTGCTACAGGAAGAAAAGTTACGACAGAGTGGCTTTTAAAGGGTGGACTTCAAGGGGCTTCTCAAAAATGGAAACATGATGGAAAGGATCCACTTGTTGAAGATGCTTTAAATGAATGGTTCTCCACTGTCACTGCTCGAGGTTTGTCTGTTAGCAGTGTAATTATTCAAATAATTAGCATATTAGAGGAAAAATAAGAAATGACAAGAAACTCCGATACTACTTTTACTTACCGTATTGTTCCACACTTTTTCTCCTAAAAACATGGTTGCTGATTTGGCCTGTGCCTTACATTCGCGTGCTAACAAAATTCGAAGTTAAATCTGACTTCTGGCGGAACGAACGCTTTTGGTATCTTATGAGTTTTTACTGCCTAAGTAACAGCAGTTTGCCTGGCTGTTGTTAACTCTGGCATTATGAATTATGACTGCAACCGTATGTTTTAACAGCAAACTGAATAAAGAATAGGAAGAAAAACTGTACGTGCGTGCACACGCGCGCGTGCTCGCACCCTTCTGTAGGCGGCAAGATGAAGGATGAGTAGAGGAGGTGTGAGCAACATGTTTCTAAATACCGGGCAAACTGCCAGTGTGGTTTTCTGTTGTAACAGCGACAACATCGCTTATCTGTACTTTGTTTTCATTCGGCGTTTTTGTTGTGCGTTTGCAGTATGAGTGATATTGTGGAGACAAGGCACACAGTCGATACGAATTAATTGTGATACAACATGTAGAAAAAAAACATGCAATCGCGAAGCTGCAAGAAAATTCGATATTGATGAATCCTGTATTCGACGATGGAGAAAACAGAAAGAACGGCTTTTAAATGCAAATACTGCGGGACGAGCATTCACGGGACCTCAAGTTGGGTGTTTTGTAGCAGTAGAGTCCAGCGTCTGTGAATACGTACGGATTTTAAGAAGGCAAGGACTCCCTGTCACTAAACATGTTTTAAAATTGAAAGCTTTAGAAATCGCAGAAGAATTAAAAGTCTCCGGTTTCAAAGCCAGCTTTGGGTGGATAAGACGAATGAAGCGGCGAAATGGATTTGTGCTTAGACGACGTAAATATCACTCACGCAAAAACTGTCGAGTGACTACAAAGAAAAACTCCTTCAGTATCAGCGGTTTGTCATTGATTTATGCAAGAAACATAATTATTCACTTGAACACATGGGAAATGCCCATATTTTTTAACATGACCTCTAACTTTACGGTGGACCAAAAGGGAACCAAATCTGTAACAGTAAAGACTACGGGAAATGAAAAATTACGTGTCACTGTAATGCTTGCTGTAGGCTATTTGCCGATGGACGAAAACTTCCACCTTAGTAATATTAAAACGGAAAACCATGCCAAAAAAGAAGTTACCATCAGGTGTAATTTTTCGCTGTCATGAAAAAGGTTGGATGACAAACGATCTTATGGTAGATAGGTAAAAATGTGTATGGAATAAACGGTCAGGAGCATTAGTAAAACGACGTGGTTTGTTAGTGCTAGATTCATTTCGTGGTCACACTACGGATGAAATAAAAAAGCTTCTTTACGAAGAAATGAGTACTGATATCACCGTTATTCCTGCAGTTGATGGATGTTGTAGTAAATAAATCTTTTAAAGATAACCTGCAGCGTTTATATAACAATTGGTTGGTAGAAAGAAATCATCCTTTGACTCCTACAGGAAAAATAAAAAAAAACATCCGTAACAGAACTCGGCAACTGAATCAAGAGTGCATGGAAAAGCATCCCACCAGAATTTGTAATTCGTAGTTTCAGAAAGTGCTGCATATCGAACTGTATGGATGGAATGGAAGACAATATCATTTATGAAGAGGACGAAGCGACCATCTCAGGGACAAATGACAGTGAAATTGTAGACAGTGACAGTGACAGTGATTAAGTATGGGAATATTTTAAAATGCACGAAATATAAACTACTGTACACTACTATAAAATAATTTGTGCCATGTTTTGATGAAAACCTGGCGTGCCATAAACGTGAATAATATAAAAGGGTCTAACTGCCGAAATAATTATTAATTGTTCATGATCAAATATTTGATTATTTTTGTTGCTCTAGTACAGCATGACAATTGCTATTATAATTAACTATTGTAACTATAAAATTGGGACGTAAAAGAAAGATGATTTGTAATTGTAAAGTGAGGGAACCTTATTATATCGTAGCACGTGCTGCTGAATACTTATACCTGTTTGAGTTTGTCAGTTTGCGTAAAGTCATCCTTTTCTGAGCTATAATGCAATACATTATTGTCCGTTATGAGGAGATATTCATATAATGTTGAAGCTTTGTGGCCGCGAGTGTACTCTAGTATTTCAAAAGTAAATTTAAAAAAAAAATTTCAAAGAGGGGTTACAAATGGTAGCAGAGCGTGGTTCCTTCTAGGTCGAACCCTTGGGTCCTTGGGTGTGACGGGGCTTGCAAACTCGGAAATAGTTTGAGACAAGTCAAACTTCAGAAATTTGGAAAAGTGAATATAGGTAGATGTCATTTTATGTTCAATGTTAATGTGCATAGGTGAATGTATAATTGTTAGCCTGGTGTCGCCACGTGGCATGCGTTTTGTTGTTTTTGGTGAGATATTTTTTTTTTTGGCGACTTGGACTTGCCGGAGATCTGGGGCATGGCTGGGGAGTTGGCTGCTTAATCAATCGACGTGGGAGTAATTGCGTGTGAGTTTGGCGGGATGCGGTATGGCCCGATCGGCAGTCGGTACTGTCACCGACTGGACTTATTCTCAGAAAATTTTGGGACATTTATGATTAGATGTTGAGGGTTAGCTACGTGTTGTTGAAATGTATATGTTGTGATAGGTGTTCGGTGGTGTGGATTGCATGTCTATGTTAATGTCTGATGTTGTTTCTCTTCTTGTGTATGATGTCGGAAAGAGAGCTGGTTCTGGAGTGGGTTGGGTCTCCGCGGCGCTAGGGAACCCGGGGGTCCACTTGATGGAAGAGTTAGTACTAGAGTTTTTTCTGTTTTTGTAAGTTACGTTGTTGTTAGGTATTGTGTTAAGATTTATGTTTTCTTGTTGGGTATTGTGTATTGTGTAATTCTGGTGGCGGTATGCTATCAGAGATTGCCCCACCCCATTTCAGGGGTTCTCCAGAAACTTTCGGTGGTGAATGGAGTAGATGAGGACAAGCTGCTGGTTTTCTTAGATCTTGTCCTGCAGTTGGCAGATTTCCCGGGGGTGTCCGATGGGGAGGTCTTGTCCCTTATATACCCATATTGCCGGGGTTCATTGGCAGGGCTGGTCACCAACACTCTGCGTCGGGGCGGCAGTGTCGACGCTTTCCATGGGGAAGTGTTGGATTTCTTCATACCCCATCGACGACGTGCCCAGCTGAAGTTTGAGTTATTCTACCGTCTACAGGCCAACGGACTTCGTGCATGATATATGGAAAGCTGCCTGGGTATTAAGGTTGGGGTTGCCCAAGAGGGAGGTTATACAAGCAATTCTGGAAGGACTGAATCCTCAAGAGAGATTGCGTTTGCTATTCGCAGACCATCCATGTTGTTTTGCGGATCTGGACCGGTTGTGTGTGGTTTCTAGTACTGTCCAGGTGGGGGACGAGTCCCGGGGAAGAGCGGCTACAGATGTCCAATACTCCAGTGGTTTGTTAGGAAGAGCTAAAAAGGACAAACATGGCGGTTGGAGGAGAACACAAGAGACTGTCAGAAAAACTGAATATTCCGGAAGTAATGGAGGCTACAAGGGGGTGGTAAGTGAGAAGACGGTAGCAATGGTTACAGTAGAGAAAACAAATAAGTATGAGATTAACAGGGGAAGAAGAAATTATATTAGTAAACCAACGTTGGCAAGTAGGGAGCCTGTAGCAAGGCGTTATTCCTGTTTGGAGAGAAAGGGAACCTTAAACGTTCCAGAGGAATCGCAAGTGCCTAATAGAGTGGTGGATGAAGAAGGTGAAGCGGAAGAAGAAAAGCGGAATAACTTCTGTGGATCAATACAAGAGGACAAGAACACGTCTGTTAATACGGAATTAGAGGACTCAGAGAGGACGTCATGGTTGAATCCAGATGCCGCAGAATTTGTTCCGGTATCTCCATCTCGGTTCGTGAGGGATCCAGATCCTGTAACATCATCATCGCCTATGCAGGGATATGAGAAGTCACTTGATGGTGTAGCTTTACCATCGCCAGTAGAATTTAATTTAGACATTGCACATGGACCTGGACAGCTGGATTCCAGGGTGGGAAATGTTGTGGACATTGTAGTTGCTGAGAGTGGTGAAGGAGTGGAATCGAAGGAAGATGCAGAAGAGCGGTCTGCAGATGCTGCACAGGGAAGTATAGTTATAGGTGTTAGGGAGACTGAAGAGTCTGAGTTTGCAGATGGAGACGTGGATGTCCATGCTGCAAAAGTTTCTGAGGTTGCGGATGGACACGGGGATGTCCATGCCGCAAGTGTGGTGGAAGTAGATGATTTAGAAGTTGAGGAGGAATTTGGTGGCAGCGTAGTGAAGTGTGCGAGTGAGAATGATGTAGTGTGTGAAGATGTGCAGACGCCTTCTGTATGTAGTCCTGAGAGTTCTGAGGAACGGAAAGAAGTTTCGGGTGAACCAGAGGAGCAACTAGAGGATGATGAAGATGTGCAGTGTTCGGATGGTGGTAGTGTACGTGATGGCGATGATGTTGATGATGAAGGTGTTGATGAGAATGAGATTGGAGAAGAGGTTGGTAAAGAAGTTTGTGAAGGAGCTGGTGACGAGGGCGGTGAAGAAATTGGTGAGGAGCCGGGTGAAGATGCTGTTGAAAATGGATCAGACGAGCAACTGGAAGGTGATGAGGAGGTGCAGTATCATGAGGTTGATTTGGATTATGGGGACGAAAAGGGGGAAATTGTGAAAGAGGAGGAAGAGGATGAGGAAGAAGTAGAAAAGGAAGAAGGAATAGAGGAAGAAAAGGAAGGGTTGGAAGAAAGAGAAGCAGAGGAGTTAGATGATGAGGATAATCCAAGTCGGGGTGAAAGTAGTGAGGTAAGTTGCCTTGATTCTGATTCAGAAGAAACAAATCAGTACAGCTCAACATGAGACAGTTTCTCAGAGAGTGGTGTCCAAAAGGAACGAGTACCTAAAGTTCGTCATAGAAAGGTGAGAAGAAGCGGTTAACGGGTAGCGGGTAGATGTTCCCCACAGTCCCAGTGGTGTTCGTCTACTTCAGGGTTGCGCCCCTGCCCACGCGAGCCTTGGTTTCCTCCATTCATCCTTATTTCCGGAGGGAGCCATGTCCTTACCCTTAGTCCTAGCTATTGACCTTTCAATGATCCTTGCCCTTTTCATCTTCCCGATTTTCCTACCCCTCCCCATAGAAAAACATAAAATAAAATAAAAAACAAAAAAAATTATAAAAAGAAAAAGGAAAAAAATATCAAAAAGGAGTTAGAGAGCTTGCCGGGAGTGCACCCTTGGATTGTGGACTCTTGGAGATCATCAGTTTCCCCTGTTTTGAGAAGTGATTATGGAGTGATAGTGTGCTGTTTCGTTGTTAATTGTTGTAGATTTTTATTGGTGGATTATTGTAGGGTCTGAGCCATGCCGCATTCCCCGATTGATTTCCCTGGTGTTTTTGTGTTGAGAGAAAGGGTTGTATATATGGTGTATCGACTGTTGGCAGAGAAGTTACCCCTTGCTAGTTACGGTGTGTGATCAAAATGTTAAGTAAGAGTTGGGACTGATGTGTGCGTGCCCTCTATGCGGTCTTCTCTGTCTGGCTAAGCGGGGCCATCCGCCCTAGTGTAGGGATGTGGGCCAGCCATATGGCAAGGATGGTGATGCGTTGTTTCGCTGCATATGGCTGGTCGGTCCAAGAGGTGGACGAGAGGTGTAGTACAGTCACTCACATACCAAGGTTGGTGATGCCTTATTTGGTCTTCGGACGGGTATGTGAGTGGCCGCAGTGGAGGTAGGTGATGGTCACCAGAGAGGGTGACGTGTTGGGGCGGTCCCGTGGGGTTGGCATGACGGAGAGGGTCGCATGGGAATGGTCGCAGTGGTGTGAGATTCTCTGTTCTCCTGGGAGCCATGACTGGTGAGATTACCGATCGCTACCCGTATTTTAAAACACAAAAGGGGGTACACTGCAGGGTGCCTCTGAGTTCATGAGTGAGGCAACCATGTTGCCCTTTTGGGGTGGGGGTATTCCGTGTTTTGGTGAAAACCCGGCGTGCCATAAACGTGAATAATATAAAAGGATCTAACTGCCGAAATAATTATTAATGTAATTACGCGTATGCGCGCGATATGGTAATTCCGCGTTATAATTTGCGCTGGATACTGTCGCTACCTGGCGGTGGAGCACACAGTTATGTTTTTTCGACATGTGATTTGATGCAAGGCAGGATTCGGTACTAGTCAGCTGTTACGTGCAGATTCAGACGTTCTTACCAGCCGACCTAAGTTGCTTAAATCTACAATTACTATCTACTATGTTTGAGTAGAGGCTACAGTGATCCCCAGTAAGTCCAATTTAAGGTATATTGTTACCTATTTTATAAAAGATATTGTACTCTAGTATTTCAAAAGTAAATTTAAAAAAAAAAATTTCAAAGAGGGGTTACAAACTTAACAATAAAAAAGTATAATTTTTATAAACGGTTAGTAAATAATAATAATTATGTAACAATAATGTACTTTTACATGCTATTTCTTTCTTCATCTTAATAAAATGTAGTAATTTTTATTCAAACGGTGACTTTACACGTTTTGCAAATTTTTAACCTTTAACCTACGGTAATTTTTGGGGTGTGGCTTACATTTGGGTGCGGCTTGTATTTGGAACAATACGGTACTTACTTACAGAAGATTCCAAAAAACCAAAAGCCCTTGGGTCACCACCACATTTTTGTAGGAGGAAATATGGAAACCGAATCAACTTTCCCCGTAAAAACAATTTAAAACAAACTTTCCTTTATCAGAAGACTCAAGATCCATTAGACAAACTGTCTGAGCACAGTTGATGACGTTGAAATAACTTAACACATATTAATATTGTAACGAGTTAACGAGGTCGTACCTGTTAAAATGTATCACACTTGTTTATTTTGTGTATTAGTGTGAATGTAGTGTGTTTGCCTCACACCGGTCGTTACATAAATCGACGTCACTACTGGAGTCCGTAGCGTTGTCAATGTTACCAGTACAACCTACCTGTTAATTCGTAGGGGTTGCGAATCCCGGGTGGCGCCAAATTGTTTCTATTAAAACAATTAAAATAGTTAAATTCTAAAATGATACGTGTGATTAGCATGGACAGCTGGATCGTTTGAATGGTTCCCGCCGCTATATAAGTTGCCGTTTCGTCCACTCGTGATGAGCGCTAGTTGGCTGTTGAATAAAACTCGCTAACACACATATACTCTACAAAATCCTATGAAATAACAAGATAGTAATACTCGGTACTGTGTTTTTAATACAAATTTGGTCATCAATAAATATGACAAATGAAGTATAAATAATTTTATAACATTCGGCTCCGGCTTAGAGCTTGAAACACAAAAATATCTCAGAGTTGGCAAAATTGATTTCAAAACATTATCGTTTGACGAGATGGCGTCAGTTACATTTAATAAATTACTATGTTTAAAATCTGGAGTTCTTTGGATCATGAAATAAGACATAAACGTTGGTTACATTAAAAAAAAGTACACTACCATACCTTATATGTACTTAGAAATTATAATGTGTTTTTACAATTTGTTCGGTAGTGTCGTATTTCTGTTACAAAAATTGTGCTCTCAAACAAGGTTATATTTTGATTAATAAAATGTTTCAAGTAAGTAAATTATGCATTTTATACCTTTGAAAGAAAATACTACTTGTTAAATAGTGAGAAATTTTATCATTTGAAAAATGTTTTAAGTAATTTGGGTTTTTGGGATTAAGGAATTTATTCGATACTTATCAGTTCATATCACGTTGAAGTGTAGTCATCGGGTTATTGGATATTCTTCAATTTTGGGCTGGTTTTAAACTTCGAACATCTTTTTCAATCTGGTCTTGGGTTTTTCTCTAATTAATTTATTTAATTTGGTTCCTGGACATCGTTAATTCTTTGTAGATCGACATCTATTCATCTTTGGTCATCTTGGTTCATTTTTGCGACTTTTTGTAACTATTTAAATTAAAATTTCAATCATTCCAATTTTGCGTGCCGCTTACCCACGCGTCGTTTTTTAGAGTCTATATAATTTAACGGAAAATAAGCCCTCAACGTCTCGTTGTCATAGTAACCGTAATTCTGTGATTGGTTAATTACTCCTTTAAAGACATTGTTAAAATATTTGAATTTTTATTAAAATTTATTAAGTATTTTCCTAATGGTTTTATTCCTTTATAATTCCTTTGGGATAATAAATGACATCACTATTATCTTTCTTTCCTTTCAAAGTTTACAACGATACCTCATAAGTGTAACTTTTATTTTATTCTTTTGGTAATTATTAATTTTATTCAAATTACGTTAACACTCCCACTTACCTTACGACTTGATCTGACCGGATCGCATAGTGTGGACTAACCCATTTCGTTCGACGAACTCTGACAGTACATAAACGAATTAAGGCCTTGAAAGAATTTTAACTCTCAATTGTATGGAAGAGAAATTAGATTTTTTATTAATAAGAAATGTTGAATTGATAAAACTTCGTGTTACATGTTGTGCAACTCTTGCACCTTACCGACTATAGCTTACCTTATCCTTTATACAGATACAAACAATTATATATTTCACACATAAACACAGAACAGCCCAGCATTGCACACTCACTACTCACATTCCATTATAAAACTCCCATTTACCCGATTGAATACATGATTTTTGATCACTACCGGCAACACGTTCTTCTGTGACCTCGTGGCCAGCCCGCGGTAGGTCGAAAACGTCTCGAAAAGGACGAAACTGAATCACAAATTTGGATATTATTGTTCTACAACTCTCCTCCCATCCTGTCACTGGTTTTAGAAAATGACTACTTCACTTTCATTATCAAATACTAATGAAATTATATGAGCATATTTAGCTCGCGTGTCGGCGCCGACACAGTCAGTGACGAACTGCACAATGTGTTTCCTCGAGTCGCGGGAAATGAGCAGTCACGGCCATCCGGTTTTAGTTGCCGTTGGTGATTAATTGCGGTGGCATAACCATTTTATGCATGGATTATAACTGGCATGTGTGTGTGTCCAGAGGCCGATATTGGCATCTGCTCTGCTGATGTCGCTCACAGTAGGCGGAGTTTGACGCTGTTTTCCGGTAGCCAGTCACTTGGAACTAATAACTTCTCGTCCCAGCGCCATGTTGGTCTCAACTGCGGTGTCACTCACGGCGTCAGTGCCGATCCCCGCCCGGCTGAGTTGCATACGGGCGTCAAAACACATGCACAGAGTTCTTAGAATTTTGGGGGAGGTAAATTCTTCTGCCGTGTTACACCACTGAAATTGCGCGTCGCTTTTGTTCCAAACGCTGTTTCTCAACCTCGTGCTGTTGCTTGTTAAATAACGTTGCACAATACAATTACAGTTTTTTCAAATTTATTATACCAGTCCGCCCGAAAACGAAATAAACAAAAATATAATAATGCCCCAAACGGTTAAAAATAAAAACACCCAAAAATGACCCGCTACAATACCCCCTCGATGAGAATTCTGCTGTTCGCAACAGAAGAAATCTCATCGATAACCCCGAAGAGGACCGGTGAGGAACTGGGGCCAACAACCCCCTGGTTCTTAATCTGCATGGGTACACGACCCCCCTGGCTCAGCGACCATGGACTCATCTGAACGAGATCACTGGACTTCTCCGTAAGAGATCCCAACACCGAGAAATCGATCAGACTCGCACCATAGCCCACCTCGCCCTTCAACATACTACCCCCAAAAATCCTCAATCCCTGGCTAAAATCACTCCAGCTCCTCCGCCGATATGGATCCCCTTTTTGCAAGCTGGGCTGCCTTTGGCAAATACTGGGCTCACACCTACTAACATTACATGTTATCATAACACATAAAAAAAAAAAAATTTCTTTTAAAATTTACTAAAAATTTAAAAAATTCAAAATTCAAAAAAAATAATCTTTTATCAAAAAATTCTCTTCCTCTTTTTTCTAATTTTTGTTACAAATGACTTAACCTAGACATTTCTACTAGTATAAACACATCCTTATTCTAACAGGAGAATCACTTATAGTCTACTAATATAATGCAATACAATAAAAGAAACATGGTTAATACACACATAATAAAAAATCATTATCTAAAATAGTCATTCGCTGGCAGGCGAAAAATCTAGTTTTTTTTTCTCAAAAAAAATTTTAAAAAATTTTCAAATTTTAAAATTCAAAAAAAATTTAAATTTATTCATTAAAAAATTTTTATTGCATTTATTTATTAAATAACATTTATTAAAATTATCCAAATATTGGTTTGAATTAATCAAACAAACAAATTAAAATTGGATTCCTACTATACAAGTTTAGTAGGTGTATGACCTCATCAGCTGATCATAACTAGGTCAAGTACAAAATCCTTGACCTACATATGTTATATATGATTTCTGAAAACACATTGACCATCTGTAATATCCTAACTTTGAAATACAAACATACTAACAAAATATCTTTAAAACAAACAAAATATCAATATAATAATCAAGTTGACATTTAAATTATGTAAACAATTCTGGACTTTACATTATTCTCAATTCTATCAAAATTCTGTCACTGGTTGAAAAAACAATTGTACATTCTTTATTATAAATTCCTCTCTTTAGTTAACAGTTAATTCTACATTACTGTTGGTGTTGTAATTCATTTATTCTCATTTACTGTATTAGATCTCTATACCTATATAAACTTTCTCCCTCTGACTCTAATATTAATCAACCTCAACTCCCATGACACCCATCTCTACCAAAATATCTACTAATCAAGACACTCTAAACCCCAACTACCATTAAACACAAATCACCGCCTTCTCCCATATAAAATACTCTCTAACCCTTTGTATAGGATACGTGTTTCCCCTACCCAAAAAACTCAATTCCCTTATTTGGCCCCCGGATTTTACCTAAGGCGGCCCCTTCCCCACTAAAATCTATCCCAGTCCCGTCCCAACCCTTGTTGCGGACTCCTACATTACACTACCCTCTAATACAAAATTGCCATCCCCAAAATTCTCAATCTCATTACCTCACTACAAATACACAAAATAACCTCATTAACTATAAACATAAATATATATCATTCAAAACTCTACATAAAGTCTCCATTACCACTGTGTCAACATCTATATTTCACAAAATTCTGTTACATTCCATTAACTCAAAAACAACATTACATCATACTCATCTCTACTATTTCACATTCAACTTTTAATTCAATTTGGACAGGTCTGCATGTCCCATAAAACATTTATCACCCAGAAACTATCTTTTGTTATCTTGCATAGATTATTGTTATTTTATTTCTCATCTTATCAAATTATTTGTAATATCTGTAATACATCAAAACCATTACATTGAACTGTAATTACTTGTAACATTTACAAATCAATATACCAGTGACGTTATTGCTGATCAGCTGATATCCTAACATAATAAAAACACATCTCAAATTGAACCAATTACATGGAATATACATATTTATTTTTATTCATTCTCCCTTCTCACCTCATTGTTTCCCCTTTTTTCTGATTCTGATGCTTATGTTAACCTGCCAGACGATTTACTTATTGGCTTAAACAAATACACACATAATAAAATTACATATTCTTATCAATGCTTATCTAATAGACAACAATAAAAAAATTAATTATACAATCTTTACATACTCAATTAAAATATTCAAAATATATCAAATTGTTTTAATTAAATTAATTATTAAGCATACAGAATTCATTACCATCAACAATTATAATTCTCTGATTACTTGTTTTCCAAATTAATTTGTTTTATTTATTTAAATTGCAAGTATTTCAATATTATTATCACAACAATCATCTTACATACACACATATGAATTCACTATATTTTATTTACAAACTCTTATTTATTGTTCAGTTTTTTCCGCACTTCATTTGTCCCATTCTGCCATGTCACAAAACCATAAAACAAAATATTTATACTGTCTTTTATTGTTTTAATAGTTTAACCTCCATCGTTCCAAATCAACCTTGGTTCTACATAACATCGTTCAATATTATCAGCACACAAATGACTGTTTTGTGTGTTGTAACCAGAAAAACCAACTTCAATCAACTTATTCAAATATTCGTTAAACCAGTCTACGTTAGGTATTTTTGTCAAGTCTCCATCATTAAATTCATTAACTATTGGGTTAATCATTTTTATTACATCATTGTAATCATTATCATTCACATATACTTCTAAACTTTCCTTCCATTCATCATACTTTCTATTTAAGTTATATAATTCTGTTCCTTCATTAACACACAATTCTCTGTTTACATCTCTCTCTTCATAACCCCAAATCACACTCTCAAAAGTATTACAGACAGAGGGTATAAATTCAATTAAATCTTTCCTGACTTCTACAGGAAAAACAAAAAACTTCAAAAAACAATTATTTGTAGCCCACTTGTCTACACAATATATACGTGAAGGTCTTCCTTCACCCCCCATTCTACCTCGTAAACAATTTACCCCCTGTTTCATACCTGTAATATAACTCTCTCTCCACTCTCTCTCTAACTCATTAACACACATTAACATCTCATAATCACATTCTACAACTTCATTAGTACTCTCAGATATCAATTTTTCGACTACATTATTATTCTCGTTATTCTCAACATCATTATTATTTATTAATTCATTACCTAACACAACACTGTCATTACAACTTTCGTTTGTATTATTCTTACTTGATTCTACTTTATTCAGACTGTTTCTTGTCATTTCATTGGCATTTTCAAGACATACATTCTTGTCTTGTATACTATTTATTAAACCATCGAATTTTATATTTATATTTTGCTGAAACTGAATATTCTGTTCTTTAATTTCATTAAAAATAACATCATTTTTAATATTCTGCTGTTCGCATTTTATTTTCTGTTCTTTGAATTCGTTACTTAAAATCTCAAGTTTCTCGTCATTTCTATCAAGACGCTTATTTATTGCATTGAAATTACTATTCATATTATTCAAAATTATATCATTATCATCAAAACGTTTATTGAGGTTATTGAGGTCATTATTCTGTTTATCGAATTTGTTGTCCATTTTTCGTAAAAAACTCATTATATCTAGTTCCTCTGATTGTTTACTTTTATTAGTTGAAACGGGGGTCAATTGAATCCCCGAATCAACGTCTGTTTCGTTTGGTTGTGGTTGAGACGCAATCGGAGTGGAATGAACTATTACATTACTGCCGCCAGCTGTTTCTGTAACAGCACCCGTCTCCCCCCTCAACATACCACTTTCATCAAGCGATTGCGACTCAAGGCCACTTTCACTCATAATTGAATTTACTATACTACTTTTTTCTGTATTCTCGGACATTTTTACTTTATCTATTTTGTCTTACGTAACAACTACCAATGATTAGTCTTCTTTCAAAACTGATATTACAACATCAATTTACTTTCACGACCATATTCCGTTCAATGTACTGTCACATGTAGGCCGTTGTAATAACTTTTTTGTTATCTTAAATCCTGGTCACGCGGCAACAATTGTAACTTTTTTTTTTGTTATTATTAAATTTTATTCAAATTACGTTAACACTCCCACTTACCTTACGACTTGATCTGACCGGATCGCATAGTGTGGACTAACCCATTTCGTTCGACGAACTCTGACAGTACATAAACGAATTAAGGCCTTGAAAGAATTTTAACTCTCAATTGTATGGAAGAGAAATTAGATTTTTTATTAATAAGAAATGTTGAATTGATAAAACTTCGTGTTACATGTTGTGCAACTCTTGCACCTTACCGACTATAGCTTACCTTATCCTTTATACAGATACAAACAATTATATATTTCACACATAAACACAGAACAGCCCAGCATTGCACACTCACTACTCACATTCCATTATAAAACTCCCATTTACCCGATTGAATACATGATTTTTGATCACTACCGGCAACGCGTTCTTCTGTGACCTCGTGGCCAGCCCGCGGTAGGTCGAAAACGTCTCGAAAAGGACGAAACTGAATCACAAATTTGGATATTATTGTTCTACAACTCTCCTCCCATCCTGTCACTGGTTTTAGAAAATGACTACTTCACTTTCATTATCAAATACTAATGAAATTATATGAGCATATTTAGCTCGCGTGTCGGCGCCGACACAGTCAGTGACGAACTGCACAATGTGTTTCCTCGAGTCGCGGGAAATGAGCAGTCACGGCCATCCGGTTTTAGTCGCCGTTGGTGATTAATTGCGGTGGCATAACCATTTTATGCATGGATTATAACTGGCATGTGTGTGTGTCCAGAGGCCGATATTGGCATCTGCTCTGCTGATGTCGCTCACAGTAGGCGGAGTTTGACGCTGTTTTCCGGTGTGATGCTACGAATTAAGTCCCTAGTTCTGGGCGTCAAATGTGAAGCTACTTACCTTCACCTAAAATTCACTCACAAACATTGTATATTTATCGGGCGCCATCTTGCCAACTGCAAGAAAATAATTTATAAGGGTTCTTTTCAGCGAACTAGGAGAACAGAATGTGGTTGCTGAAATAATAACAATCATTTATGTTCATCAATAATTAAACGCTATTATTACTTTATTATTATGCATATTTCATGTTAATAAAATCATACAGATAAAATTTGAATTAATAATTGACAAACGTGAATAATAGTTGTTGATTACCTTGAATCTCTTTTAATTTACTTACTCGCATTACAATAACAAATTCTTGAAATACATTTTTTAGAATTATAATGGGAACGCAAACCAGCCTTCTTAATTTTTATCTTAATTTCAATATATTCTCACATACTCATGCACACCCACACGCACACAATTAATTTATATCCCATGAGATCTCATTTTTTTTTTTTATTAAAATTTTGTTGTGTTCTCATTTTTAATTATTTGGTACTTAGCTGTTCAATTTTTTGTCCAGAAGACGTCGCCTTAATTTAACCGCACATTTGCTATTTTTGACACTGATGATTAAAACCGAAACTGTCTCTACATTTTATATTCTGAATTCCTACATATTTTAAAACTGTTATTACACTCTTTTTAAGAAGAAAAATGCGTTACTTTCATTTTCGGTGCGGGCGCGAAAATCACGCACAGCCGGCGAACGCACAGTCACATCATGTCCATATTTATTGGATGTTCATAGCCGACTGAGAGCGAGCTACAGGCGCTATTTTATGAAGCAACTGTTGTAAGATGTTCAATTCTTATTGTCTTAAAGTTTATATCACTCCGCCAGCTGCATGTCACCGTTATGTAACGGAATTACTCATCAAGGATAGGCTCTGACGTAACGCTCGCCTGATGTTTCATTGCATAATTTGTTTACCGTTACATAATGTGTTTACTGGTTTTGTGTTCGTCATTGTCCTTGAACTGAGTTTGGTACAGTTGCCGGTTATTAAAACTGTTTACACAACATTATTAAACAAGTCTGTATTCACAAGGTCAACAGCAGTGCAGCCACGTTGCGATCGTTTCAAAATAACAAATTTACCCAAGTCTATAATTTCTGTCCCTCTCACTCAACAAGGGATAAAGTTATTATTATTTATTTATAAAAAAAAATACAAAATATGTTATTTATTATCAATAAAATATAAACTTCTTTACATTGTCTCAGGTAGGCCCAAAAATGCCCCGCTACAATACCCCCTCAATGAGATATTTTATGCCGAAGCATAAAAAATCTCATTGACACATTCATACTTGCTAGAGGGATCAGCCAGGATATGTCGCCACAACCCCCTGTATGGTTTCCAAAAAAAAAAATATTAATAATCAACTCACCCTTGGTCCGGTGACTGTGACTGCATCTGCATGACAATACTGGACTTCTCTCTCGAGATCCCAACACCGTAGAGTCAGACAGATACTCAACGCCCCTGCCCTGACGCGCAGGCCAGCTCAGGTCCGCCGCCACAGCATCACCAAACACTGAAACAACAAATCAAAATATTAAATAGTGGCCTTATACAACACCATATCCCCAACTGATCTATTCCCCCCTAGCGGTGCTGGTTTGCGCTAAGAAGCACTGGTTTTGTTTTTACTCACTTATTACTAACATGTATATATCAGAATACCTAACATAACTTAACATAAGAAAACACAGTACATTAATAATTCATTTTAAAATAAACAACTTACAATTAAAATGTTACACACTTTACATCATTAAATTGGCATATAAAATCAAAAAATTACTTTTAAACTTGATTTATTCTTATTAATTCGTTTCTCAAAATTACAAAAATTATTTTTTTTTTTTTTTTTTTTTTATTTATTTATTTTTTTTTTCAATTCTGGCCATCATTATTCCATTTCATTACTTTGGGTGATTCTACGTTATTCATTATTTCATTATAATTTACTTCATCCACTTGGCATTTATTCATCATCTTACCCCTTTTATTACTCTAATGCTCCCTTACAAAATCTCTAACTAGTATGACACCCCACTATCAAAATTTTACTAACCCTTATCTACCTCTAACTACTTACTATTTTAACTCCAATCGCCACCCTCTACTCTTACAAAAAAAAAATACTCTCTAACCCTTTGTACATAGGATACGTGTTTCCTTCCCAAAACTCATTCCCTTATGTTGGTCCCTGGACTCACCCTAGGTAACCCTTTCCGGCGCCAATCGGTCCCTATCCCGTCCCAACCCTTGTTGCGGACTCCCCAAATACACTACCACTACTACAAAATTGCCATCCCCAAAAATCTCAATCTCATAACCTCACTACAATTACAACAAATTAACATCAACAAATAAACAATATATCGCTCAAAACTCTACATAAAATCTCCATTTCTACTGTGTCTCCACTTATACTTCTCAAAATTCTATAACATATACTAACTCAAAACAACATTGCATTATTTTCATCTCCACTATTACTTTAACTCTTACTTCGATTTGGACAAATCTATGTCCCACAAAATTCAACTTGAATTGACTCAAACATTTTATTCAACTAATTACTGTCACCCATTTCTATCTTTTACAACCTATTGAAAATTTTACTTATTACAACTATTTTTCATTTTATTTTAAAATCTGTAAACACATTGAAAACATATTATTATATTTTTATAATACTTATTCCTAACATACTAAATGCAAACAACACAATAAGACACAATAACACAATATAAGAAGTATTTAGTGCATTCAATTTTTAAATTCAAACAAAATTATTGAGTAGCAAATCATCATTATTAATTAAAATATATCAAATTTTTAATACGTTATCCCCTTGGATAACCTCCCAGCCACACACACTATTATAATACATTACATAACACAATACACAAATAGCAATACACCTGGATTATTAGCATACATCAAACAAACAATTCTCTTTTAAATAATTTATATAAAATTTATAAACATTATTATTTAAAATTTTTCATTAACTCTTTTATTTATCAGAATTTATCACAAAATTCCACAAAATAAACCATTTAACATTTATTTATTCATTCATGATTATTAAATTAAAATCTCATCACACAATTTAAATTCCTTATAAAATTCAAACACATAAAATTCAATCACAATATATAAACATCTCAACTTATTTAATTCAATTGATTATTAAAATAACATATTTCAATTATTATCAACATTCTACAAATCATTAACTATTGTCTTCATAATTATTTTGTTATTTAATTAGAGTGCTAAAATATTAATAATATTATTATTATTAATACAACATTTTCCAAAACATATACACATTACTTATTTAACATTTCACAATACACACAAATGAATTCAATATTATTTACAAAATATGCGTCAAAACTGTTCAAGTGTATCTCACTTCATGTCCACATCTGCCATGTCAAACAACCATAAAACAAATGTTTAATTGTCTTTTATTGTCTTACAGTCTACCCTCCATCGTCCCAAATCAACCTTGGTTTTATATAACACTGTTGCTTTTTATTTACAAACAAATGGTTACTTTGTGTGTCATAACCAGAACAACCAAATTCACTCATTTTACCAGAATACTCATTAAACCAGTCTACGTTAGGTATTTTTGTTACGTCTCCGTCATTACATTCATTCAATATCGGTCTAATTATTTTTTTCAAATCATTGTAATCATTATTATTCAAATATATTTCTAAGCCTTCTTTCCATTCATCATACTTTCTATTCAAATTATACAATTCTGTTACATACCATTCTCTATTTACCTCTCTCTCTTCATAACACCACATCACACTCTCACAATTATTCCGGACAGAGGGTACACAATTACTCCACAAAAATAAACACCTCAATTCATTTACCAATACGGGACTCTTGCCCTTCAACCACAACACTTGTGGACTCAATAAATCATCATAAACATCATAAATAATAAAGGGAAAATTTGCCCTCTGTCCCCACTCTACTACAACATTATTTTTTCTCTCTCTCTCTAACTCACTGACACACATTAACATTTCATAATCACTACCTTCCACCAACTCATCAGTACTCTCTATATTTACTCCATTATTTTTTAACATCATATTTTCACTTATATTGTGATAATTATCATGCCTACTTACCTCGGAATTGTAATTAATACCATTATCATCACTAGTCAACACTATTTCTCCCACTATTTGATCACTGTTAGCTATTAACTCATTATTCGAATTGTCACTCACCTGGTTACTTATTTCTTCACTATTATCAAAGACACCACTTACCTGTGTTAACTCAACTTCTGTATTCTTTTTTACCTGACATCTATCTCCCTCCCACTTCTCGTCTGGTTTATCAAAAGCATTTTTTATTGTATCACAACCCTTACTCATTATTTCCTTTGTTTCATTTAATTCTATATGTAACTCATCAAAACCCTTGTTCATATTATCAAAATGTTTACTCATCATTTCCCCCCTCTCATCAAGCCATTTATTCATCATATCAAAATTCTTATCCATTTTTGCATTTAACTCATTTAGTAGGTTAAATAGGTCATATACTGTATATTCTTTTTCTTCCACCCCTAAACTACCGTTATCATTAGGCCTATTTTCCGTCTTAATCTCTACCACTGTCGCTTCGACGATCTTACCTTTATTGCTTGGCACCTCACTATCAATATCATCACTGTGCTTCTTAATTTCTGCAAATATTCCCTCTTCCATTTCTTCCATTCGTGTTAAACTATCTTCTAAGCTCCCCCATTCCTCGTCCGTCATTTCACCTACAACCCCTCTAAATTCGCTTTCCCACTCCTTCCATACGAAGCCACTATCATTTTCTTGTATCTTAGCCATATTAAAAAATTTTATTATAATACCTTTTATATAATATAATTCATCTCATACACACTAATTACCCTCACAATACTCATAAACACATAAACAAATAATGCACTACATACATAACCCTATCAAAACATAACCCCATACTTGCGTCTATTTTACGTACGAAAAAAAAAAAATTTATTCTACCTCAACAACCATTCTGCTTTCCCAGTTGGCCTATATTTATATAATATTATTATATAAATCGTCCCTGTTCGGGCGCCAAATGTGATGCTACGAATTAAGTCCCTAGTTCTGGGCGTCAAATGTGAAGCTACTTACCTTCACCTAAAATTCACTCACAAACATTGTATATTTATCGGGCGCCATCTTGCCAACTGCAAGAAAATAATTTATAAGGGTTCTTTTCAGCGAACTAGGAGAACAGAATGTGGTTGCTGAAATAATAACAATCATTTATGTTCATCAATAATTAAACGCTATTATTACTTTATTATTATGCATATTTCATGTTAATAAAATCATACAGATAAAATTTGAATTAATAATTGACAAACGTGAATAATAGTTGTTGATTACCTTGAATCTCTTTTAATTTACTTACTCGCATTACAATAACAAATTCTTGAAATACATTTTTTAGAATTATAATGGGAACGCAAACCAGCCTTCTTAATTTTTATCTTAATTTCAATATATTCTCACATACTCATGCACACCCACACGCACACAATTAATTTATATCCCATGAGATCTCATTTTTTTTTTTTATTAAAATTTTGTTGTGTTCTCATTTTTAATTATTTGGTACTTAACTGTTCAATTTTTTGTCCAGAAGACGTCGCCTTAATTTAACCGCACATTTGCTATTTTTGACACTGATGATTAAAACCGAAACTGTCTCTACATTTTATATTCTGAATTCCTACATATTTTAAAACTGTTATTACACTCTTTTTAAGAAGAAAAATGCGTTACTTTCATTTTCGGTGCGGGCGCGAAAATCACGCACAGCCGGCGAACGCACAGTCACATCGTGTCCATATTTATTGGATGTTCATAGCCGACTGAGAGCGAGCTACAGGCGCTATTTTATGAAGCAACTGTTGTAAGATGTTCAATTCTTATTGTCTTAAAGTTTATATCACTCCGCCAGCTGCATGTCACCGTTATGTAACGGAATTACTCATCAAGGATAGGCTCTGACGTAACGCTCGCCTGATGTTTCATTGCATAATTTGTTTACCGTTACATAATGTGTTTACTGGTTTTGTGTTCGTCATTGTCCTTGAACTGAGTTTGGTACAGTTGCCGGTTATTAAAACTGTTTACACAACATTATTAAACAAGTCTGTATTCACAAGGTCAACAGCAGTGCAGCCACGTTGCGATCGTTTCAAAATAACAAATTTACCCAAGTCTATAATTTCTGTCCCTCTCACTCAACAAGGGATAAAGTTATTATTATTTATTTATAAAAAAAAATACAAAATATGTTATTTATTATCAATAAAATATAAACTTCTTTACATTGTCTCAGGTAGGCCCAAAAATGCCCCGCTACACCGGTAGCCGGTCACTTGGAACTAATAACTTCTCGTCCCAGCGCCATGTTGGTCTCAACTGCGGTGTCACTCACGGCGTCAGTGCCGATCCCCGCCCGGCTGAGTTGCATACGGGCATCAAAACACATGCACAGAGTTCTTAGAATTTTGGGGGAGGTAAATTCTTCTGCCGTGTTACACCACTGAAATTGCGCGTCGCTTTTGTTCCAAACGCTGTTTCTCAACCTCGTGCTGTTGCTTGTTAAATAACGTTGCACAATACAATTACAGTTTTTTCAAATTTATTATACCAGTCCGCCCGAAAACGAAATAAACAAAAATATAATAATGCCCCAAACGGTTAAAAATAAAAACACCCAAAAATGACCCGATACATAAGGTCATATTCTGTTATACATTAACTATAGTCTAATTATTTGACATTTAATAAATAACATATCTTTCTTATATTAAACTATTACAATAACATTTCTGTTTTAAAATAATTGACATATAATTACTGGCCCTTCACTGGTCTTAGATTAGTAAGATTTCTTGTGAAATTGATACAATTTACATTTGAATGTCTTTGGCAGTTAGATGTTTTCATAGTCAAGATTAGCCATGATTGTTTTTTGGTGTATTTCTTTTTAAATTACATTTTGAGTTCACCCTGATGGGCTTCACTTATTTGTTTGTGTTTTAACTACTATTCAACATACATTATCATTACTCTTCTTTTAAAATATAATAATTAGGTTTATGGACTGTAGGTTCCCTTCAGCCATATTCCTCTTTTAACATTGAACCAACTATTCTTTACAAGTCATTAGTTATTATTAGTTCTAATATTGATTTCTTTCTTTTGTTACAATCTAGAGTGATAAACATTGTCACTTCTCATAAAATTATGAAAGTTAATTCCCCTTTCAACATGGGGTGTTGTATTCTTTGTAGTCTTAATTTGAATAACAAAACTTTAATTCTATTCTACCATACCATGTTAACACAAGTTACTTTGTCTGGGCTTTCTCCCTGAATAACATCACAAGCTTCCTTTATATTAATTTGGAATACTATTGCTAATTATTTCTAGATATATTAATGTGTACAATGTCACTCCAATCATTGATTGTTCATCAATGTTTTATAAAGTGTCTCCTTACCTATCATTATATTTTTAATGTTTCACATACACTTTCACTATTTTTAGGGTACTTACACTTCACTTTGGTTCACTGTTTTGTATTGAGTGTTATTTAATGGGTAATCCCTATACTTTCTCCTACCATTTCTCACTATTTCTTTCTAGCATGATATTTACTATTAATAATATGAGGTTAGTTGTTTTTTGTTAAATCTAACCTTTCTGACTGTGTTAGTGTACTTTTTCTATATTACATTACTTTACAATTGTATTGTCTTTAAAATGGGTACATATGTTAATTTAATTATAACAATAATATTGGTTTCATCAATACATAATTATTTGACGTTTATTGACCGTATTCTATCCTTGAGTATACTATCTTTCCCCTTTATATGTGTGTTAGTTTCCCCTTGGGTTTAACCTGTCTCCTCTTCATTCTTCCTCTTCTTCATCTTCAATAGTCTTCATCTTGGTTCGGTTCTCCTCTTCTTCTCTTCTGGTTTAAATTCTGTTTAATTGTAGGGATCTGTTCTCTTCCTCTGGTTCTTCTTTAGTTCTGTGTTCATCATTGTTTTGTCTATCATATTTTTTCTTGAGTATGTTACGTGGTTCCCTTCTTTATGTTTATGTTGTTGGCTCAATCACTTGGGTTGGGTAATATCGTCGTACGTCGTGTCAAAATATTTACATTTTATACATTTTTTAAACGTTTTATTTTATATGAAGTATTTTTATATCAAGAATTATCTTTTTTATCACTGGTACGGGATTTGGCTTAATTGTATCATAACAATATTAATCTACATTTTTATTTGTTTTGTTATTTTAATTTCTTTGTTATAAAATATTTTTATTCTATCTTGTTGTTTTATAAACAAACATAAAAAATACAAAATCAAGCAAATCAGTACCATTCTCTTACTTCTCTCTCTCCTCTCTCACCCCCCTTTTCACTCTCTCGCGCTCTGATTCTGTATATAGTTTTAGTTCATAATTTTTAGTTTATATGTAATTTTAGTTGGCCAAACTTTGTCACCACTCGTGATTTTCTTCTTTACTACTTGTTTGTTTTTTCGTATTCCAGTTCTCTTGCGAGCACCACATGGCCAGTATGTAACACTTAGCACACACGTAGTATATCCGTTTCCTTATACTTTTAACATGCCTGCACTGTCCAACTATAAAACTTTTGACAACTTAGTGGTTCGTAATTACATTTTTTAATTACGCTGTCATCCAAGGCACTGCTGATACTGTTTTCCTTAATTGGTTACATTTTTACCAAGTCACGGCCTTCTGGAGTCACTGCCGTCGCCGCCTGTACTTTCTGATGTCAAGATTGTGACTGCGCGTATATACTTTTGAACTTATTTTAAACTTTTCATTTTGTCCAAGGCACAACTAACAAAGACTTCACTACGCTACATTTTTTAATCCAAGCACTGCCGTCTGTACTGCTTGGTGTTGAAACTGCGACTGGGGCTGACGCTTGGTTCTGCACCCCTCTCCGTGTTTCTGCAATAACCAGTTTAATCCACTCTCCTGTGAGAAAATCGACCAGTGTGGCTGATGTAATGCTCATTGGGCGTGCGAAACCGACTGTTAGCCACATACAGCTGCCGAAATAATTACACATTTCCCAGTCCAAAAGTCACGTACAAAAAATTCCATGCTCTCGCTTTCTGATGTCTCTCACCCATGAAAGTCTGTTTCAGCGTTATATTGAAAATCTGTTTTTGCGATGCTTAAAGAAATGTACCATTACAGCAGTCCCAACGCTTGAAATTAACGCAGAAGAATTTGCCAAGACATTAAATCATGATGGTTTGAAAGCCACAGATGGTTGGTTACCACACTGGAAAAGCAGGAAGCAAATTCAATTTAAGAAAGAAAGCCCAGCTAATACACTACCAAAAATGCTACAGAAACTTTCGGCAGACAATTTTTATAATGCTGACGAAACTGGTTTGTTTTATTGGGCCACACCAGATGATCTCTATGTTAAAAACATTTCAAATTATCAGGTTCAAAAAAATTAATGGACTATGACACTGTCCTCTGTTGTACGAATATGTCTGTAATGATAATGTGATGTATTTATAATATACACACACTTATTGTTTACTAATGGTACCTATAATCTCAATTTTCTATTGTAGTGTATTTATTGTTCATAGCCTAAAGGTACCATACATACAATTCTGCAATAAAATTTTTATTACTCACATTCTTAAAAACGATCAATTTTGGTCACAGACCGTCGTCAGGTTATATACAGCACACTTGCGGTCACAATATCGTAAAACAGCCACTATTTACAAAAACGAATTTGTAGCCATTGATTAATGAACGTGATACGTAAGTCATTGTCCAAAGTTTCTCGAGAACTGATTTTGTTACAGAGTGTTTAAGTTTACATTCAGTTCTATATATTATATCAGCTGATTACTGTATGTTGATTTTCATTTTGCCGCAATATTTCAAATGTGATACGATTTTTGAAGTCCGTCATGATGTTCAATAGATTTTCGTAGCCCTCTTCTTTTACATGTTTGTATATTTGGTACTGTTCATATATATTAGATCTTATTTCATCACTGCATGTTTTCAATACAGTTAAATGTTGCTGTATTGGACCATATTCACAAGACTGTTGTTTACCAATATCTGGAGTTTACCAATATCAATATCAGCCTGCTAACTCGACAGAATATAATGTGCGGTGCAACAAAAAATCTTTGAAGGATTCACTTCAAGATTCTTTAAACACATATATATTGAACACACCAAACATTCTCAACACTCAAATCCAAACTCAACAGTAGGCAAACACATACAACAAAAATGAAGAATGTGCTGATACCATATTAGAAAGGATTATGGTAGGCTTAAATGCAGTGGCCAAAAATGACGACGATGAAGATGAACCAGAAATTCAGCAGGTAACAATGCAGGGTGCGAAAAAGTTCATAGCTAGATTTCAGCAATATTTTGCAAGAAGGCAATGACAAAAGCCCTAAGCAAGAATTGGAAAGGGCCCTATACATTTATTACTGTATTTCCCTACATGTATTTTGTTAGTAACAAATCTTATAATTGTGTGTTAAGAGGTATGTTTGGTTTTCTGTTAATTGAGAAATTTTGATTTATACGGCTTATTTGCATACTTTTTGGAAATTTTGGATAATAGGGCCAGCCGCTTAATTGGGCCAAATTGATATGGTCCCGATATGTCCTAGTAAAGTGAAATCCACTGTATATTAAATTATTTTTAGTGAGAATATATGAATTATTTTGCTGTAATTTACAGATCAATTTGGTATTATTTAGAAATAATTTTTTGTATTCAGTGTATTTTAAATGCTAAAGGCAGAAAACACAACCTTTGAAAGGTTTGCATTTTGCTTAGTAGTGAAGCTCTACGAGCTTTAATTAATTAAATTATTGAATGCTGAAAAAACTGTTATTTACCAGTTGCAATTATTTGCCAGGGTTTACCAGGGTGTCGTCTGATGTACTTAGGCAGAGAAACACGACAGGCATTGCAATGACAAACATCTATTTTGTAAGCACAAATAAATGTTACTTTATTTTTTATAGCATGACAATTTTTTTTGTTTACCTTTCGGTTTAAGCTTCTTAGAATACCATTCTGAACAATATTTGCTTCCTAACCCTACAAGTTTGAACTACTATATATAAACTTACGCCTACTTATAATACAACGGAAACCAGCGCTTCAGATTTTATTATATAATTAAACAAAACACCCACACTCGCTCACATACTACACATTTTAAAACTTTTTCCCTTAATTTCCCATCTTATTTAATTTATGAAAAAGCCAGCATTTTTTAATTATTATTTAAATGTCTACTTTCCTGCTGATGAGTAGAAGTTCGGCTCCTGGGGTGTCTCCTCATTGCGTACACTGTTTGCTGTTTTAGTTCCCCATTTCACATTTTACGGCCGAACTGTCAATTTACTGCAATTACGTCAAATATGGATGAATATTGGCCAAAAAAAACTGTTTGTATTTTGTATATATATAAAAAGATTCACATTATTTGTTGTATGCGGGCCCGCACTTACGTTCCGAAACTTTTTGTGTGTTGCTCGCGCGAGCGTTGAAATGGGACTGCCCTTTGTTTACTGTGTGCCACAACGCAGTTGGCGTCGACACACCTACATTCTTGTTATGCAAAGCGCTGACGTAACGATCGCCTGTTGTTAGTTATATAATTTGTTTTGCTGTTTTGTGTTTGTCATTAGCTGACCTTGGTACATTTTGTCGGTTGTTGAAAACTGTCTTTCAAAATATTACTGGATAATCGTCACGTATGCAGTCAACAGCAGTGCTGCCACGGTCAATTCTGTTGCTAACAATAAATATACCTTTTGTTCATAAGTTTTTGTCCCTATTATTTGAAAAAAGGTTATCGGCTTTATTAAAAAATCAATAAAAATTTCCTTATTACCCCGGGTAGGCCAAAATGACATGTTACAGTAGAGAATACAGACAAGCATGAGTACGAGTGGTTGAAGCTCCAATGTGTCGATGCACTACTCAAGCACTACAGCCTGCTCACTCTAAAGAGTGGATGATACGAGTTCATTCATGACACTGCTTTATCATTAAATAGTGACTATACTTGTGCTTTACTAGACTGTCAAGGGAATCATCTGGAAAATTTTTCCTATGTTTGTGGAGACATTAGGTTTGAATCTCAAAAGCGTAATTTTGCCACATAAATTAGAAAGTGCTATCATATTTATTTTGTTTGGAAAGTAGGAGACCAAGATAAAACTTGGGACTCTCATTATTTGCTGTGTGGCCTGTTCTGGGCATCTTATAGGATAAGGAAAGTGATCCTGTCAAATGCCATTCCCAGTACCCATGGTTTGGTTTTAAACACTGAAAAGGATGGTTCTTTCGATCATTTACTCTGGAAAAGAAAAAAACATTGAAAACACTATTAGTTTCCCCAAGTAGTGTTGTATATTTACCATCATCATCTTCAACAAGGACTAACCTAAAACTAGTTTGTTCCGGTCCCAAGCAGACAGAATAGAGCTGGTCACTCCAGCACTTCTTCAGACATCCCATGCTTCTCTGCCCTTTCAGCATTCCACAGTTGTTTGTGGATGCAGCAGTTATCTATTTGGTTAAGATGTTCCAATCATGCTAGCCGATACTGGGTAATCCTATCAAGTATGCTCATAATATTCATAATATCAGAGTATATCCTGCCATGTGCCTGTGAAATCTCACTTCAGCCGCTTGAATACAACTGGCCTGGGATTTCATTAAAGTCCTATTTTCAACTTATAGTGAAGTGTGAAAAGCGGCCATCACCCTGTAGAACGTCAGGTACGTTTTTTTACTTGTTGATTTTAGAGTTCTCCTGATGGTCACACACATATGTTTGAACTTGTGCTACTTGTGCACTTTCTTCACCATACCATTGTTTTGTAACGTAAGACATACAGCCCAGATATTCAAAATTACTGACCTGCTCCAGAACAGCAACATCTATGACAATTTTATTCATATGAGGTCACCACCATGAACAGCCATCACCTAGACCTAGACCTTCAATGTGGAGACCTGTAATCCAAAATCCTTGCAGATTTGACAGCATATGGTATATTTACCACCTCTGCAGATTGTACTGGGCCTTATGAAAAACACTGTTACGGCACTGACACTGTCTTTTTATTCTTAAAGGAAAAGTTTCCCAAAACTAGTGATGCTAAAATAAAGGTAGGAATTTTTGTTGGCCCTGAAATAAGACAGTTAATAAAAGATGATAGTTTTGAAGCCAAGCTAAATCCCACTGAAAAGTGGGCATGGGCATCTTTTAAGAAATTTGTTGAGTATTTTTTTTTTTTTTTAGGAAATAAACGGCAGATAATTACAAGGATCTAGTGAAGGAGCTGTTTCTTTCTTACACAAATCTGGGACAGAACATGTCTCCGAATACACATTTGCTCCATTCCCACCTGGAAAACTTCGCAGCATCAAAAATAAGAGATGCTCATGAAGCAAAATACTCCAGTAAAAAAATTAACTTTTGCACATACAAATGTCATGGTTTGTTATTTTCAACTGTGTAAATAAACTCATTTTGTTTTAATTTTTAAGCCTACTTAAGCCTGAATACTCTTATATGATAGAGAAAACAGCCAATTACATATCTGACATCAACACAAAAAGTACTTGCATCCGCTACGTCGCTGTGTTTGTGGGCAGTACGTCGCTGACTGGTATTGAGTGCGCACTCGCATCCGCTACGTCGCTGTGTTTGTGGACTATATTTTTAAATGTTCTTTTAGTGTAATTTTTAAATGTCTTTTACGCAACTTTTAATGTTTAACGAAGTCTTAACCGACGAATTATTTTAACCTCTGATGATGGATTAACAATCCGAAACGCGTTAGAAGAAAAGAAGAAAAGTTAAGCGATCACATAGACGGATTAAGGTAAAACTTTATAGTTTAATTACAAAAAGTACTATTAAAATTGGATATTAAACCTTCTATAGTGTAAACCAGTGTAACTTATACCATTTGTATTTATGTTGTCAACAAACTATTTTGCTGTACTTCAGGTATCACATATGTTTTTTTTTTTACAATACATACGTTGATGTGGAAAGTATAATTAAGACCAGTTTGTATAATTTATGATTTTACTAAATTCTTGATAATATAAAATTTCTAAATGTAAAACATTTTTCACTGTGTATATTGACATTTAACACATTACATAATACAACAGGTCCAATTTTTTGGGGGGGGGGCTAGAGGATGGCCAAGAAAATTTCTGGTGAGCCTACGCTACTCCCCCCTCCCTAGCACTGCCCATATGCAGGACTGGACCCGTATTAAAAGTACAGTCATACCCCGCTTAACGCGATTGATACGTTCCTTGGCGATTCGCGTAAAACAAAAATCGCGCTAAGCTGGGTTTCCTATTTTTTACCGACCAATACCTCGTTTTAATTTTTATTGCTTTTATACGATTTTCCTTGTCAAAATGTGTTATAAACATAATAAAATACGTATGTACGTACAAAGGTTTTGATAAATAAATATTCATAATACAAAATCTCAAAAAAGGCATTTTAATTTAAAAGATATACATACGTACATACAAACGAATATGTACAAAAATAATTTATACAAACATCTACCTAATTCACTTACAATTGATCACAAAGAAGATCCTTGAGAAGTTCCGGGTTGAGGTTCCTCATGTGGCTTCTCAGTCGCAGCCTTTTTGAAAAATGTGTGTAGAGTTGGTTGTGATGCTTTTCGCTTCCTCTCATTTAATAGTTGTTGATAACAATCTATTCCATCATTGACAACTTTTTTTACTTTCGCGATTCTCTCCCAATCAACTTCATTTTGCTCTATGAGGTTTAATCATGTTTGAATTAACATTAAACCTTCCTGCAAAATTTTAGTTGACAAAATTCGCGGTGTTTCTTCAGGAACGATCTCTTCTTTTTCCGCTTCATCTTGAGACTGTAGATCCAGAAGTTCTTCGTTTGTCAAAGGCTGCGCGTCGGATTCAATCAATTCCATAATGTCTTGTTTTTCTATGGATTCTTCACTTAGCCTCCCTGTTTGGCTAGCTGTGTGATGTCATTCACTAAATTTGAAAAAACTTTATTTTCTTCATTTTTGGCCACGTCCGGCCACAGTTTTTTCCAACAACCATTCATGCAATGTTGCGTAACTTCTTTCCATGAAAGATCAATATTTTCAATGGCTTTCATAATGTTAAACGATTTCCACCATTCTTTCATTGACTGCTTGTCTGCTGAATCTGTTTCATGAATTAATTGGCCGAATGTGTGTCACAAATACGCTTTAAAAACAGCAATTGCTCCCTGATCCATAGGCTGCAATAATGAAGTTGTATTGGGAGGAAGAAACACAACATCAACAGGAAAATCAGTTTGGAGGCTTTCCAAGGTAACAGAATGACCGGGCGCATTATCCAGAACTAACGGGGCTTTATGTTCTAAGTCGTTCTCCTCACAATATTTTTTTACTTCTGGGATGAAATGGTTAAGATACCAATCATTAAACACAGCCATTGTCACCCAAGCCTTCTTGTTTGATGTCCATATGACGAGCAAATTTTCTTTTTTATAAAATTTCATCGCTTGTGGATTTTCTGAGTGGTACACCAAAAGATGTTTTAATTTCAAATCTCCACTTGCATTACCCCCCAATAGAAGTGTAAGCCGAACCTTGGCCGCTTTGAAGCCGGGGGCCTGTCGCTCACTTTTAGAAATGAAAGTGTGTGAAGGTAACTTTTTCCAAAACAGCCCTGTCTCATCTACATTGAAAACAAGGTTAGGGGGATAGCTTCAACTGTTCACCAAATCCTTAAATGTGGAAGGATATTTATCAGCTGCTTCCATGTCGGCACTTGCTGATTCACCTTGAAGTCGAAGGCTGTGAAGGTTTGAGCGACGTTTGAATCGACCAAACCAACCTCAACTTGCTTTAAATTCAATGGTCGAAAATTCTTCCTCCTTTTTTTTAATGTCGTCAAACAGGGACTTAGCTTTAGCCATGATAACAGCCTGGCTTAAAGGCATTCACCGCTGGTTCATGTCTTCAACCCAAACTGACAGTAGGTGTTCCATTTTTTCCATAACAGAGGATCTAGACCGATTCACTTTTGTAGCAGCAATAGATGTACCCGCGGACTGACTGGATAGCACAATTTTTTCTTTATTTTTTACAATTGTACGTACGGTTGACTCCGATATGTCAAACTCACGACCGACTTCTGTGGCACCAACACCCGACTCCATACGATTTAAAATTTTCATTCTAACTTCAAGAGTCAACGATTTACGTTTAACTGCTAATTTTGACATTTTATCAGTGCACATTGTTAATCCGTTCTAATTGAATGTTCGAACTAAACTGAAAGGAAAACATATTCCCAATGTTTAGAAACAATAACAGGGGGAAGATTGAATGGTTTTTCACGAAATTGCCCAAGACTTAAATTCAACAAGGGGCCCTAAAAAGGATAGATTAACCCGAACTACCATTCCATGAATGTAAATTAGTACGTATACAGTACGGTAATGTTTATTTGGCTGAGACAAGATAAACAAGAAACGTGAATACATTTCTGGCGGGAATGGAAGATGCATTTTGCAAACTAACGCCTACTTCACACACGTCCGCCTTTTCTACAAACATTGTGCACAGTTTTTCTGAGTTGTGGCATCGGGAACTCAGAAATGGTTAATAAACATCAGCCACTGCTGTGTGTAGTGAAAATGTGTTGTGTCTATTCAGCGTCACCATGGGTCTCCAGCACAGAGATACGATTTCTCATTCGTCAGAATCCCGCCAACAAGAGTATTCAAGGTCAAATAACATTTATAATGTGTAATGGCACAGCCATGTATGTTTACAAAATGTACTAGTACTGTTTTGGCTGACACTTATATACAGATCTACGTCTGACCTACTGCAACCTCTTATTTATCTGTACAAATCAGCTGTCTGTTTTTACGTTTCCACCAAACGTGTTGGTAGGCTGACATGTTCGTACTCCTTAAAAAATAATACAGTAATGTAATTATGTGTTTATTTGTCATTTTCAAAATAAAATACGCAAACTTTAGTTGTTAAATTCAAAATTTACATATTCATTACATTTACGATGATACGTATTATATATATATATATATATATATATATATATATATATATACACAGTGAAACCTCCCTTGTCCGGACACTTACCGTGAAATAAATTTTGTCCCCATAAGGGGAGTGTCCAGCTATGGGGAGTGACAAAGTTTTCAAAATTGTTTAACATAATTAAGGAAATGTTAAATGAAGTATGAAAATGCACTTTTACTTTTACTGTACTAATAATTAATTTATTTCTCAATTTAACATTTTTATTTAACAGATCCTTAAAGCAAAATATGAAAAAATAACAGTACATGGTTTATAATGTGCTGTACTACTGTATAATAAAAAAATACTAAAATACAGTATTATTAAGTTTATAAAAAATCATACAACTGCAGTCTTTTACAAAAAATTATTGCCGTTTGAAAAAGTCTGTCAAATTAGTTTGTTTAGAGAATTTTAATTTTACAATTTGTTCTTCAGTGTGCATAATTAAATCGCAGATCATATTTAAACCGTTAGAATCATTCTTAAATTTGTAAAACATTTTAAGATTGTTTAGTCTTTGTAGCGTGTTTTGGTAGGTGTTAAAAGGATTATGTGTATCTTCGTTAGTTTCAATTTCTTCCTCTTGTTCGCTATCATCATCAACATTTGTTGCAGTATTGATCAGATTGGAAATCTAAGGGCATATGAAAGAAAAAAGTAAACCTACTGTAAGGATAATCATTACACCGTAAACAAGCAAAATTTATAGTACGGTACTGCCTACATTGAACACGAATACAGTAACATGATAACATAACGGCATCTCACCTGAGTGCTTGTGTCCTCGATAGCTAAGCTGGAGTCGATTTCAGGATATTCTTGCAAATTGCATGAATTAAATTGGCTTTCAAATTGTGTGAAGTCTTCGTGAACCTGTACTGCTTCCGTTGGTTCACAGTGGATAGGATCTTTGCAAAAAGATGCTTTTCTGAAGCAGTTAACAACGGTACTTTCTGTGACAGCCTTCCATGCTTTATCAATCCATCCTACGGCCTGAAGAACATCTATTTTTTTCACCAAATCTTGCTGTGTTGTGGTTTCACTTATGTTGGATATCAAATGCATTAAAACTAGCTTACGGTATTTGTGCTTAAAATTTTTTATGATCCCTTGATCTAGTGATTGTGATGTTGCGGTAACATTAGGTGGGAAAAAGACGAGTTCAATGTTTTGCAGCGTTAATCGTTGGTGACAAGCAGCATTATCGATGAAGAGCACTATTTTGCGATTTTTACGTTGCATTAATCTATCAAGTTTTTCTAGCCACGAATTCATGATGACGCGTGTCATCCACGATTTACTATTGCTCACCCACTCTACAGGAAACTTATCAATATCAAGTCCTTTAAAACACCGAGGTCTAGCTGTCTTACCAATAACTAAAGGCATCAATTTTTCTCCGGTCATACTGGCACACAATAAAATCGTTAAGCGTTCTTTAGCGACTTTTCCCCCACTACACGTTTCATTTTTTAGACATAATGTTTTATCCGGTAAGGCTCGAAAAAACAGACCTGTTTCGTCTGCATTAAAAACATTTTCTGGCAAATAGGCTGACAGTAGATTTGGCAAATGTTGTATCCACTCGTTTACAACATTAACATTCACTGCACCTGCTTCACCCGAGATTGCCTTAAAAGAAACAGAATGCCTGTTTCGAAATTTTTCTAACCAGCCATTAGAAGCTTTGAAATCAATTTCCCCTAATTCCTTAGAGACTTCAAGAGCCTTTTCTTGAAGCTTTGGTCCAGAAACGGGGATTTTTTGGGCTCTTACCCACTGAAACCATTCAAAAACTACTTTATCAATTGTTGTACCCAGACCAGGTCCAACAAATTTTCGCCGAACATTATAATTTCCGTTCTGAAAATTATTTAAAATATTATCTTTGTTTTTAATAATTTTAGCCGCACAAGTTTTACCAATTTTAAAATGTTTCGCAATTTTACGAACATCACAATTTTCTCGCGTCGCGTACTCGATAATTTTTATTTTTTCACTCCGGCTTAAAACTTTTCGAGGGGCCATTTATAAAAAAAATTGGTGATAAAAAATTGTGAAAAAGTTACGGAATTACGTAATTTCAAATCTTCACTTTAAACTGTAAACACTGAAGTACTGTACTGTACTGACAAATATAAAATCACTAGTTAAAATAACTGCACTGTTATTTAAAAGTAAGCTCGTAATGCGTACTATCGCAATACACACACAGAAGCACTTGTTCGAGTGAGTGACCAAAGACAACGACCGACCAAAGTCAACTAAACTACGAAAATAGAATACAGTACCCGCTATTTACGGTTATGCACATTCAATCAAAACAGGCCTAGTTCTGGAAATACCTCCCCCCCCCTATGCTGTTTAGCAACTTTCATAACAAAGAATGGTTCATTCCTGGAATTTGCAAAATTAAGCGTACAACAGTTACTGTGTACAGTATTATTTACAGCCTACTGCAGTCTAAACATAAGTCACGTTCGTTGCAAACAATAAACACAAGTTATTTTCGATCAATGGATCGAATCCATGATCCATCATGGGTATCCATTATTCCAAGAAAATAAATAAAATTATGCTGTATAGGCGTATTTCTTACATTATTGAATTGTAACTTAAAGTATTAAAATAAAATCCAGTCCAACGTGTTAGCATTTTGTCCGCAAAAGGGAGGTTAATGACACATAATACCATAACTCTTAGTGTCCGTGTCTGGCCAAGAGAGTGTCCGTCTATAGGAGGGGGGAAATACATAGTAAAATATAGAAAATTCCTTGGTTCCTTAAAAAGTGTCCGTATAAGAGAGTTGTCCGCTTATCGGAGGTGTCCGGAAGTAGAGGTTTCACTGTATATATATATATATATTGTAACGACGCGACTCTGTCGTCTCTGTTAAAATGTATATGTTGTGTGTTCGCCTCACACTGGTGTCGTTACTTCTATGTTTTGTGCTAACGATTTCCGTAGCGATCCTTCAATTACCAGTACAACGCGAGTGGAAACCTTACCTGTTGTTCGATAGGGGTTTATAAATCCCGGGTGGCGCCAAATTGTTTATTTAAAACAATTAAATTAATAAATAGTGTGGTAAAAGGTGTTCTTAGCTATGACGGCCTGGAGCATTCAAATTTTACTCCCGCCTTCGTTCGACCTTCTTAATCGAGCAGTTAGTTCGCCGGATTTGCGACGTGAGCGCTTGCCGTCATTCTCGCTCTTTCTGCTATACAATACACAATTTATACAATACACTTCTCTATGAAATAAAAACAATGGTTACACTCTGTACTAGTTTCTTTAATTTGTGATTGGTAATTATTCAATTTGACATTAAAATTATATTTGGTTATTCAACCAATTTTGCACCGACAATTAATATGACTCTAATATCTCTAGGGTTTGACGAAGATCAATTTTGAACGGATTATACAGTCAAAGATGGTGACTGTGTTGTTTGATTACAGTTATTTTCGTTCAAAGTCTGGGGTTCTTGTGATTACAAGAAAAATATTAATAATGATTACAATAAAAAGTACACTACCTTACATTATTTGTACTTAAATAATATAATGTGTAGCTATAATTTGTTCATGCAGTGTAGTAAAGTGTGTTTCAAAAGTTCGCAATTTAACAACAGGTTATTTTCTTAGTTAACAAATTTTCAGTGTTTTATGGTTTTACTTAATCTTTGAAAGAAATTATATTCAGTTTATAGTGAGAGTTCAGATGACTGTGAGAAATATTTAAAGTGAGTTTATTTCTGAAATTTGGGTAATTTATTGATACTTATCAAATCAGTAGACTTGATGTAAACAGTCGTTCAGGTGAAATAGAATAGGGCTTCAATCGTAGTCAATTTTCAATTATCTGGGGCTTCTGGCATCTTTTTCATGTTAGTTGTAGCAATTTATTCATTTAAATTTTATTTAAATTGGTCCTAGACATCAGTTAAATGTTCTCGTTCCTCGTCTGCTTCTTACTTGTTCATCTTTTTGAATTCTGATTACTTTTTATACATTTTAGATTAAAATTTAGGTCATTCACAGCCTGGCGTCTATTCTGGAAGAGCGTCACTTATTGAATACTATGATTTAACGGAAAAATCGTAACCAACGGTCTGTTGTCATGGTTACGAATAAATTCTGATTGGTTGATTATGACTTTATAACCATTGTTATCAATTTTGAATTTTTATTCAAAATTGCTGTATATCTTCTGATTGCTTTTATTCTTCCGTCTTCCTTCCTATGTATTAAATATTATCACTACTGTTTGTATTTCCTTTCAAAGATTATTTTGACCTCCCATAAGGTTGGGTTCTCTAATGTATTATTGTTTGTACAATTATGTTAATATTTGTTAATTACATTTCTTTTTTATTTTAAGTCCTTATTCTAACATTTTTCTTTTAATATGATTCACAAATTATCCTTGGCTAGTTCTTGCCTTGGATTTGCTAATTTCTTTGTTAATTTTTTACAATTTGTAGTTATTTGTTTTTGACAGTTAGGCATTTCATAGGCCTAAGTAGCCATTGATTATATTTACTTATTTTATACATTTTACATCTTATTTTACCCTAATGTGTTTTGTTTTGTTATTATAATTGATTTGTTTATTTGTTGATGTGTTTTGGTTCTGTTTTAATACTGATTGTATGTTACCATTATTTTCTACATCATGGCTTGTTAATTATTTCCTAACTGATTTTCCAGTGTTTTATTAGATCTGTATCGATTTACCTTCTTATTTACCTATTTTCCCCTTGTTAACAATATGGCTATTACTTACTATTCTTTATTACATAACACATAACATTTAGGCCTATGGTCTGTATAATTCCTTCAGCCATATCCTATTCATAAATTTAATTGAACAATTTTTTAACAGTTATTAGGTAATGTTTGTTTACAACTCATTTCATTCTTTATTATTTTTTGGGTGATAACACATCATCACACCATTCAAACTTACTTAATTGCTTATCCCTTATAACATGGGGTGTTTATTGATTTTGTTTTTTAATTTCTTTACTATATTTTTTTTTCTTTTACTATCTTTACTTTCTATCCATCGTAACACTAACCGTTGACATTCTATGGGCTTCCTCCCCTGAATAACATCGTATCCTTCATTTATATTTAATCTTAATACTATCTTTAATTACTATCATTAACAAAATTCTTATTTGTTCACCATTAAATCGTTTAGTGTTTATCACTGATTTATCAAGCGTTTTTTATCTATCACTATATTTCTTAGTCCTATCATTCAGAATAATCTTATTTATTAATAATATTCACTTTTAAACCATTTAGTGTTTATCCCTGATTTACTAAGCGTTTTTTATCTATCACTAGATTTTCTAATTATTTTGGGGGTTTTATACTTTCACTTTTGCACTCCTTAAATGTTTATTTTAAGTGTTTATTAGTGGGTAATCCCTACCATTACTTTCTCTTTGTCACTTAGTTATTTTTATTTTCTCACCATCTCACTATCTCTCTCTTTACAAATATTATTTATACTATGAATAAGTTCATGTCTTTATAGAGTTCTTTATTACATATAACTCTAATTCTTGGGTTAGTGTACTTTTATTTATCGGGTTTTATCAATTATCATTTACATCTATCATTTAATTGATAATAATACTTATTTTTTTACATTGGTTAGTTATTAGTTTCGTTTCCAATATTATATTTGAGTGTACCATTTCTCCTTCTTTTATTCTATATTATTTGTTTGTGTCTTATCATTTGATTTAATTTTATTTCCCTTTATACTTGGTTTGTTTCATTTCCATTTTCCTTCTTCTTCTCCTTCATCTTATTTCGTTTTATCTTCATTTTATTTTGGTTTTCCCCTTCTCCTTTTGTTTCCTTTTATTTGGTTGTATGGAGTCATTCACTTCCTTCAATTGGTTTCGTTTTTTCCCTTCTCCTTTTGTTTCTTTTTATTTGGTCAATCACTTGGGTTAGGTCATGTCGTCATTTGTCACGTCATTGTCATTTAATATTCATTAGTTTAAATATTTTGTATTATACGAATTATTTTTTATATTGTTGATTCAGCTTTTTTATTCCTGGTATTGGGGTGGCTTATTTGTGTTGTAACAATATATACACAATATTATTGGTACTGTATATGTAATTGTTAATATGTATAATAAATATTGTCTAAAAAAAAAAAAAAAACGCGTTATAGCGAATTCGCATTATGTGGGGTCGCGCATGTAATAAGGAAACTGAATACATAGAAAAGAAAAAAAATTATATAACTTTGGAGGAAATGGTACTGTAGAAAATAAAATAAAACTATGAAACGTTCGTGTGAAATAGAACATATTGTCCATCAGGTACACATGTTTTAACAGGTTCAAAAGAAAGCTCAGTAAACCAGAACAATAACAAACATGTTCTGTTCCATTTTAAATACAAAGTAGGCTAAATTACATGAAGTGGTATTACAATAAGTATATTTTGTAAAGAAAGAAAACCGTTACAAAATTACTTTGACTTTTAAGATTTTTTAACAATGTAAGTTTTATTTTATTATGTATTTTAAGGTATGATGTATTATTTTACATAATATGCATTACTTAATAAATAATAATAATTGGATGATCATTTTTATTTTAGCTGGTAATAATTTATGTACTTAGTAACGCAACATGTTAATATAATGTTATTTACTACATATTAATATTTTTTGGTAATCAAAAAACCTGCTGTTAGGAAATGGTCAAACATTTTTGTTCCAGATCATTAGAATTAGATCACCATATATATATTTTTTAACATATATTTTCTCCAGCTGAATAATCTACATGCATTACATTTTAATGTATCAATTTAATGAAACCATTAAGTGAAATAAATCCATTTCAAACATTACCTATTTGAAAACCTGTAAGCTGGTTAATAAACGTTTTGTCTACGACAGATTCATAATTCTCTGGAGTTGCTCTGTCCAAAATTGCCAACGACCAAACTGTGTCCAACCACTGTGATGGGCTGGCTATATCTGCAGAACTCATATGAGTATTCAGCTTCTACAATAACAGATGCCCTGTTTTTACACACATCTATATGTCAACTTAATGTAATATTTAATTTTACATGAATTTTAAAATATTGCACTATTACAGTTTTTAATGGAGTATGCAGTACTGCATTAGACTGAACTCCAAGTCTCTGATGGAGGGGATAAAGTATGCGTGATTGTGTTGTGTGTGTCTGTGTTGGTATTGTTTGTTTGTCAAGGCCAATGATTCATCAGGCCTGTTCACAGTTCAAACTGGCATCCAGTTTGTAATATTATTGCTGTCCGGTTTTTACCGTTACGGTAGTATTATTGCTGTCCGGTTTTTACCGTTACGGTAGTAAGTGCGTTTAAAGACTACGTATTATTGGCATTGTGTTTACAACTTAGTCCTTTTTAAGTAACTGTGTTATAGTAACATTAAAAATACGAATTTGTGAACTACCGTGTAGGATTAATGTACTTTTAGTTACTTTCTGTTAGTGAGTGAATTATCCTGTTATCTGTTTATTTGTAACTGTCTGTTCACAATGTCTCTTCAAGAATCATCGAAACAAAGAAAAAAAGTTTCGTTGTTCATAGCGAAGGTCGCGAAATAATGAGTAATATAATTGAAAAATTATAAATGAAACAGATGAGGAGTTAGCTCGCCATCTTTAAAATGTAAGTCATCTATTACATTTCGAAATGATAATCTATGTGAAATTAAAATTAGATTTTAATACTAATAATATTTAACAGTGCCAATTCTTGTACAACACATAGTGTCACAGTTATCTGGCTTAATGCTCAATGAGAGGAAAGTGAGCGTTGAGTGAGTTTTGATAATGCATGTGAATCGGGATTTCTCAGTAATCGCTGATTGTTTAACGCAACTGCGCGTCCGTGTGTCTACCCTCTCTCTCTGCCTGCATTCCTCTCAGAGACTTGGAGTTCAGACTAATGCAGTATTAAAAAATTGAAAATCCAATTTTTGTTCCTTACTTCACAAATTTCTTCAGAAATTTCTTTAATTTGTAAACTAAAAATACATCTGTAGTATGAATATAATTTTTTGTTTATGTTTCTAAATTAATTTTAATGTAAGTAGATATAAAAATGGAGTTCCTACTGCAGAATACTTTAAGAAGGCTTTAAGAATTTAAGAAAAGATACAGAAATAATCCTATTTGCACCACACAAATTGAGGGACCTGAGCAAATGAAAACTATAGATTAACATAAGATACTTAAACATATAAAATTTTAATCAACCTTCCAATCTTATTCTTTAATTTCTTTTAATTCTCTTATAAACTTTAAACACATATTCTCACTGAATATAGAAATTAAGCTAGTTATTTTCAGTTTTATTTACCACATCTGAAAAACAGTGAATCACACTTCTTCTGAGATGTCGGATGGAAAAATAATTAAATTAAATGGATCCAATGTAAAAATAAAACTGTCACAAATGAAAAAACAATAAAAAATACAGATCTAAAATACTTCACATTAATAAAGGGTTATGTGAAAATTGAAAAGTACTGAAAACAAATGAAAATATAAACTTTTAAAAATTTTCAAAACTGAGTTTTAAAAGAATTTGAGGCTAATAAGCTTCGATACAAAAAAGTTCCCTAAGCAAAAAAATATTAACATTTTGTAATACGGGATTTTATGAGTTGCAGATTTTATTACGATGACTATCTATGAGAATTAAAACATGATATGACACACATGTTAAGTGTGAACACATGTTCCTTAAATAAATTTCGTGAACACTACTAAAAAAGAAAAATAGAATTTATGTTTTAAGATTCTGAAAAAATATATATACAGTAGAACTTGGCTAATTCGAAGCTGAAGGGACCAGTAAAAAATTCGAATTATCCAAAAATTCGAATTAGGAAAACTTAATAACGGTAGAAAAATCAAATCAAAAACCGAAATTCAGTAAAGCAATATCTTATTTTATTAAACAATTTCCTTAGACATATGTATTACAAACGTATAAACATGTTTCAGTACAAAATATAGCATTTACAGTTTTTTAAAAAAGCTAGAAACTTTTGATTGCATTTTGCAGTTAATACACTGAGTTGTAGTAAACTCTTCAAGTTTATTAAATGCTTGGAAAATAGCGTCACTTACGTTCTGCTGTCCTTCAACAAACCGTCTCAAGTCTTGAATGTAATTTGATGCCTGTGAAGCCGTTGGAATCGGTATCTCTGGAAGTTCTAGCTGGTCCCCTTCTTCATCTGAAGATGTACCATCATTTCTTTTGTTCATAACATCAGCCACGATCTCCGCATCTGTCTGTTCACCGCACACCGCCAAGTCTTCATCCATGTTTACAAACTCTTCGTAACGAATGCCTGCGTCATGTCCAACATCTTCCCAGTTATCCGTAGTGGGTACGACTTCTCTAGCAGCTTTATTCTCCTCTTCACCTTCAATGTGGCAGAAACCACCATTACGAAAACAATTAGCAATTGTTTTTTGCGTAACTTGGTTCCAAGCACTGTTGCACATGCGGGCAGCTTGAAGGATGTTAATCTTGATATTTTCGTGCTCATCTAAATAAGCTCCTGACAGAATGTTTTGGACCACAAGCCGTCTGTAAAAATGCTTAAAATTTTTTATTACACCTTGGTCCATAGGTTGAACTACTGAAGTTATGTTTGGAGGGAAAAACACAACCTTTACATTTTCCATCACAGGAATAGTGTTGTGTGCTGTACAGTTGTCAATAAACAAGACGATTCTTCTGTTTTGATTCCGAAATTTCCTGTTGATTTTCAAAAGCCATCTTTCGAAAATTTCACCTGTCATCGAAGCTTTATTGTTTGATTCATATTCAACTGGTTTCATTTTTACATTTTTGAAACAACGTGGGTTGGCTGACTTCCCTATCATTAGCAAAGGCAGTTTTTCCGAGCCATCCATGTTTTCTCCGATTAAAAGTGTTATGCGCTCCTTGCTGTGTTTGCCGCCACTACAACTTTCTCCTTTAAAAGCAAGTGTTTTGTCGGGGGGTGCATTTGAAGAATAAGCCCGTCTCGTCTACGTTAAAAATGTCTTTAACGTCTCTATCAGAAATCATTTGCAACAAATCGTCTTTCCATGAATTTGCAGCTTCAACGTCAACAGATCCACTTTCCCCACAAACAGTTTTGAAAGACATGCCATTCCTTTCTTTAAAACCATCGAGCCAACCAGTGCTGGCCTTAAAATCATTTTTCCCTAAGCTAGATGCGAATTCCTCAGCTTTGGCTCTGACGAGGGGCCCACTGACTGGAATTTTTTTGTCCCTTGCTTGCTTAAACCACTTCACTACACATTCATCCACGTCAGGATTTTCTGGTCCTCGCGCTCTTTTCCTATCTTTGTCGCTGGCTTTACACACACTATTCAAAATCTTCTCTTTATTTTTTAGATACGTTGACAGCATATTTGGCGGTATCCCGAATTCCTTGGCAATTTCAGATTTCTTTTTTGTCCCTTTTCCACTTCCCGTATAACGGCAACTTTTTCGGCAAATGTCAATGATTTGTATTGGGTCCATGTTGGTTTTGAAAGGGCCATGATGAACACACAACACAATAAAACTGCACAATAAGTGTCACTAAAACACACCAGTCTGTAAATACAGTACTGTATAAAGAAAGGAACGGCCTCTCACTACAGGACACAGCTCGCACAGTAGAAACTCAAAAAGACTTAACACTTCCATGAATGCAGGCAGACTGAACTGAAAGCAACAGTGAGGGTGGCTGACTGACGAGGCGTGGAACAAGGGACAATGGCGGACGGTACCGTTACACGAGCCAGTCATGTGTCATCGCCAGATACTGACGGCAATTCCACGAATTTGACACAAAAAACAAGCGTCTGTTCACAAAGGGCGATGCCTGCTTGTCTGTTTCCAGTCGTGTCTCTATTGTTACGTGGTCTAGCCCATACAGCAGGCGATTTTTTGTAGTTAGAGCAAAATTTATATTTCGAATTAACCAAAAAAAGTTCGAATTACAGACGATGTTTTTGCATGGTTTTACATAGGATATTCAAGGGACCACGGTAAAAGTTCGAATTATCCACGAATTCGAATTATGCACGTTCGAATTAGCCAAGTTCTACTGTAATAGATAACTGGACACAGACCTCCAATGTACTATGGACTGAGAGTTTAATACACACATGAATTATGTATAGTTGTAACGGTACAATCTGGTACCTACAGAGGTTTTGGGGAACAACATGTATAAATTTTATTTCATTCGAAAGCATAATTAATAATGGTGAAGTTGAGTAAGGTTTTGTAACGATGTAGTCAGCTCAGTGCAGGAATTGTGTCAAGGTCAACATGTGTACGTGCAAAACAACAACTAGATTTTGCCAGACGAACTCTGACCTATTATGTCATCAGGCTGATCCTGTAAATACGTTAAGGAATGCAGTACGTAGTTGCCTAGCCTTAAAACTGAGACGTCATAGTTTCGAAGACAAAGAGACTTGGTGACATGACACCCTCTCCACCTCAGGAAATAACGAAATACGTTCGCCCTCAGTCTACAGCCATCTCTCGTGCAAAAGGCACGTTAAGTTCCGGAACGTAAATTGCGGGCCCGCATAACAACAAAAAATGTGAATTTTGATATATTTATGTATTTAAACAGTCTTTTATAACAACATAGTAGAGACAGTGAGTGAAATTGGAAATAAATTAACAGTTCGGCCATAAAATGAGAAATACGAGAACCAACAAACTGTAAGCCACGAGTTGATACCTATGGCGTCGAATTTCTCCGCAACATCAGGAAAGTAGACATTTTCAAATCATTTAGAATACTGACCTTTTTTACAATTGAGCTCAATAAATAACAAATGTACCATGTGTATGACATAGCATGAGTGTGTGCGTGTGGGTACCTAAATTAATCTAAGATCCTAAGCACTGGTTTATGTTACGGAAAGGTAGTAATAATTTTCAGCATATATTTCAATGTGTAACAAGTTTAATTTGAATTTTAATTATATTGTTTAAATATACCCTGAAGAAGGTTGATCTGTAAAGAAAAATGTATTGCATCCATGTTTAAATTGGTAAAAGATGGAAGGAAGGAATTTTGCCTTTGTTATCAATATATATATAAGGCCCAAATAATGAATAAACATGAGTTTGAAAATACAAGTAAATGTGAAGTAATCATTTCAAGCAACCATTTGTTTTTTCAGCTTGTCTAAGTCGAACATCTGGCCCTAGTAAGTATAATTTCATGTTGGTACCATACAACATGGTGGCTGAACTGGCCGTAAGTGTAAAGGTAAACAAAGTGTAATATGATATTAAATAAAAGTGAAAGTTAGTAAGATAACAGATGGCGCCCGAACAGCTGGACCATTTGAATAAGTAAATTTATACAAATGTAGACCTGTACGGAAGGGTAGGATGGTTGTTTGAAATTGGTATGTACTTAGAAATATACGTAAAAGATAAGGTTATGTTGTGATCATATGTGGTAGGAGTAAATAGATTAAATAGAATATCTTTTTAAATAATAAGGTTGTGTTATATTACAGATTAGTAGTTTGAAAAAGAAAAATACATAAATTTTGAGATGGCAGATAATAATGAGAATGTCAGCATAACTGACGAAACGTTTACGAGTGAGATGGGCGTTCACTCAACCCCAGTTAGTCAAATCGGTGAAGCTAGTGCAACCGAGTCAGTTGAGTTAAATAAGATCCAAGTAACACCCATCTCAACTCGGTATGAAAACAAAAAAGACGATAATTATGAAATGTTCAGAATGATACAAACAATGTTAGATGTGAAATTCAATGAGCAAAATGTAAAGTTTGATGAAGTAAACAGTCGTTTTGACGTTAGTGATACTAAAATGAATGATAAATTTGAGATGCAAAATAATGAGATAAAGCTGATGAGAGATGAGATAAAACAGCAAAATTTTAATTTTAATAAGCAAATGAATGAAATTCATACACGTTGTAAGAATATGACAGAACAGATAATAGAGTCAATAGATCAGGTGTTCGAGGAACAAAACGCAAGAATAGATGACATAATTAATAACTTCACAATGAATAAAGTAGATGATAATTATGAGATTATAATGGAGGTAGAAAATGGTAGAGAGACAGACCAATTAAACGAAAATAAAGACGATAAGGTAAGTGGTTGTACCAATGTTAATTACAATTATGAGATAATAGTGGGGGTAGAAAATGATAAAGAGACCGATCAATTAAATGAGAATAAAGACGATCAGTTAACACATAATACGGTAAGTAGGGGTGAGAAAAATGATAATATAATTAAAAATATGGTCTTAGAGAGTAAGGTTGTGAGTATGGAGAGTGCTGATGAAGTTTTAGTGGGAGTAAAATTTGATAATGAAGTGACAGAAAGTGTTCATAGTTAGAGAGAAAGTGTAGAGAGAATTTACAGGTAGAGGGGTTGCAGAGGGTAAAATTTTCCTGTGGTGTTGTGGTTGTGGGTGAAGAAAATGCTTCATGAGTGTATTTGGGAGACGTATGGTCTACAAATAGTTGTCCCTTGTTTTTTTGTGCATCTGGTAGATGGTGCAGTAATAAAGTTGTAGTACCTTCTGCATGGGTTAGTAGAGAATGTGTGATAGGAAATTATGATGGGAGATATTTTGAAAGAGAGTCGTGTGTTGATGGGGAGATAGAATTATTTGATACTGACAGAAATTATGAAGAATTAGTAGAAAGGTTAGATGTAGAGAGAGCTGGTAATTATATTGAAATCTTACCTTGTGTTGAAGCTGATATAGCAGCAGTAGATGATGATGTTGTAAATGATGAATTTATAACTTACCTAGTGGTGACCGATTATACCAAAGGCGACGTGACTATACTCGATGGTGACACGTTATATGATATAATAATATGGAATAATCCTGTTAGTATTGTGGAAAAATATGAAAAATTAAATAGCCATTATGTTGATAGAATAATATAATGTATTTACTAAAAAATGATTTGTGTAGTCGTAAGATCAGATTGTTATTCGATGATGGAGGGTAAATGTTTTATTGTTTATGAACATTTAATTATGTGAATAGTGTGGTTTCGACATGGATTGTATTATGAAATGATTTATGGTAAATGATAACAGATAATAATTTGGATTGTATATTTTTGTGTGTTGATGTCAAATGTATTTGTGTATTACATTATGTTGTGCATTATATTCTAGGTAAACCATGTATGTAAGTAATAGGAATTGATTTAATAATAATTATAACATTTTTTTCAGACTAAATAAATGATGAGAGTAATTGTGAAATTTTAAACTGATTGAATTAAATAATTGGAGATTAATTAATGTTGTGATGAATTTAAATGATTTTCAGAGATTTAGATGCTATAATGAACAGTAAATGATTAAACATACAATATGTTTAGATGTTGAGTTATATTGTTATTATGAGGTAAGTGATGAATTTTCTAGTGTAATTTTCAATGATCATATTAATGTAAAATGTTGTAAAAGATAGAGTTTGGGTAATAATTAATTCAATAAGGCATTGAGTCAGTCAGAGTAACTTTAATGGGTGTTAGACAGAATAAGAATTTTGGAATAAAAGTAATACAGAAACGGGTTAGTAGTAGGGACACAGTAGCGGGAGTGCAGGTATGTAGAGAAAGGGAGAGTAATATAATTGGAGAGTAAATAGGTGATGGTGAAATTTTGTAGTGAGGGTGGTGTGTAGGGAGTGACCAACGTACATCGTTGTGGCAGGTTTCGCATGGAGAGGTTTCGAAGAGTGTTTGCCGAGATTATGTGGAGGGCAAAAGGGTATAAATGGAATTGCAGGTTTGGGAACACACATCCTAGTTACAAAGAGGGTATCAGATATTTTATTTTAAGAGGGGAATGATATAAGTGGAATTAGTGTTGAAGGGGGTTATTATTGAGAGATTGGTGTCACCCTATGCAAATCTGTTAATGGTTGTTAGAAGGAAGAAAGGGAGTAAGGTTATATATAAATGCCCATGCAATAATCAAATCATTGTGAATGACGGAAAATCACCCAAACTAATTAATGATGAAAGTGTTAAATAGAAAATTCATAGTGGAATTGTAATAATAAATAAAATGTTATGTAAAATAAATGTTGATATTAGATTTGAATTTGTAGAGAATTTAACGGTACAATAAATGGTAAATAATTAAAGGTTGATATAAAAAGAGTTAATAGAAAGTTTAAGTTGTAATGTTTATAATTTTCTGTACAAAGTATTTAAATGTGAATTGTTTAGTTTAGTGTAATAATCACAATGTTATTATATAATCAGTTATTATTATATCTGAATTTAAAATGTAATCCAGAAGCAAGGACAGGAGACGACAAAATTCCTCCCTAACTTCAGTCCTTGTGGAAGCAACTGGGCGCTACAGTCCAGGGGGCCATAGTGTGTGTGGAAGGAGGTTACTAGAATATTAGTAACGAATTAGTGGATGTTAAATATATTATGTTGATGATGTTGATCATAAAAGATAATTAGATGATTTTGTATTGAAGTAAGAAGTATTATGATAATGAAAGATAATTAACAATTTTAAGTAGATAATTTGTTTCAATGTAGTTGATTTAAATGTGTTTTGTTCTGTATAAGAATTATATTAATGAATTGTTCTGTTTATTCTCTTAAACTTAATTAATTGTTTTGAAATATTATTGCGTTAGTGTAAGGATTTATACTTCTTCTTGTAAAATGGGAAAGGCTTAATTATTATCGATTGGAATCGAAAATTTTATAGAATATTTGGAGTGAAATAAGAGATGAAAAGTACCTATACTAGATATAAGGTTATATATTACTAGATCAAGAAAACCAGTGCTTCTTAACGCAAACCAGCAAATAGCTAAGGGGAGACAGATCAGTTAGGGATATGGTATTATACAAGGCCACTATTTGATTTTTTAAATTGATGTTTCAGTGTCTGGTGATGCTGTGGCGGCGGTCCTGAGCTGGCCAGCGCGTCAGAGCAGGAGCGTCAAGTGCATGACTGGTTTTGCAGTGTTGGGATCTCGAGAGAGAAGTCCAGTAAGGTCATTCAGGTATGGTCACAATCACTGGACCAAGGGGTAAGTTAAATATACTTATATAAACAATACAGGGGATCCTGGCTGATCCCTTTAGGAAGTATGAGTGTGTCAATGAGAGTTTTTATGCTTCGGCATAAAACCTCTCATTGAGGGGGTCTTGTAACGGTACAATCCGGCACCTATAGAGGTTTTGGGGAATAACATGTATAAATTTTATTTCATTCAAAAGCATAATTAATAATGGTGAAGTTGAGTAAGGTTTTGTAACGACGTAGTCAGCTCAGTGCAGGAATTGTGTAAAGATCAACATGTGTACGTGCAAAACAACAACTAGAGTTCCCATTATATGTGGATAATAGGATCGAACTCTGACCTATTATGTCATCAGGCCGATCCTGTAAATACGTCACATAAGGAATGCAGTACGTAGTTGCCTAGCCTTAAAACTGAGACGTCATAGTTTCGAAGACAAAGAGACTTGGTGACATGACACCCTCTCCACCTCAGCAAATAACGAAATACGTTCGCCCCCAGCCTATAGCCATCTCTCGTGCAAGTGGCACGTTAAGTTCCGGAACGTAAATTGCGGGCCCGCATAACAACAAAAAAATGTGAATTTTGATATATTTCTGTATTTAAAACAGTCTTTTATAACAACATAGTAGAGACAGTGAGTGAAATTGGAAATAAATTAACAGTTCGGCCGTAAAATGAGAAATACGAGAACCAACAAACTGTAAGCCATGAGTTGATACCTATGGCGTCGAATTTCTCCACATCAGGAAAGCAGACATTTTCAAATCATTTAAAATACTGACCTTTTTTACAATTGAGCTCAATAAATAACAAATGTACCACGTGTATGACATAGCGTGAGTGTGTGCGTGTGGGACCTAAATTAATCTAAGATCCTAAGCACTGGTTTACGTTACGGAAAGGTAGTAATAATTTTCAGCATATATTTGAATGTGTAACAAGTTTAATTTTAATTTTAATTATATTGTTTAAATATACCCTGAAGAAGGTAGATCTGTAAAGAAAAATGTATTGCATCCATGTTTAAATTGGTAAAAGATGGAGGGAATGAATTTTGCCTTTGTTATCAATATATATATAAGGCCCAAATAATGAATAAACACGAGTTTGAAAATACAAGTAAATGTGAAGTAATCATTTCAAGCAACCCTTTGTTTTTTCAGCTAGTCTAAGTCGAACATCTGGCCCTAGTAAGTATAATTTCATGTTGGTACTATACAACATGGCGGCTGAACTGGCCGTAAGTGTAAAGGTAAACAAAGTGTAATAGGATATTAAATAAAAGTGAAAGTTAGTAAGATAACATAAGATGAAATTATATCATACTGAGAATGAAGAAATAAATTCAATAACTGAGTGTGATAACAGAACTCACAATAATGGAGTGAAAGAATTTTTTTATTGCAACTTTTAAGTCTCAACTGACCACTACGGGTGTAGAATCAAAGAATACATAAAATGTCTGAAGCAGTTTTACATTCTCAACTATGATTGAAGATAAGTCAAATTAACCCTTGAAGTAGCAAGCGTCATTTTAAAGTTCCTGAAATTTTAATTTTTTGTCAGCACAAATCTTATTATATATTAAATTGAAGATGGCATTCAGAAGAGTGCATTACAAGATATATAAATTTATACATACTGATGTGCTGAATCTTTAAAACTCAGTACGTTGTTGTAAAAAGAAAATATATAATGGCCACACATCACAAAAAAGTAGTAATACCACTGCTTCTCATTATAAACAAATATTTCATAATATAATCACTTAGGACAAAAAAAAAATTGCAAAATATTCTTGAAATATTTCAATATTTCCAAATACTTAAATGTTACTGTACATAAGCAAAAATCCTTATAACACTAATACACACTAATAACACTAATATACACATTCATGGTTATTCTTTTTTAAACATTTTTCACACTTTGTTTTAATATTCAGTAGACATACGGTACTTGATATTAAGAAAAACATTATGCATTAATATTACAAAAATATTATGAAAACACAGTAAAGGCATATGGAAAAGCACAGTACATAAACACACTTCATAGTAAATTATAAAAAATTACTGAAAATGCAGTCATAGTTGCTCATGACTTACATATACAACTTTTTATTTTTTAACATATTTCAATTTCATTTGAATACTCGTACTTAATTAAAATGTTAACACAAAAACTTAGTAAATGCACTTGAAAAAGTATTATAAACATGAAACATGTAAAACATAATATGAAAAACATAACCAACAAATTTTGTGAAATACTTTTCAATCAACAATAACTGATAAAAAATAATTATCATATTATATACCAAACTTCCCCTTCAACCTTCTAGAAACATCATATAAGTATGGTGTGATTTAGTATGCTACAAATGAACAAAAACAACATGATGTAAGAACAAATCCAATTTTAAGACATTGGTACTTTATAATTAGGTAGCAATGTTTCAAAATCAATGTTTGCTGCTTGGTTAATAGTACCAATATGGAGCATAAGTTTCCATATGAAAACATGGGACTGTGACAATTAACCAGTGTACTAATTACAGGGCATACTTCTCACACAAGTTAAAACACATGGATGTACAGGAGCTGAAGTTTTCCAGGAATTATGTTGTTATTGTCCACGGACTCCTGTCCATCAGATTTCTGGCGTTCTATAGAGTTGAATGCTGGTGTTTCATCCAATTAATGAGTTAGGGTCATAACAAAGTTTACAATCTTCTGACTTACAGATGTTAGAATCTTTGAGATGAGCAGCAAGGGAGTCATGGCCCATGCTAAAATATAAGCAAGCAACAGAAACTATTCTTGGCATACTGTGACGGCAGCGGTATGCGAACATCTGCTCTCCAGTACCAGCGGTGGACACAGCGAGCCAATCAAACAACGTGCTCGGAGCGAGCCAATCAGCGATCCCGGTTAGTCAATAAAACCCGGGCCGGCAGAAAATTTTGCGCACTCTTCATCGCCACGCCATCGGACGCACTTCATCTCCTCTCCTCTCTCGGACGACATCGGGGCGGAGTCAGCCGGAAGGAACAGCCGAAGAATAGAACCGCCGCCGTTCTTGCGTCTTCGCACTCCCGTTCCGCGCCAGCGATGGATTTCGCTGGGCCGGCAGCCGACTCTACAACCGGTGCCGAAAGAAGAGGAGGACTGCAGTACGCCACGATCAGCGGGCGCAGCCGCCGAACACCTCAGCGCGGCACGACCAACATCACTGTTCTCGCCACTCGGTCCTTTTTAGGGCCACCAAAATAACTAGAGTGTACGATTGGCGCCATTTGTCATGCGGCAAGCCTTTTGTCCGGTGACAAGTGGCGCCCAACGTGGGGCGACGATCATCTTGTGGATGCAAGATCCAGCCACGCCAGCGAGCTACCAGCCGGCACACCAATCAACATGGCGCCCAACAGACACCTCCACAACATCTGGAGAAGAGCAGTAGGCTGGCTACCGGAGAGCATTCAAGACCCGGTGGAGTTGTGACGGCAGCGGTATGCGAACATCTGCTCTCCAGTACCAGCGGTGGACACAGCGAGCCAATCAAACAACGTGCTCGGAGCGAGCCAATCAGCGATCCCGGTTAGTCAATAAAACCCGGGCCGGCAGAAAATTTTGCGCACTCTTCATCGCCACGCCATCGGACGCACTTCATCTCCTCTCCTCTCTCGGACGACATCGGGGTGGAGTCAGCCGGAAGGAACAGCCGAAGAATAGAACCGCCGCCGTTCTTGCGTCTTCGCACTCCCGTTCCGCGCCAGCGATGGATTTCGCTGGGCCGGCAGCCGACTCTACAACCGGTGCCGAAAGAAGAGGAGGACTGCAGTACGCCACGATCAGCGGGCGCAGCCGCCGAACACCTCAGCGCGGCACGACCAACATCACTGTTCTCGCCACTCGGTCCTTTTTAGGGCCACCAAAATAACTAGAGTGTACGATTGGCGCCATTTGTCATGCGGCAAGCCTTTTGTCCGGTGACAATACGTTCAAATTATTCCCAGTTAGTATCTGTGTTTTCTGCACATTATTTTTCAACACTTTTCTTAGATAAACGATCATATTTTTTCTTTGCTTTTCTTAAGAACAGAACTCTGGGACGTTCTTCGGCATCTTTCTCTGCTAGCTCATATGCTGCTTTGTTTCCAATAATTTTAACACATGAAGGGATCCATTGTACAGCAATGGGCTTGTTGAGTGTCTGTATCAATTTTATCATTTAAGTGATACTTTTCACGATTTTGTTTATGATTGATGTGCATAATCATATAGCCTGGATTACTGTTTTAGAGCTGGGTACATGATTATTTTCTATTTACAGTTGTGGGTATGACTTAGTATTTTAAAAGGACAGATTGTTTGAGTTTCAGTATTGAAATTTGTTTCATTTCAGCCCACTGAGAAAAGGTGTGTAAAGAGATGTGAACAAATTTACACTCTCCACTCTCTTTCATGCCAAACCTCCATCATGTTACAGTCGTTTGTTTACCAGCATTATTAATACAATTTGTTGTTCTGTGCTGTTTTTATATTCTCCTCAGTAGCACTACTGAAAAATTATCTCCTTTTTAAATACTTCTTACTCATGTTTTAATCTATATGCTTTTTCAAAATCTTTAGACAATTCACTTCAACTTTAGTTAGCAAGAGTGGTATCATAATGCCTGTGGCTCTTGCCTTAACCCACATTCTCTTTATCCACCAAATGCTCCCTTCCTCGTTGGTGTCTAATCTGGAAGTTTAAACACAATTGAGAGAACTGAGCACACAGAGCTCACTCAGTCTTTGCCAACACTTCCCTGCTTTATCAATACCTTTTCTTCAAAAGTGGACATACGAATCTCCCATGTTACTATTGCAGTACCTGTTAGTTTATCTGCAAAATCATATAGTACCCCATTTCAAAAAGTCAAACCTCCGCTCAACAGTCCCTGAAAGGACCAAGGCGTACCGTGCGGCTGTTGTGTGCAATGTGACGGTTGCATGGATAGTACAACGCACCACCAGCCGCTTGTTGCGGTATTCACAGCCAGGAGGCGGCGCTGGTATCTCAGTGCCTACTCTGTACCCCATTTACCTGATTCATATCTGATGTATAAAACACTGCAAATCCCTGAAAACAGATCAGGTATGTTAATGCTATGTGTGTCTTTAAATAAGGAAGTATTATTAATTGATTATTTTTATTTATCTACTACGTATCAGGTATACCGTGTAGGCTGCTCCCTGCTGTTTTGTATGGGTACAACTAGGTGTATTGTTGCACAGCTACTACTCGTATAGTTTTCAATGCTCTGGCTATGAATGTTAAAAGTATTAATAATACTTCTAGGAATTATAAATTGTAGAAACCCCCAAAACCTGTAGTAATACCAAATTATTTCTATTATGAAATATAGTTAATAATTTTACGAATTATAACTTCTTCTTCTAGTGGCATTCCAAGCCAGTATGTGTTTTAGCCTCTTCAATGATTTTTATTCACTTAGTCTTCTCTAACTTCTTATCCCCATATTCCTCAGACCCTCATCAACGTTCTCGATCCATCTCTTCCTTGGCCTTCCTCTTGATCTCCTACCTCACTGGTCTCTATTCTAGAATTTTTTGGTAATTCTATGCTGGTCGATCCTCATCATGTGTCCCAGCCAGGCTATTGTTCTACTTTTTATAAACCTTACCATATCAGTTCCATGTGTTAGATTATATAACTAATAAAAGCCACAAAAATGCTGTTACACAAAAATTATTTCTACTTAGAAATTTAAAGGGAGCAAGGGGAATTTAAAACACATAGATAGTTATTCTGAACAATTCTTTATAACTGCTGTACTTCATACTATTATATTTCTTTCAACATATGATGGGTATTTTGCCATACATCATGTGCTTGTGTTACTTTGATTTTTAGCTAGACTAACACATAATACAATCTTTTTCCTTTTTGTCTTATACATGAAGACTGTTCATAAAAATTTTCCAAAAATAACTCTTTCCAATTGTAACGGGACGAATTTTGAGGGTTTTTTATTTTATTAAATTTGGGGATTTATTATAAAATATTTGAAATGTAATTTCCATCTGTGAATACGGCCACGTGTTTGAATAAAAGCATTGTGTGGACAAAGAAACAGTACACAGTAACAGTTGTGAAACATTTGTCAAGGAATGTGCCAGGCGTCAACTTCTTAGAACTTTGCGGCGGTGTGCGGCCCGTGCCCAAACGAACTACACCAGCATGTGCGCAAACGACGCCACGGTAGTAAAACAAACATGGCTTAGAGGCGAAAGTTTTATTCGCTTCATGATCCTGGACGGCGGATGTGAGTCTAAGTCCAACCTACTTTATGACATCAACCAGTGCTTACCGATTGTCACCCACATCTCCAACACTCAAAACACATGTGTTGAATGTGCCACAGCAGTGACGATAAAATAGAAGGCATCGGTGTCCGTTGTCTTAACTAAAATTATCAAGTAGTGGGGAACAGATAGACGCTGCCCAGTTCCTTGCCGACTTTCGCCTGCGCAGGTGGTTCGCCAAACAGGGCTCAAAAAATAACATTTTTATCTTAAATTAACAGTAAGTGCAGTTAACAAACAATGAAGAAGTGCGGCTAGTTTCGGTAGACGAAGAACCAATATAAACGATCTTTCGGACACACGACTAAATTAAAAAAATGAGAGGCCACGAGTTCGGATGGACACCACGTTGCCGGCAGGGGTATTTCACAATGTGTTAAATAATTTTGTTAAACATAATAAGGAGAGGGTGTTAAATACAGTGTGAATGCGAGAATGAGCAGACTGGGCTGTCTGTTTTATATTATAAGGTAAGATGAAAAAATAAGATAAAATTAGTAATTGTTGCAGTCATGGAGTGAATAACAGGAAATTATTATGTATGTATTTCATTTTTTCAAATTTTGGAGAAATAGTCTGACAAGAAGTTTTTTAAAAGTAAAGAAATAAAATTTTAATTCTCTTCAAATGATGAGTTGCGTAAGTGATTTGTATAACCTGAAAACCATGCTTGCTTCTACGTTCGTGTGACAGGATCCTGGCCCAAGAAACAGTTTATGAGGTAGGTAAAAAATAAATAAATAATGTATTTGTATTTGTATTAATAGATGAAATAAACTTCACAATTGGCGCAGCCGAAAGGGACCGTTTTTATAAAGTAAAATTTAATGTAAAAACCACACCTACAAATAAGATGCAAGTATGGTTTGAAGGTTAAATAACGGTGCGTAACAATTATGTAAGGTACGTAAGTCTAAGAGCAGTATATGTAAATTAAGAAAATTAATAAATTTACTATATAAAAAATGGCAGGAAATAATGAAAGTGAAATAAATGAAATGACTAATATAGAAAATTGTAATGAATCAAATAGTATGAGCGATTTTGAAATCCACTCAACTCCAAACGTGAGTCGGGAGAATAAAATAAAAAATAATTCAGATGAAACAAATATTATGGAGGATTCAGGGGTGCAGTTAACTCCGACCTCAACAAAATGTAGTAAGTCCGATAACGATATAATGAGTTTTTTACAACAACAATTTAGGGAACAGAATAACAAATTTAACGAATTAAATAAACGTTTTGATAATAATGACATAAAATGGGATGAACAGAGTAGAAAGTTCAATGAGCTTAAAATCGATATTAATGAGGTAAAAATGAAATACGAAAGTAGTTGTAAAGAACTGAAACGAGATATTGAGAGAATAGTAGAGTCAGTAGGAGAACAGAGTAAAAGAAAAAAATAATAATGATAATAAACAAGTAACTAGTGACAAAAATGAGGTTGAAAATGAGAATATAATTAAGAATGTAATATCAGAGAGTGATACGTTGAAAATAGGTAATGAGATAGTAAGTGAGAGTGAGAGAATGATAAGTTGTAACGGAGTAATAATTAGTGTTGTTGAATTAGAAAAAGAATGGTAAGAAAGTGTAGCTGAATGTGTAGGGCAGAGGGTAAATTTTCCCCTTATTTGTGATGAACCAGAGTGTTCACAAGTGTTATTATTGGAGGGCAAGAGACCCTATTTAATGGAAGATTTGAGTTGTTTCCCCTTTTTGTATAAGTTAATACCCTCTGTGTGGAATGGTGTTGAAAGTGTGAGATGGTGTTATGAAGAGAGAGAGATTTAGATGGAGAATTGTGTATTGATAGAGAAATAGAATTATATAAATTAAAGAGAGATTATAATGAGTGGAAAGCGATGTTAGAAGTGTGTTTAAACAATAATAATTTAATTTATGATGAGAAAATAATTGACTTGATAATGAATATAATTACTAATGGAGACTGGACAGAAATAAATAATGCTGATTTGGTATGTGATTATTATGGTAAAATGAATGAACTAAAATTTTATGTTTATTACACACAGGATAGCCATATGTGGAGTGTAAATAAAATTGAAAACTGTTATTTGAAACCAAGACTAATTTTTGACGATGGAGGCTAAACAGTAAAACAATAAATGGACAATTTTAAATATTTTGTTTTATGGTTCAGACCTCGCAACCTTGGACAATGAAGTGTGATATAACGGAATAATTAATGATGAAGATTTGTAAATAAATGTTTAGTGAAATTAATCGTGTATATTGTAAGATGTCAGGTAAACAATGTGTATATGTAGTAGAAATTGTGAGAATAATAATAATAGTATTTTGCAGCCTAAGTAAATAACAAAAATAATTTGGAAGAAGATAATAAATGAATTGTAGTTATTGTAATTGGTGAAAGTAATTAAAAAATGTTGTTTTCAATAATTAATTTAATTAAAATAATTTGAGATGTTTTAAATATTTTGATTGATGTAAATGTTATATAATTGAGGTTTTCTAATGGATTTAAATTATTTTATGAGATGTGAACTGGAAAGTAATTAATAAATAAATGTTAAATTGTTTGGTATGAAATAACACTGTTGTTAAATGTTTCAGAGGTTACGTGGAGATATTGGTGTGTATGGTGTGTATATTTTGTGTTTATATCAGTATGTGAATAATATACTGTAAGTATAAATTTTATAATACAAATTAAATAGAATAAAATGTTTACAGGTGTGAAAAGATTTTGACTCAATAATTAAAATAATTTGAGATAATTGTGTTAAATAGAAACTAGAATCAAAAAATAATAATAACTGAAAGGTAAGATAAAACAAATGTTAATAATCAATTTGAAAATTTTAAGGAATCTAATTGTAGAAAGTGCTGAATGATTTAAATGATGATGGATGAAAGAGTTAATGAAAATTTCACATTATGATGTTTTATAGAAAGTTTTAATTTAGCTATTAGTGTACTATTGCTGTGGGGGCATGTGCCACAGTACATAGCGGAAAGTGTTGGGAGTAATAGAGAGTGTTACCCCCATCGGAGGCCGAAAGGGCGAAAATGCACGGCACACCTTTTTTTGTACAATTTTATATTGTACCTTGATAAACTGCCGTGCCGTGCAGTTAATGACGAGTGTAACATGCCTGAAGGTAAAGATGATTTCCTCGACTTTTCGGGCGATTACTGCCTTACCAGCACTAATCGTGGTTTTGGCTAGCGGTCAGCTATGGCCATAATTTAAGTCCCTTGACCATAGCTGGCTTGAAATTGGTCTATACTAGAAATTAATGGGGGGTGAAACTAGGGGAAATCCCGGAAACTATGGAACACCGGCTGCCACTCTGTTCGAGAAGGGATAGCATAGCCAGGTGGTAGACCCGCATTAAGGGCGCATAATTAAATACCAAAGATATGTTGATATCTAAATAGTTCAAATGTAATGCTGAAGCAAGGACAAGGAGATGTGACATTCCTCCAACTATGCCGTCCTTGTGGAGGCCAATGGGCGCCACAGTCCAACAGAACAAAACAATAGTGTGTGTGGCCAGGGGGTTGCTCTGGTGAGCAACGAATTTAAATTCTATAACTTAAAGATGATAACTCACTTTTGCACTAATTAAACGCTTGTATTATGATTTGATAAATAGGTGTTCATATGTTTATTATACTGTGTTTATTCTGTTTCATAAATGTATTATTTTAAAGTGTTAGAGATAAGGATTGATAAAAATATGTATTTCATGTAATGTGTTTGTCGTAAGGTCATTCACCTTGCTAAGAAAATCAGCTGATCCGCTGTAGAAGTCATTTATAAATTATTTGCCAACTTTCAATGTAACTAATGTTTGAATAGTGATTTTAATGTGCTAAAGATGTTATTTTAAATGATGGACTGATTTGATATAATTGAGGATTTTAAATGATTTGTGAAAATTAATAAAAGGTAAATTTTGGGTGATTGATATTTTGTTGGGACATGTAGATCAGTCCAAGTGATTTTAAAGTGGTAATAGAAATGAATAATATTGTTGTGAATTACGTATTGATAGTGACACAGTAGATATGGGGAATATATGTAGAGCAATGATTGATATATTGATGTAATAAATAAATGATATTTTGTTGTAATTGAAGTGATGTATTGAGAATGGTAATTAGGGGATGGTAATTTTGTAAAAGGGGATAGTGTAGTGTAGGAGTCCGCAATAAAAGGGTTGGGACGGGAAGGGACCGTTTAGCACCGGAAAGGGTTGCCTTAGGTAGAATCCAGGAACCAACATAAGGGAATGAGCTTTTTTGGGGGGGGGGAACACACATCCTGAGTACAAAGGGGTTGAGAGTATTTTTTTATATAAGAGTAGAATGATGAGAATTGAGTTGAGCAGTAAGTTGGATTTAGAGGGTTTGATAGATGTATTTGATAGAGATGGGTGTCATGTTAGTTAAAGCCGTTAATGAGTATTAGAGTCAGAGGGGTAAAGATTATATATGAATAACGCCAGGTTGATGCAATCAAATTAGTATGAATAATTAAATCACCCAAACTAATGGAGATTGCGAATAGTAAAGAAAGAGATTCATAGTAAAAATATAAAATTTTAATTGAAACAAGTGACAATTTTAATAGAATTTGAAAAATGTAAAGTTGTAAAAGGTAATTTTGGATTAATTTAAATATCAATGTGATTGTTAATTATAATAATACTTTGTTATTATTAAATGTTTATTTTATTATGTTTTTGTGTTTAAAGATAGAATTTTAAAGATGTTCAAGGTATTTTCTGATGTAACTTATGTATAACTTATGTAGGTCAAGGTTGTGGACTTGACCCAGTTTGATCAGCTGATGGGTGATGTTGTATACTAGACCCGTTTTGGCAATGAAGTGATGCCAATTTTGTTTCTTAATTAATTTAAATAAATTTAAATAATGTTAATACTGAGAAAAAATATATTTTAATAAATTTAAATTTTTTTGAAAAAAAAAATGTTTTTGAGTCTGTGCTTGCCATCTAATTGATGTTTGGGATTTTGATTATATTATTATTTGTGTGTATTAATAGTGTTTTTTATTGAATTGTATTGTTTAGGATATATGTCTAATCCAATGTTAGGATAAGGAAGTTCATGTTTTAATAAATGTTCCATTTATTTGTTTTTCGAATTATCACTAATAACGAAGAGAATTATTCAATTCAGATAAAAGATTTGTATTTTGGTTTTTGAGATTAATGGTAATATAGATTTGGTTTCAATTTAAAGGAAACTCCTAAATTTGATAACACGATTTGATAGGATGTAGCAATAAGTGTGTGTATAAGCCCAGTAACTGGTAAAGGCAGTCCAGTGTGCATGATAAGGGGGAACATATCGGTTGAGGATCTGGCATGATATAAGACCAGGGATTTGGATTTTTGGGGCGGCATGTTAGAAGGTGAGGTGCGCTGTGGCGCGTGTCTGTTCGATTTTATGGTGTTGGGATCTCGTACAGAGAAATCCAGTGATCTCGTTCAGATGCGGCCATAGTCACCGAGCCAGGGGGGTTGTTTACCCATAAAGTATAAGAGCTAAAGGGGGTTGTTGGCACCATATCCTCACCGGTCCTCTTAGGGGTTTTAGCAATGAGATTTCTTCTGTTTCGGCAGAAGATATCTCATTGGGGGGGGTATTGTAAAGGGACGAATTTTGAGGGTTTTTTATTTTATTAAATTTGGGGATTTATTATAAAATATTTGAAATGTAATTTCCATCTGTGAATACGGCCATGTGTTTGAATAAAAGCATTGTGTGGACAAAGAAACAGTACACAGTAACAGTTGTGAAACATTTGCCAAGGAATGTGCCAGGCGTCAACTTCTTAGAACTTTGCGGCGGTGTGCGGCCCGCGCCCAAACGAACTACACCAGCATGTGCGCAAACGACGCCACGGTAGCAGGGACGGATTAAAGGGGGGGTGGAGGGGGCATTCGCCCCCCCCCAGCGAAATAGTGAAAAAATATTAGTGAAGAAAAATAATCAAATAAATGTTGAAATTCTTGTCCGCTCTTTAGCCGACTAAAATAGTTTATTTCGATATCACTTCTGTTAAACTGAAGAGAATTATTCAATTCAGATAAAAGATTTGTATTTTGGTTTTTGAGATTAATGGTAATATAGATTTGGTTTCAATTTAAAGGAAACTCCTAAATTTGATAACACGATTTGATAGGATGTAGCAATAAGTGTGTGTATAAGCCCAGTAACTGGTAAAGGCAGCCCAGTGTGCATGATAAGGGGGAACATATCGGTTGAGGATCTGGCATGATATAAGACCAGGGATTTGGATTTTTGGGGCGGCATGTTAGAAGGTGAGGTGCGCTGTGGCGCGTGTCTGTTCGATTTTATGGTGTTGGGATCTCGTACAGAGAAATCCAGTGATCTCGTTCAGATGCGGCCATAGTCACCGAGCCAGGGGGGTTGTTTACCCATAAAGTATAAGAGCTAAAGGGGGTTGTTGGCACCATATCCTCACCGGTCCTCTTAGGGGTTTTAGCAATGAGATTTCTTCTGTTTCGGCAGAAGATATCTCATTGGGGGGGGGTATTGTAAAGGGACGAATTTTGAGGGTTTTTTATTTTATTAAATTTGGGGATTTATTATAAAATATTTGAAATGTAATTTCCATCTGTGAATACGGCCATGTGTTTGAATAAAAGCATTGTGTGGACAAAGAAACAGTACACAGTAACAGTTGTGAAACATTTGCCAAGGAATGTGCCAGGCGTCAACTTCTTAGAACTTTGCGGCGGTGTGCGGCCCGCGCCCAAACGAACTACACCAGCATGTGCGCAAACGACGCCACGGTAGCAGGGACAGATTAAAGGGGGGGCGGAGGGGGCATTCGCCCCCCCCAGCGAAATAGTGAAAAAATATTAGTGAAGAAAAATAATCAAATAAATGTTGAAATTCTTGTCCGCTCTTTAGCCGACTAAAATAGTTTATTTCGATATCGCTTCTGTTAAACTGTGATGTTTACGTTTGTGTGATCGTTGCGTTGCTCCTTAGTAATTCGAGGAATTTGCCACACGAAAATACGCACTCGCCTTATACGCGTTGTTTGCTTGCTTAAAAGTATTTTGATTGCTACGTGGTTCGTAAATTCGTTTTAAGTGTTAGATTCAAGTTTACATTTTTAACTCTTGCTTTATTGTTGTTTGTTATAATGAAAAGACAATCAACGCTGAAAAGTTTCTTTACGAAAAAGAAGTGTAGCAATAGTGGTGAGAAATTGGTGCCTCTGGACAATGCTGCTGGACCTTCAACATTTAATGTATGTCTTGAAGCTGTTGAAGACAATACGATTGCAAAGGGAAATAAGGACCAAACTTCTAAAGAAGGTAAGTGTTATCGATATTCGGTTGTCAATTCAATAGTTATATAGAAAGATATTCAGAGAATTGAGAATGTCGCATTTCCCATAAAAACGCGTGTTAATGAATACATTTTCTAATTGTTATATCTTTTTTTCTATACTCGCTTTGTATTTGAAACTTTAAAGACAATATTTTTTCATAATAATCTATGTATATACTGAGTTTTATGGAATTCTGTTTGTTAATTCCATAAGGTTTGTTAATTCTGTTTGTTAAGGTTATGAACTATCTTAAGGGCCTTTCTTATCCAGATCGTTGGAAAATAAGCAAATTTCAGAATTTTTTTAATTGAAAACTAATTTCTTTCGTTTTAGGGGAAAATGAATCTTGCAGTGAATCTTTGCCGAAGTCATCTGTAATCTATGAAAATGACATAAAAAGGAAATTACATTGGAACAAAACCCTCAGACAGAATTCTTGCCAATCTTCTCGAAAATCATTGGGAACCTCCTTCCGGATACAAGTATCCAAACTCATCACATATCAAGAATGGCAGAACTGAAAACCGATAGTTAAAAAAAGATCATCTAGAGAAGTATAAATCGTGGCTTGTCCTTTCTCATTTGAAGCAAGGTCTTTTCTGTAAATTTTGTCCTTTTTTTGCTACTGGCTATGTGCATGTGGGTGGACACCATGGTGGGATGAAATTGAATACCCTTGTTAATCAACCACTAACTAAATTTGCCAAGCTTTTGGGGAAGGATGGAGATTTAGAACATCTTAGTAAATTATTGTATCACCAACAGGCAATGGGAAAAGCAAATGACTTTTTATTAACTTACCACAATCCTGAAAAATCAGTGGAAAATCAAGTTGATTCTTATAGCCTTCAACGTGCTAAGGTAAATCAAGAAAGGTTGTCATCATCTCTGGATAATGTTATGTTTCTTGGTAGACAAAATATTCCTTTTCAGGCCCGACGAGATGACGGATTTGAAAATAATCCATTGAAAAATCAGGGAAACTTTAAAGAACTAATGAAGTTTAGAATTGAGGTCTGTATAGATACACAAATTCAGAAGCAGTGTGACTCTATAAGGCACAGAAAATCCTTTCTGAGCAAGACCGTTCAAAATGATTTGATTGAATGCTGTGGGGAGGAAATTTTATCACTAGTACTTAGAAGAATTGAAGAAAATAAAGTCTACAGTATTGGTTTTGATGAAACAACAGATGTTTCACATAAGACCCAGTTATCAATTTTCTTAAGGTATGTTTGTAAAAACTGTACGTATAAGGGAAGACTTTGTTGGTTTTATCAACCCACGGAATGACAGTGGCAATCTTTGGGAAAACAAAACAAAACCCCAAAATCATGTTGTAAGTGAAGAAACCCTATCATCCTTTTCAAGTAATAGTGAGAGTGAGGAAGAGCCTGTTGAGTCAGAAGATCCCAGATTAACAGGAGATAAGTTAGGTAAACTGGTGTTAGAGTGCCTTCATGGAATGAACCTGGATCCAAGTTATTGCATAGGCATTGCAACGCAACAGACGGTTGTTCTGTAATGACTTCTGAGCTGGTAGGGGCGATGAAAACTATAAAAGATCAGTGTGTCTTCGCAGAACGAACACCCTCCTTAAACCACTCCTTAAACCTCTCAATTTCTAGGTGCTCTAATGTACAAGCAGTTAGAAATGCAATTGGGATAATAAAGGAAACAGTTTCCTTTTTTACGGCCTCCCCGTAAAGAAATAATGCTTTTTTGAAGAATGTTGGAAGGCAATTGATATCAATGTGTGAAACACGTTGGGTGGAGAGACATTTATCTGTTGCTGTTTTCCTAGAGAATTTTAATAAGATCATTTTGACTCTAGAAAAAATTTCAAACTGGGCTGTTTTTATGTCTGATAAGTCCTCAGCAATAGCAAAAACTTTTCTATGTTCAATTACTCATGGCGAGTTTATTATTACTTTAGTTTGCCTCGCAGATATCCTTAGTCAAACTTTGCTTCTCAGCAGATATTTCCAAAAAGAACACGTTGACGTATACAAGGCTTCTGAGTTTTTGTCCGACGTTCTTTTTGTGCTTGAAGATAAACGACAGAATGCAGAAACTGGATTTCATGAACTTTTTGAGCAAGCAACGGAAATTGCAAAATCTGTCAACAGTGAATTGAAAGTCCCTAGAACCACTTCTAGGCAAGTGAATAGAGCAAATGCTGCCACATCTGATGTTAAAATTATTTCAGGGTAAATTTATACATACCAATCCTTGATTCAATTGTCACAGATATGAAGAGTAGATTTTCTGCTGGTGCCTTAGAATTATACAGACTTAATATACTCTTACCAAAAGAATGTATAAATGATACTGTAACACAGAAGAGGCTAAATGCTGATATTGAGTTGATTTCAAAAAAATATGGCAAGACCATGGAAAAAGACGATAGTGCCTTTAAATCTGATTTAAAGGCTGAAATGAACATTTGGATGGCAAAATGGAAAAGAGAAAACTACAACAAAACTCCATTACCATCATCAGCAATAGAATGCTTAGGTTATTGTGTTGCAGAAATGTTTCCCACAATAAAACATCTTTTAGTAATACTTGCCTCATTACCAGTATCAGTTGCAACAGCTGAGACGTCTTTCTCAACCTTAAAGATAACAAAGACATGGCTTCGAAATCGTTGTGGCCAAAAACGTTTAATTGGCCTAGCCCTTATGTATATTCATAAAGACATTGTTATTGAAAAAACAAAAGTCATAAACAGATATATTGAGAAAGGTGGAAAGAGAAGGAAAGAAATGTTTTCATGAAAGAAGAAAGAAAAAGAACAGAAATACTGTAATTCTTTTATACTATATTTTAGTGTTTTTGTATCTTTGGAAATTATTTATTATGTTATCTTTTGAACAAATTCCTCTCTTTGTAAATTCTCTTTTGCTTATAAACAGAATTATTTTGTTTTACTGCTTAGAATAATACTTAAAATGAATTTTTTTTCATTGATTAGCTTTTTTGTGGTATATTATAAGTTAATAAAAACCTCGGAATGTATAAAATGTTTAAAAATATGCTTAAATTCTATTTTTATATTTTTGTATGGATAATATAATAATATGAAATTAAAATAATCTATTTTGTACTTATAAAAAGAAATAATAAAAATGTACAAACAGAAAAATAGTGCTGAAAATGAGTTTCCGTGGCAATTCATTCTGAAAAGATACATCTTGGATAATTTTTGTTGGAGTTTGGTCATTTTAGTCTTGCCCTCCGCCCCCCCCAAAAAAGTGACACTAATCCGTCACTGCACGGTAGTAAAACAAACATGGCTTAGAGGCGAAAGTTTTATTCGCTTGTGTTAAATAATTTTGTTAAACAAATAATAAGGGGAGGGTGTTAAATACAGTGTGAATGCGAGAATGAGCAGACTGGGCTGTCTGTTTTATATTATAAGGTAAGATGAAAAAATAAGATAAAATTAGTAATTGTTGCAGTCATGGAGTGAATAACAGGAAATTATTATGTATGTATTTCATTTTTTCAAATTTTGGAGAAATAGTCTGACAAGAAGTTTTTTAAAAGTAAAGAAATAAAATTTTAATTCTCTTCAAATGATGAATTGCGTAAGTGATTTGTATAACCTGAAAACCATGCTTGCTTCTACGTTCGTGTGACAGGATCCTGGCCCAAGAAACAGTTTATGAGGTAGGTAAAAAATAAATAAATAATGTATTTGTATTTGTATTAATAGATGAAATAAACTTCACACAATGTGCCAAAATCAATTATCCAAAACAGTGCTGATACTGAGGGTTTATTTACTGACAAGTTGATACACTTACATTAAACAGAATGTCTGCATTTGTTGGGACATAATAAACTGTAGCCAATGTTAGCAACAGAGACACAATGTCTTGTATCTGGCATACTTCTAGGTGCTCCACATACCATTCACTTAATGTGTCCAACAGTTCTGAAAAACAAATACAAACAAATGCTGTATTATATTACAGACAAATAGTAAATATAAACACTATTACTGTGATGTGATACGAGGTGCGATAAAAAAGTAACAAGAATTTTCATTTTTTATAAAATGGTTTATTAATTCTTCAAAATTAAAATTGCTCCCTTTAAAGTAGTTCCCACCAGATACAACGCACTTTTGCCAATGTTCTTTCCACTCCAAAAAACACTTGTGAAATACTTGTTTAGATACACCCTTCAGTTAACTCAGCGGTCTTGCCTTTATCTCCTCCATGGTTGCAAAATATTCTCCTTTCATTGTGCTTTTAATTTTTGGGAACAAGAAAAGTCACATGGGGCCATATCTGGCGGACAGGGTGGCTGTGCCATTACAATGGTGTTATTTTTCGCAAAAAATGTGGAAACTAGTAGCAGTGAACTGTGAGCCAGTGTGTTGTCATAATGCAAAATCCAAGAATTGTCTGTTCATAGTTCAGATTGTTTTTTTTGGATTGCCCCATACAACCAATGTAAGACTTCAAGATAATACTCTTTATTGATAGTAAGAAGTCGTAATGGACTATGCCAGTGTAATAAAAGAAAACTGTAAGCAGAAACTTCACAACTGATCTTCAGGATATTTCCACCGGAATGATTGAACCTTCTGTCTCAATGTCATAGCCATGTTTCATCACTTGTTATTATGTGTCTGAGTAAATCTGTGTCATTAGTGACTTCAGCCCACATTTGCTCAACAATGTTTTAATGATACTGCTTTTGCTGAAAATTTTATAATTTTGGAACAAATTAGGCTGCTACCCATTTCATGCACAAAACATTAGTAAAAATTGCTTTGCATGATCCATACGATATGACACCTTCTTTATAGTGATCTGGCAAATACTGAGCACGATATCTTTAACTTTTCCACATTTTCTTTGGTGGTTGATGTGGTAGGATGTCCAGTTTTCTTGTCACCTTTAATGTCTTCATGGCCCTATTGGAAATATTTGTACCACTTATAAACCATTGGTGTAGACATAGTCTTCTTGGCAAAAACCTTTTCCAACACTTTTGCTACTTCACTGCACTTGATATTATTTTTAACACAGAATTTAATGCAAATACTCAAGCCCATCATTTTGAAAAAAGTTGCCGAGCATGTTAAAATGTTCACTCGTTAAACACAAACTAAACATCTAATATTCCCCAAAATTAACAAGTACATCACAGAGGGTCGTACCAGAAAAAGTATAGTATGAAAATTAAGAAATTCTTGTTACTCTTTTGTCACACCTTGTATAACTGCTTACATAATACTCAACAACATCCTAAGCAATGGTGGAAGTGTGCATGGTTACATAAACAATTTTTCAAAATTGAAATTTCGAGCCACTCTTTAATACTACTGGTGTACGTAAAGGATTCTAACCAACATGATAAGCGCGGTGCACACATCACACATATAATTTATCAATTGCTTTGTGGAGTTACTGGATATTACCTCTTATTCTTGCTGCATGGGAAGATGATTTTCTACATTAAAAATGACTTCTCCGTAATTCCAACGTCGTGCTTATTTGCTAAACTGCTATCTGTCATGCTGTGGATAAGGCCTTTCAGTGTCTCCACAATTAACAAGTACAAACCACCATTTGTTGTGGTTTATGGACTTGATAAGGGTGGATACACTGAAAGGCCTTGTTGTCTTCTAGGCAGCAATTGAAATAAACAAAATTCATATCACACCTTGTTTACTTATCATTACTACAAATAATTTTTCACAAGTAAGTATAAAACACATAAAATACAAATTTTGATTCATAACTGTCGTACTGATTATTGACACAACCTGTAATTTATATGAACAGAAGATAACGCACAAATATAATACTGATAGAAAAATGTGGTATCAAATCCTCCTCCTATGGCGCTACAGCCCCAGTCGGGCCCTGGCCTCCACCAATCTCCGCCTTAAATCTACTCTATCCATTGCAACCCTCCTCCAGTTTCTTATCCCCATGTCCCTCTGCAACGCCATCTTCCCACCTCTTCCTCGGTCTGCCTCTAGGTCTCGTTCCCTCCCATGCATCCAGCAAAGCCCTTTTGGGGTTCCTGCCAGCCTCCATTCTCATAACATGACCGGCCCAACCCAATCTTTGCATTCTTATAAATTTTGAGACTGGTATCTCTTTATATATTTGATACAGTTCATTGTTGTTCTCAGTCTCCATGAGCCATTTTCTTGTATTGGGCCTATAATGCGTCTGAGGATTTTCCTTTCAAACGTGTCTACTATGTCGGCTGTTTTCTGTGTGATTGTCCATGCTTCACACCCGTAGCACAACACCGGTCTGATGACAGTCCTATATATTTTCATTTTTGTTTCCCTGTGTACATCCCCAGACCTAAATGATGGCAGCAATGCGAAGTAGTGGCATCAAATACACACTACACACACCAATTCTGTAACTTAACTCACTGAATACTTTGCTTCTTACAGTTCTTTATACAGGTTGGTAATGATGTCGTTCACCAACATTCATCAGTTACTAGAATAGTCTAGTTTGACCTAGGTGTATATTCAAGGACATGGTAGAATACACTATGTCCATCCACAAATGCATTGTACATTGATACAGAACATTCTAGTGTATTCTATAAGTAGTGTTTTTATAAATATTGCGCATCAGTATACTTAAGTTATAGATCAATTGTGGATAATGTAAATATACGTGACTAACATAACCAACATACTTAACCTAGTATTATCCTCAAATAACAAATAGTTTTAAGAATATCAATCAATATCACTTAATATGTTATGAAATATTTATAATATTACTATGAATGTGGGTTGGGGATTCTCTGAAGTATAACAGATAGCAGTTTGGCAAATAAGCATGATGAAGTTGACATTTTCATGTTATCAGATTGTGAGACTGGTAATGAATGAGTGTTCAGTTTATATTAAGAATGGTTCTCTATTTAGCTTTAATCAACTCAATCTCTCACATCTTGTTGTAATTACCTAATCCAAAACCCAGAAGGGATGGCATATGAGAGTTTACACCTTGTTGTCAAGAGGTAAGCTAGAGAACTGACTGAGCATACAAATCCATTTCCAATTATTTATTAGTACAGTAGCGTATCGATTATCCGAACATCCATTAACTGAAGATCTATTATCTGAACTCAATAAAAATTACATTATGTACTGTATAGTACAGTAATGTATTGGACATGTGTAGGCGTATTGGATATTTATTGAACATTAAAAACTGTACACTATAAATTATTACAGTACTGTACAATAATAACCAATGAAGAGATAGTCGAGTCATTAAATGAACGTAATGAACAATTCTTCAAAAAAGTGTAAATCCATGGTACTGTATGTTTTGTTTTGTTTTTTAATTTTTAATTAATTTTATAGTACACTGTTTGTCATTAAACGCTAATTTTGTTTAAATTAACTTTTGCTTTTTATTAACTGCACTCAGTTTTTATTCAGTTACTTTTAGCCTTACTAATACATTACAGTACAGTATACAGGTTGCTGTAACTATGCAACAGTATGTTAGAAATTATTTTGTAACAAAAACCTTTGTTTTTGTAAAGAGAAACAATGTTTTAAATTTTCAATCTATTATCCAAAATATCGATTACCCGAACAGGCTCTCGTCCCGAGAGGTTTGGATAATCGATGCTCTATTGTATAAGCATTATGGCTGTACCTGACATGGTCATGAATACAAACCGTAGATAAATGACCACACAGCAGCTTCATGAGCTCTACATTGATATAGGTGGATGGAGATTAAAAGATTTGATTCAATTCAAATTCTTAATAACAGAAAACAATTGTATTCTGCCTTACAGTTTCTTTGTATGACAAAAGACATGTAGGTTAATACATGAAATGCAATAGAAAAAGATTGGTGAGTACACACAATGGACTACAGTCTGATGGGATGAAGTATTTGAACACAGTAGAAGCTTGTTTACTCGAAGAGGTTAATCGATAACAACACTGTTCTGATCCAGAATCCACTAATAATTCATCAAACTTGAGTAGAACTTTACTTTAATTAATTTCTTATTCATTCTTTTATAAAAGCAACACACACACACACACACACACACACACACATACACACACACACACACACACACACACACACACACACACACACACAATGCTGTGATTATGCTAGATATAGCTATTAACTGTTTCTGCTAGACATCAGCTGTTTATAAATCAATTCTACTTATAAAATAATACAATTATGGTTACACAAACTGAAACTAATGAGGATTTTACACTTTTAAATATCATGAATATTTATTTTGATACCATGAATATCATGAACATCATATAATATCATGAAAATTATAATTACACTTAATTATTATTTATTATTAATTAATTACTTAGTGTCAGAAAAGCTACGCCAAAATATGCCATTATCTAACTACAGTAAACTCTCGATTATCCGCGGGCGGATTATCCACGGTCTTCCTTTCATTTTTTTATTTTTTTTGCAACGATAAATTACGGTATTAAAAGAAAACCTACAACAGTAGAATAAGTTATAAAATTAGGCCTACAATTAAACGTTACAGCGAAACATAGAATACCGTAAATGAAAACAAAGAATGTAGGGAAATGGAAGCACGCTTGTTGAGAGAGAATGCATGAGTCACGATCGGCAGGTGCAGAAGCTATTTTTAGAGCGACAACCATCAGTTGGGGTGAGTGGAAGTCAATCAACCAAAATCATTGGCACCGCTCGTCACCGGCACCTTATTGCCTCCCCTCCTACCCATTCACTCTCCACTTCCAGTTCTCATAACTCATGCATCAGTTTGTGCATTTCTGTCAACCTGTGTGCACGTGTCGACTAGCACTTCGCGTGTGTGTTTAAGTTGTTGTATGTGATTTTAGTTTACACTACTATTGAAAAATGACTGAAAAAAGGAAAAAAGTGGTCTTATCAATTCAAGAGAAACTAGAATTGATTAAAAAAAATTGAAAATGGTGCATCGAAAAAGCAAATGAGCTTGCAGTATGGAATAGGAGAAAGCACTGTTAGGGACATTTTTAAACAAAATGATAAATTAATGTAATTTGCATCCACATCAGACAACTCCTCACCAATGAAAAAAAGAAAAACCATGAAAACTAGCACTTATGAAGAACTGAATGCGGCAGTTTTAGAGTGGGTGAGTCTGTGACGATTTTAAATATATCGAAAATCGCACAAATTAAAATTTTTAATTTTAATAAGTAAGAGTATCATACACCCTTACCTATACCCAGATTCCTGAATCAACTTGAAACTTTCCAGTACCAACACGCCAAGAAAGGTATTAAGTAAAGAATAATAATAATAATTATTTTAATGATTGAAAATGCGACTATATAAATAAAGAAATCCCTAAGTCATAATAAAGTAAACATAAAGTATTCACATGCTAATTAATGGATAATTATTAATAATAGGAAAAGTACGAACTATTTTCTTAGCGCGTAAATACGCACTAGCTGACTGAGCCCTCTCCCCTAAACCGTACGCGCATTCGGCCGTAGAACGTCGCAATGAGTAGATGTGAGTTTTGGTGTTGTACACATATACGTATGTGTATGTTCTCTAGAAGTATATCCAGCGTGAAATCTTGTTATTGTGAGTAATGTAGTGTCTAGAGTTTGTGAGAAAATATATAAATAAAATAGAAAAAGGTAGCCAACACATCTCTTAAAAACAAAATCAAATGTAAGTGTAACATAGTTAACTACTAGACTGTAGTACTGCAAAGTGAGAACTATAACTGTAATTAAAATAAAGAAAATGTGAACTACAAGAATCTGCACTAAGAAAAGTGAAATTACAACATTTGGAACTTCAAGTAAACAACCTATCTTCGAGAGCTTCAAGTTAACTAAAAAATCAACCCGATGTAGATACACCAAGAACAACGTACTCAACCCGTAGAAGACGACTGGAGATGTCCCAAGAATACAACAACAACCTCAGGTGATATCAAACCACAACTTTTGTAAATTTCCCTTAATAAGAAGTAACAAAGAACTTTAAAGAACTTTCGCAATGTAATGAACAAATTATCAGATTTGTATATTTTGTAATTTTGTAAGGAGTAATAGTAACCGTAATGTATATATTGATAAATTAATAATTTTGAGAAAATTGAGACCCGGATCCGTGGTATTAAAAGCAACAGTTATATGAATAAATTTTGATATATAACAAGAATAATATAATTAAGATCTTTGAAGCAGTAAAAGCACTATTTACAAAAATAACTTTCTTTAAAATCAGGAATAATGTTTGATTAATATTTCAATAGCAATAAAGAGATGTTTTAGCTAATACCTAGTGAGTGAATAAGTTTATGCAAACCTTGTCAGTTTCCTATATCACACTTGTTTTGTAATTTGTTAGTAAGAGTTTTACTAACAACGGCAGCTGGTTTAGTTTACTGGTAAATAATTAAACTAGTTCCCGATTTTTGTGTTGTCTTGCCAAGGGGCGGCACAAAATTGCGCAACTCTGCTGAATTTAAAATTGTGTAATTTACTTGGTAAAACAAAATATTGTTTACAGAGTGTCACGTACAGAAAATTGCAACATAATTATGTAATTGTTGTTGTGTAAGTTTATAAGTCGTTAACGATAAAAAAAAGGACAAACATAAATTTATTCACTCAGAAAAAAAAAAAAAAATAAATAAATAAATGAGTAAAATTTTAATTATATAATAATAATATTAGTATCGCGAGTTTGCCGTGTTAAGCAAGTAATAGCTGGTAGGGAAACCATTCCAAACAAGTCAATTCCAAGCCAGTTGGTTCATGTTAAATATGTGTTGAGGAATGTAAACTCTCCCCTTTGTAAACACCATCTCATTCATAACCCCTCCCCCCATAAGAAAACAAAACCATATTAGACAAGCTCTTTCCTGTTTTGTATTGTCCTGAATTACCACCCTACGCAACTAGACGACACCCCAAAACAGCTGACTCTTTGTGCTGTTGTTAAAGCAATGAACTTTCCGTATATGAAATTTCTCTCTACTAAAATGGTATTATCGTTTTGTTTTGATTAATTATATATGTCAATACTGAGAATTTAATTGTTGTGAGATAAGTTATGTTGATTAATTAAGATAAGATTGCATATGGAAGCTTAATATGAAATAAGATATATATGTGTATGTGTTTAAATGAATTAATGTTAACTATTTTAAACATTGATAAAACGAATTAAAGTAAGTGACATAAGATTTGTCGTTCGTAATACGTCGTGTATTTAAAGTTGTTATTATCAAAAATGGCTCAATTTAACCCCGATTTGTTGTTGAAAGACGAATTAAGTTATGAAGCATTATTGCGTGGTCTTCCCTACTCTGATGTAACTGTCGCGGAACTTCGCAAGACGTTACGTGAAAATAAACCGGACAAACCCTCATTATTAAATCGTTTGAGTGTTTTAGATTTCGAAAGCGAAAAAGAAACGTGTTATCATAAGTATACGGAACTAACGTCGATCGCACAAACCCTGCGTGATGAAAAATCCCCCGCAGTAATTTTACGCACCACCCAAAGAATCGAGCATCTAACCCGTCGTATCACCAATTTGTTGAACTGGCCAGGTGATAAAGATATCCCTCATGATGTACAAAAATTCGCCGAGGAAGCATTACAACAATTACCTGAGATAATGCGCGAATTACGTTGACGATCCGAATCGTTTAGATTAGACGAAATCGAAGAAGCTATGAAGAAATTAAATATTTCACCTACCCAATCCCCGACTCAAGAACAGCCAAACGGTACTGCAAAAATTCAGATCCTGCAGGAATCAAATATAAATCCATTCAAGGAACGGTTAACTGATAGTCAAGTAAATATTCAACCAGTAAACGTTATGTCACTCCCTAATGAACTAGAAAATATGACCAGTACCTACGAATTACCTTCTCACTTGCGGACTAATCAACCTGCGGAAAAACCTAGAATGATGAGTCAAATAAATCTAACTCCCGAGCTCTATGGAAAGATAACCCACCCTGTAGAAAGTATTTTGTCCGATATACAAATCACTGATGGGCTGAATATTACAAAGCTGCTTGATTTTATCAAACACATCTTACAAATAAAGGACCTGCAACAACTAAGAGATAACCAGATTTTGCAAGTAATTTTACCTAAGTGTAGACCTCCATTAAAAGATAGAGTGTTAGAATCTCTAAGGTATAATCAATCGGTAGAAGAACTTCACACCACACTAATAAGACATTTCATTCCCACCGGTATCTACGAAGAATTGAAGCGAAACTTAGTACTTCGTGCACAAGGCACATACGAGAGACTAGCTCATTATATTTCTGAAGTAAGAGAATCTGCTTTATGGTTACAAGTTAAATGGAGTGAACAACAGTTAGTAGACAATATCATAGTAAGACTATCCCCCGAGGAGCGATCTCGACTAGCACTCGTGAAGCCACCTACAACTTTTACGGAACTAGAACTATGTTGTATACATTCGTCCGACGTCTGGTATTCTGACCAGAATAGAAGTGTTTCTATGTCCCAGAGTCAACAAAGAAATTCATTCCAAACTAGACCTATTGGAAATGATACCCGAAACTACTGCGATAAGCGATTCGTAAGTACACATAAAACCCAAAACTATCCCCATGTTTCATACTCTACACCAAAACCCCGACAACCTACGAGCGAAGTAAATGTGGAAAGAAGATGTTATAACTGTGGAAAGGCCGGACATATTAGCAAGTTATGTAAACAAAAGCGCTATAAACAGAAAACCGACCAATCAAAAAACATGTGAAGCTGGAAGAACGAAAATCCTACGTCTTCCGAAGCACCAGAAGGAAAGGTAACAACAATACTAAGCGTCAAATAAAGATGAGTAAAAATAAATGCAGAGATCCTTATTTAACAAAATTTATCGAGAAGTGCAACTCTATTGGTGCATGTAAAACAAGTATATGCCAACTACCCTATGTACAGATAGACCTTGGAGCGACGAAAACCCTTGGTTTAATTGATTCAGGATCTACCCGTAGTATAATTAGTAAACAGTTAGCCACCTTATTAGCTAATCATAAACTGATTAAACGTAGCCAAATGGTGAACATAAAGTGTACCACCGCAAATAAACAAAACCTAAAGATATCTCACAGTATTACGGTGAAATTAAAAATTCAGAATTTTACTTGGTACATTCCCCTACTAGTAGCTGAAGAGTTAGGACAGAACTTAATATTAGGCGCGGATTTTATAAGAAAAACTGCTTTAATCCTTGATATATATGCAAAACAATATTTTTTCAGATTTGATCATACTCAAAAATATCAGTTCGACTCCGAATTAAGTAACGACACTGTTAGTGAAACCGCAAATATTCATTCAGAGCCTAATGAATCGAGTCTAAGTCATTTAAAAGGAAATGAGAGACTAAAAATCCAAAAGTTAATAAAAGATTTTTCTGCTGTACTCACCCCCAAGTTAGGATTAACCCATTTAATCGAATATAAAATAAATCTTAGTGACAACAAAGTAATACGACTCCACCCATACAAACTATCTCCACCCAAGATGGAAATCATGAGAAACCACATTAACAAACTCCTCGATCAGCATGTCATTGAACCATCAACGTCTCCATATTCATCGCCTGCATTCCTAGTACCAAAAGGAACTGACAAACATAGACTAGTCGTGGATTATAGACAACTAAATAAGAGTATAGAATTTGAATCGATACCACTGCCAGACATACACAGTGCGTTTCACTATTTTACAAAAGCGAAAATCTTCACCATAATGGATCTTAACCAAGCATTCCATCAAATTCCACTAGCTGAGGAATCAAAACATTTAACTGCTTTTGCTGTCCCATTTAATCTATATCAATTTACGAGAGTACCATTCGGTATATCACAAGGAAGTTCAGTATGCAGTCGACTGTTAGAAAAAATTTTCCATGATGTTAAATTTAAATTTGTATATCATTATCTCGACGATATAGTAGTATATAGTGAGTCAATGGATCAACATATTGATCACTTGCGTGAAGTATTATCCCGGTTAAAGAAAGCCGGACTGACCGTAAACCCTAGTAAAGTTAATTTCGCAGTGAAACAATTCTCATTCTTAGGTCACATAGTATCAGCCGAAGGTAAGGTTACCATCGATCCCGAACGTACACGCGCAATCCGAGAATTTTTACCTCCCAGAGAAGTCAAAGGTATAGCTAGATTTTTAGGTATGATTAATTATTTTCATAAGTATATACCCCACTTAGCAGATATAGCAGCCCCATTGAATGCCTTAAGAAAGAAAGGAACGAAATTCGAGTGGACTACTCAACATCAAGAAGCGTTTGAAACACTTAAAGAAAGTATTATATCCCCACCTGTATTGCAGTTAGCGGATTTCAGTAAACCATTTATCGTACAGACCGATAGTTCAAGTGTAGCATTAGGAGCCGTAATATACCAGGAAATAAATAATACTAGACTCCCGATCAGTTATGCATCCCGGACACTGACCGAGCAAGAAAGGAAGTTCTCAGCCTATGAACTTGAATGTTTAGCCGTAGTGTTTGCTTTTGATAAATTCAAACCATTTTTGGAACACAAAGAATTTCTACTAGAAACCGATAATCAAGCTTTATCATGGTTATTAAATCACCCAAAGCAATTAGGTCGTATCGGACGATGGGTGTTAAGATTAAATTGCTACAAGTTCAAAGTGCAACATATTCGTGGAACTCAAAATGTAGTGGCCGATACTCTATCCCGCATGTTCCAACTACCCAATACAAGATCTGGAGAAGACAAGATTGAAACCACTATCGTTAATACACTAATTACTAATTTTCCCCTTGCATTTAAGGATATAGCATATCACCAACAACAAGATCCGAAATTGTGCAAAATAATCGAACAAATAGAAAAAGGAAATAAATCTGACAAATATATCTTGAGTAAAAGAGTACTTTGTTTTAAGAAGGCAAACGGAAAATTACTAAGAATAATCGCCCCGGAAATAATCAAACCCATGTTAATGGAGTACTATCATTCATCTACAATTGGAGCTCATATGGGAATTAGGAAAACGATACATCGTATTCGCAAGGAATACCACTGGGAAAACATGAATAGTGAAATAAAAAAGTTCGTGAAAGAATGCGAAATTTGTGCGCTGATCAAACCAGCAAGAACCAGTCAAGTCGGAAAATTAATCTCCGAAATACCTACTACTCCCTTCTCGAAAATATACATCGACTATTCTGGACCTTATCCCCGCTCTAAATCCGGAAATACTATGCTGTTAATTTGTGTAGACTCATTCACTAAATTCGTGTGGATGTATCCTATGCGTCGTGCATTAGCATCTACGACAATTAAAATTCTACAAGAACAACTATTTAAAGACTATGGCACTCCTTTAAGCTTAATATCTGATAATGGACCCCAGTTTAAATCGAAAGAATTTAATGACATGTGTTTTAAATTAGGTATAAATCATATTACCGTGACCGAGTACAGACCGCAAGGAAATATAGCAGAAAGATACTTGCGTAACTTAAAATCAGCATTAATATCTTATCATGCTAAAGACCAGACAACCTGGGATCAAAATATTTCGTGGATACAATTTGCATTCAATTCAGCGTATCATGAAGGTCATAAATCAACACCATTTGATTTACTGTACAAGTACAAACCCAACCACCCTTTAACCACAAAGTGGAAAATCAATGAGTTATTACCCCGCGACGTAAATGGGAATAACATACGTAAAATATGGAACGAAGCTCGTGCAAATTTGAGAGCTAATTTACAAAAATCAAGGAAGTATCATGAGAATAATAATAAACAAATAAAGTATAAAACTCATCCTATGAGTAAAGCAGTTGATAGGACCACTTCGAAACTATCATATCGATGGTGTGGCCCCTACCAAATTCATAAATTCATCACCCCCGTTACTGTAGCTCTGTATGAACCCAATACAGAAAATTACGTTCGCAGAAGCCATCTGTCTCAAATAAAAAAATGTTTTACGTGTCAAAATACAGAAGAAAGACTACGAGAAAGATAGAAAACCTAGAATACTATCTAAGTATTAAGAATAAAATATGTTGTATATATTTATACCGAAATAGGATAAGATTGTGCAACATCCTATACTATAAGTGAGTATAAACTCAAAACCCCTTCGTACGAATACTAGCGAGGCCTGATCAACCTTAGCTAATGTCCTGCGAGAAAGATATAATACATGAGAAATCTGATGACGATGATAATGAAGATGAAGAGAGAGAAAATAGAAAAAGAAAAATAATCCTTAGCGCTACAAACTAAAAGTAATTCTATTGTTCTTACAATACGTGATTATTATTAGTAACATACTCATGAGTATAACTCCGTAAAACGAGTGACCAATTCAAGAAAAAACCGGTAGTAGATGTAAGAATTCAAATAAGGTAGATTTACGTTTTGTGTATTTTATATAGTAGATGTAGTAGAATTTAGATGTGACATAAGTGTAAGATAATCAATTGATGAATAGAAATAATCTGAGAGAGAGAAATTTCAGTATGAAATTTTGTGTCCAAATATAAGTGTTTATTAGATTTTCTATTATTCCACCCCCCCCCCGTTTTTCATAGTTAAGTGCAGGAGGATGTGACGATTTTAAATATATCGAAAATCGCACAAATTAAAATTTTTAATTTTAATAAGTAAGAGTATCATACACCCTTACCTATACCCAGATTCCTGAATCAACTTGAAACTTTCCAGTACCAACACGCCAAGAAAGGTATTAAGTAAAGAATAATAATAATAATTATTTTAATGATTGAAAATGCGACTATATAAATAAAGAAATCCCTAAGTCATAATAAAGTAAACATAAAGTATTCACATGCTAATTAATGGATAATTATTAATAATAGGAAAAGTACGAACTATTTTCTTAGCGCGTAAATACGCACTAGCTGACTGAGCCCTCTCCCCTAAACCGTACGCGCATTCGGCCGTAGAACGTCGCAATGAGTAGATGTGAGTTTTGGTGTTGTACACATATACGTATGTGTATGTTCTCTAGAAGTATATCCAGCGTGAAATCTTGTTATTGTGAGTAATGTAGTGTCTAGAGTTTGTGAGAAAATATATAAATAAAATAGAAAAAGGTAGCCAACACATCTCTTAAAAACAAAATCAAATGTAAGTGTAACATAGTTAACTACTAGACTGTAGTACTGCAAAGTGAGAACTATAACTGTAATTAAAATAAAGAAAATGTGAACTACAAGAATCTGCACTAAGAAAAGTGAAATTACAACATTTGGAACTTCAAGTAAACAACCTATCTTCGAGAGCTTCAAGTTAACTAAAAAATCAACCCGATGTAGATACACCAAGAACAACGTACTCAACCCGTAGAAGACGACTGGAGATGTCCCAAGAATACAACAACAACCTCAGGTGATATCAAACCACAACTTTTGTAAATTTCCCTTAATAAGAAGTAACAAAGAACTTTAAAGAACTTTCGCAATGTAATGAACAAATTATCAGATTTGTATATTTTGTAATTTTGTAAGGAGTAATAGTAACCGTAATGTATATATTGATAAATTAATAATTTTGAGAAAATTGAGACCCGGATCCGTGGTATTAAAAGCAACAGTTATATGAATAAATTTTGATATATAACAAGAATAATATAATTAAGATCTTTGAAGCAGTAAAAGCACTATTTACAAAAATAACTTTCTTTAAAATCAGGAATAATGTTTGATTAATATTTCAATAGCAATAAAGAGATGTTTTAGCTAATACCTAGTGATTGAATAAGTTTATGCAAACCTTGTCAGTTTCCTATATCACACTTGTTTTGTAATTTGTTAGTAAGAGTTTTACTAACAACGGCAGCTGGTTTAGTTTACTGGTAAATAATTAAACTAGTTCCCGATTTTTGTGTTGTCTTGCCAAGGGGCGGCACAAGTCAAGTGAGAAGTGAGGGAACTCCTATTTTAGGGCCTATTGTTGCTGCAAAAGCAAAACAGTTTTTTGAAATGCTAGGTTTAGAGGGAACATTTGACGCATCATCAGGGTGGTTGACAAGGTTTAAACAATGCCACGGGATAAGGGAAATTGGGCTTCAAGGCGAGAAATTAAGTGGCGACAAACAGGCAGCGGAAAATTTCAAAACTGATTTTGAACAGTTTCTTCAGTCAAAGGGAATTTCTTACGAACAAGTGTACAACGCTGATGAGTCGGGGCTGTTGTGGAAATGTTTGCCGACATGAACACTGGCATTTGAAAGCGAGCGGGAAGCTCCAGGACATAAGTCCAGTAAAGAACGCATAACAATAATGACGTGCAGCAATGCAACGGGATCTCAAAAACTAAAACTAGTAGTGATTGGAAAAAAAACGAGGTCTTTTAAAGGGACAAGGGCTGAAAACCTCCCAGTACACTACTTCAACAAAAAAAAAAAGGCTGGATGGACCAACAAATATTTAAAGAGTGGTTTGAAAAAACTTCATTCCTCAAGTTAGAGAGCATCTCAAGTCTCAAAACATACCCCAGAAAGCTGTATTGCTGACTGACAACGCCCCGTCCCACCCAGGGGAAAGTGGTTTTAAATCGGAAAATGGAAATTTTTTCGTCAAGTTTTTGCCTCCCAATGTCACAGCTCTTATCCAGCCCATGGACCAGGGCGTAATTACTTCAATGAAAAAAAAATACAGAACAAACTTACTGAAGAAAAGGATTGAAGAGGGGAATGATCTTCAGGGCTTCTGGAAAGATTACACGATTCTTGACACCATTTATGACATAAACACTGCTTGGGAGTCAGTTAAGCAATCTACGTTAGTAAAGTCCTGGAGGAAGATTTTACCAAATGTGGAAAATACTTTGGTAGAGTCTGCAGAGGAAGAAGAAGAAGTTTCTGCTTGTGATTTGGCTAATTTAGCGAAGTCTGTTACTGGAGGAGGTAACATCGATAACATCACTGAGTGGATTAATTGTGATGCCAATGATCCAGGCTTTGAATATCTTACTGATGAACAAATTGTAGGTGGAGCATTAGGTATGGTTTTGGAGGAGAGTGAGGATGAAGAAGAGGATAAGACGCAGAAGCAAGTGAGCCATGACGCAGCTTTAGCACACATTGACGGGCTCATTCAATATCTGAAAGAACAAGACGACGCATCACTTTGTGACAAAATGTTGTTAACAAAACTTCAATCACAAATAAAGAAGAGGTGTTTTATCATGAAAAAACAAAAACAGTTGACCGATTTTTGTGTGAAAAAGTAAACCAACAAACTTGTAAGTACATAAAAATACTGTTTATTAAGTCATAATTGTATTTGTAGACCTCCTACTGCAAATAAAAATTGTTCAAAAGCATTTTTGTGTTGATCTGTGTCCTTTTTCGGCCATTTTACGGATTATCCGTAGAATTGGCTTATCTGCAGTTAAAGCGCCACCCAATTCAGCAGATAATCGGGAGTTTACTGTATTAATATATTGTGTTACTATCTCATCATGTGAGTTATTAAACTGTTATAACAAAATGAACCGGAGGCGTTACGTACTCATCGTTCTGCCTACAAAAGTCATATGAAAAGTGGATACACTTCATCTGGATTTGTATGAGTTTAGGGTATGTATGAGTTTAATACGGAAAACCTGCAAGAAATATTGAAGAGTTAGAAGAGTTACGTACAAAATAAAGATGAATTTTAAATTCTTGGATTTCGTTGTCCACGACGTGTCCGTTACTTAACTAAATATAATTATTTCACTACCGACTCGGAACACAAAGTTTTTTATGGGTAAAAATGTAAAAGTTTTACCTTATAACCTGAATCGGTTTTCGCTTTTAAAAAGCTTCTTCAGAGGCTGCTGCTGGGAGCACTGTCCGTCTTGTTGTTGGCGACGGTATCAATTTTCAAAAGATAGATGTTGTGTGTGTGGGGTGTGATATGTTCGAATAATGCGTGTGATTTGAATTGTGTCTGTTCATTTAGGATGTCGTTTTTATTTGTTTTCATGTGTTTGTATATTTCCAATTGTTCAACGAAATAACAGAAACTTAGAACATTATCACAAAACAAAACTACATCACATATAACAATAAATTTTACACACAGAATGATGGTCTACCCATGGGCTCACCCATATCCAGGATTCTAGCAGAAGTCTTCTTCCAACATTTAGAAAAAACAAAAATCCTCACAAACAATGACAGACACTCACATAAAATACTATATTGGCACAGATACGTTGATGACATTCTAATACTACACAGAGAAAATAAAAGACAATGTGAACAGTTACTAATGCACATAAACAAAATACATAAAAACATAACCTTTACTGCTAAATATGAACACTACAACAGGATAAACTTCTTAGACCTCTCCATCACAAAACTTGAACACAGGCACAAATTCAGTATATACAGAAAACCGATTACAACTGACACACTAATACACAACTCCTCCAATCACAAACTAGCTGCCTTCAGAACCATGATACATAGACTTAACAACATCCTCTTAGATGAAAAAGACTACAAAGACGAACTAAACACGATAAAATATCTAGCAGAATCCAACGGATATGACAGAACAATAGTCAATAAACTCCTACACAAAACACAAAACAAACAACACACAAAGACAGAATACAACAAATTCATAACACTAACATACATCAACAAACGAACTGAAAAAATAGCCCACAAATTCAAAAAAGCAGGATACAGAATCGCTTACAAAACTACTAACAAAACAGAACACACACTATCAAAACACACACACAAAGCACAAAACAAATTTTATCTACCTGGTGTTTACAAACTAAATTGCTCAGATTGCAACAAATTCTATATAGGCCAGACAGGACGTAGCTTCAAACAAAGATACATTGAACAGACAAAGGCGCTCCATTCCACTACAGAATCCACCTTTGCAAACCACCTCATTGAAGCAAACCACACATATAAAAACATCGACAATAACATGAACATTCTACACGTACACACAAAAGGCCGAAAACTAGACACTCTAGTACAATTAGAAATTACACACACAACATCGATCTTTCGAAAATCGATACCATCGCCAACAACAAGATGGACAGTGCTCCCAGCGGCAGCCTCTGAAGAAGCTTTTTAAAAGTGAAAGCCGGTTCAGGTTATAAGGTAAAACTTTTACGTTTTTACCCATAAAAAACTTTGTGTTCCAAGTCGGTAGTGAAATAATTATATTATGAATATTAAATATCAATACTGAGACACTTCATGTCGATGGAAACCAAGATCGCTCATCAATGATAGCTCGATTTGTACTGGGATTTGACTGGTAGGCAAAACTCTGCTGCCTGATCCACACTTAGGCTCAGACTCAGACTGGAAAATGTTAATAGTAAAGTACCAAAACATGTATACATCAAGTAATAGTGCTTCAATGTTCAGAAGAGCAAGTAGCACTTTTAAAGCTTTGAAAACAATAATTTACTTGACACTGAATAAATAATAACTAACCAGCAACAGTATACACTGACAACACAACAGTGTTACTGTCAATATATACTGACACCAGATACATTGAACAAAAATTATTCTTATTGTTATTATTACTACTCTTTACTTTTCATCCCTAGGGTTAAATCTCACCATTACCCAAGGCAAATATTACATGTACAAAAAGTGGAAATAAGTATACTGTAATTGAAAGGAGACCTCTAATGATACAGATTTATTCTCTTAAAATGTGCATCAGATTGAAGTACCATGACAAAAATAAGCAAACATAACTTGTAATCATAATTATTATTTGATAACATATACATAAAATATACAAATCCTGCAAGAAACATCGTGAGTTGCCTACAAAGGAAAGATGAAAATATTTCAAGAAGGTCCTGTCCCTATAAGTTTTTCTTATACTTTAACACATTTTTATTATTTTCAATATCAAGTTACATTCATGTATTAATTAGCTTATTTTGTTATGTATATTTCATTGGATCTTGCTGTTCACCATCATAAGAGTACATAAATTTGTACAAGTGAAAATAGTTTTTATTTCACATTGTGACACGATATTTAGTAGCTCAAGCTGGATGTAAAACTATCATTAGATGGCTTGCCCATAACTTAATTATAATTGTATTGTATACTTTGAAAATTCACAAAAGTGACGAGGAAGAAAAAATATTGAAAGATATTATACATGAAGCTATTGGCAAACAACTTAAAAAGACAGCAGTCACATTCAGACTCGGTTTTCAAAGTGTATGAAATCATAGATCTCTAATATCGTTTAATGAATGGTTATTTGCTCATACCTAATGCTCTATATTACATGTAATGTTTATATGAAATAATTCGCTATACGGGATGCTTAAGTTTGACAGTAACAAAAGTGGCTTGGGGCTATGGTGACCATATTTTCTCAGCTGCAATCTGGGACATATGACACCAGTTGTGGTTTGATGGTGGGGAGGTAGGTTAGGTTAGGGGGGAGGTATGAGACATTTCTCGAAACAATGTTGAAAATACATATTTTTTTAGTGGAGATTATATTTGGCATTAAATATTAACAAAGTGATTTGAAATTAGGTACGGAAGTTCAGGTACACTAGTGCTATAAACGAATAAAATTTCATTAATTTATATCCATTATTTAAAAAAAAACATTAATTTGTTTTAAATTGCCTGTTGCTTACTTTATGAGTGATTTTCATAAAAACTATTTATCGCATATAATTTCTAAGTTAGTTGTATTTGAAATTTAATCCTGAACAATTTTTAATTAAAACTTCTTTTGATCTGATTATTAGAACCGCGGAGAGAGATATTTTGAGAAAACTTGAAAAAAAAATTTTCAAATATGTTGCCGACCAATTTGGTATTCTAAAACTAAAAGAACATTGTCCCCTCCACATCGCAACCCCTGCATGGCCCAATTGTTATGTCATTGAATTCAGGTAATCAAACAACACACAATTTAAAATGTTAAAAATGTTGTTTGAAGTTAAGAAAAACGAACTCATATTTTTGGGGTATAGTCAATCGACTGGCCAATACGTAAACATGAAGTTGCACAAAAAAAATTTGTTTTAACACTTCAATTTTATAAACTTTAGAGAACAATAAAAAATTGCAATTTGGTTACAAAAACCTTAAAACTTAAACATGACAGCAGACAATAGTCAGAACAGTAGAATTTGGAATTATTATATAAGATACTATAATAAGTTGTAATATTTCATTTAAAACACACAGTAAAAAACACACAAATGCATGCACACGCATGCGAGCTAATATTATACATACCAGTGTCTCTGTACTTTAGAATTCCAAGACTAGTTACTATTGAACCAATGACCGCTCTCTTCTTGTTTTGTGGAATACATTCATTGAGGTCAGAAGAGATTTTTTCCAAAAGCACCTGTTGATCAACCACACAATTTGATAAATCACATCTATTAATTATATTTACTTTAACAATTTTAACAGTATTATTACTTCCGTAAGGAAATGGAAGTATGATGACAAAAAAAAAATCTTGTTCGAGATAAGGGCTGATTCTGATTGTACTACCCTCAAAACATGAAGAAAAGTCATTTTCTGAAAAGTGTCTGCGTGTAGAATTTTTTCTATAGCGAACGATAACTGCCACAAATTCAAACAGAATCAAATAATTGTTTGTATATGCGCCTGAGTTGTAGACGGCTCAAGGCCCATTGATTCTGGTGAAGATTGGTTACAGGAGAGGGGTAGTTTACCTGCAACATTTTATGTTTTAACAAGAGTAAAGAACTTAAAAAAAATTCATTTAAACTTTTTCAAACAATGGCAATAATTGTTAAAAATAAAATAGGTGTTTGCGTTTATTGCATGATTGTGTGCTCTGCAGTTGTTATGTTACTAATGAAATATTAGAGTAATAGGGATGTATGTAATTTTTCCTCCAATTGGAAAATTGTCTAATACCGAAATTTATGTAATAGTAAATGTATTTCGTTCAAAATAGTGAGTGAATTCTGCAGCTCAAGGAGCAAAGGCATACTAGTTAATCATAATGAGACAAACATATTTAAATATCGGTATGGAGAACCATACATGACTTCCATGTTCTAAGATTTATATTTAAAATCATTTACGAAATGAAATGTTTCATAGAAACTACTTCTTTCCACTTATTGCTTCAGCCTTAACCACAGTACTGTGGTCACTAACGTATACCACCACACCTTATCGCACTCGATTTTCACTGATGATGGCAGTCAATGATACTGCAGAAACGTCTGGTTTTGCAGAAAACATTGGACTACGGCCAAACAGCCTGGGAAGGAATTTGAACAACAAACTACTACTTTGTTGCCGATAACGCAGTACACATAAAAATTATACCCTTCCCCTTCAACTATAATTTTCATTTATAGAAAATTACCCCCACCCCGTTCAACTAGCCTCTTCATTTATAGATATTTCATCAACGTTTCTATACTGGATTATTAACATCTTCTTATCAGGATACTTTACTTATCAAAATTAAGTACTTTACTCTTGTTACAACAAAAAACGTTTCAGGTAAACTGCCCTTTCCCCGTAACCGATCTTCACCAGAATCAATATGCCTTGAGTCTTCTACAACTCAGGTACATATGTAAAAAATTATTTGATTCTGTTTGAATTTATGGCAGTTATCGTTCTTCATGGAAAACGTTCTCTTGTTACAACATAAAATGTTGCAGGTAAACTACCCCTTTCCCTTAACCGATCTTCAACAAAATCAACAGACCTTGAGTTATCTACAATTGAGGAAGGCATGCACAAAATTATTTTATTCTGTTTAAATGTGCGGCAGTTATCGTTCGTCATAGAAACAATTACTCTTGTTAAAACATAAAATGTGGCAGGTAAACTACCCCTTTCCCTTAACCGATCTTCACCACAATCAACAAGCCTTCAGTCATTTACAATTGAGGAACGTATGCAAATCAATCTTTGATTCTGTTTGAATGTGCAGCAGTTATCGTTCGTCATAGAAAAAATTACCACTGATAAAACATACAATGTTGCAGGTAAACTACCCCTTTCCCTTAACCGATCTTCACCAAAATCAATAGACATTGAGGTCTCTACAGCTCAGGAAGCTGTGCAAAACATTATTTGATTCTGATTGAATTTACAGCAGTTATCATTCGTCATAGTAAAGATTACCCATGTTAAAACATAAAACTTTGCAGATAAACTACCCCTTTCCCTAACCTGATCTTCAACAAAAACAATAGGTCTAGAGAACTCTATAATTCAGGGCTGTATGTACAATATTATTTGATTCTGTTTGATTTTGCGGCTGTTATAGTTTGCCATAGAAAGTACCCTTGTTAAAACAAAAAACGTGGCAGGTAAACTACCCCTTTCCCTTAACCGATCTTCACCAAAAACAATAGGTCTTGAGTACTCTACAAATCAGTGCTGTATGCAAAAACATATTTGATTCTGTTTGAATTTGCGGCTCATCGTTTGCCATAGAAAACACCCTTTTAAAACATAAAACGTTGCAGGTAAACTACCCCTTTCCCTTAACCGATCTTCACCAAAAACAATAGGTCTTGAGAACTCTATAATTCAGGGCAGTATGCAAAAAATTATTTGATTATGTTGAAATTTGTGGCTGTTATCGTTTGCCATAGAAAATACCCTTGTTAAAACATAAAACGTTGCAGGTAAACTACCCCTTTCCCTTAACCGATCTTTACCAAAATCAATAGGTCTTGAGAACTCTACAATTCAGGGATGTATGCAAAATATTATTTGATTGTGTTTGAATTTGCGGCTGTTATTGTTTGCCATAGAAACAAATTACCCTTGATTAAAAAAAAAAATGTTGCAGGTAAACTACCCCTTTCCCTTAACCGATCTTCACCAAAAACAATAGGTCTTGAGTACTCTACAAATCAGGGCTGCATGCAAATAATTATTTGATTCTGTTTGAATTTGCGGCTGTTATCGTTTGCTATAAAACAAAATTTACAGACAGCAGACAGACAGACACACACACAGACACTTTTCGAAAAATGACTTTTTTTCATGTTTTGAGTGTCGTACAATCAGAATCTGCAATAATCTCGAACACGTTTTTTTTGCCATCAGCATACTTCCATTTCCTTAAGGAACATGGAAGTAAAAAGAGTCCCATGTATGAACTAAGAAATATTATTGTAAGATAGATGAACATGTACTATAGCCTGCACTTTAATTTTTTAGCTAATCAGAAGTAGGCCTACTTCAGAATTACACACTGTGAGCAACTAGTGTAAAATATCGGTATGGAGAACCATACATGACTTCCATGTTCTAAGATTTATATTTAAAATCATATTCGAAATGAAATATTTCCATAGAAACTACGTCTTTCTACTTATTGCTGCTGCATTAACCACAGTACTGTGGTCACTAACGTATACCACCTCACGTTTTCGCACTCGATTTTCACTGATGATGGCAGTCGATGGCACTGCCGAAAAGTCTGGTTTTGCAGAAAACATTGGACAACGGCTAAACAGCCCGGGAAGCAATTTTAACAAAAAACTACTTCTTTGTTGCCTATAACGTAGTACACATATAAAAAATTCTCCCCTCCACCTTCAACTATAATTTTTAATAATAGAAAATTACGCCCACCCCGTTCACCTAACCTCTTCATTTATAGATATTTCATCTACGTTTTACAGTGGATTATTATGAGCTTCTCATCAGGATACTTTATTTATAAAAATTAAGTACTTTACTCTTGTTAAATCATAAAATGTTTCAGGTAAACTACCCCTTTCTCTTAACCGATCTTCTCCAAAATCAATAGACCTTCATTCCTCTACAATTCAGGGATGCATGCAAAAAAATATTTGATTCTGTTTGAATGTGTGGCAGTTATCGTTCGTCATGGAAACATTTCTCTTGTTACAACATAAAATGTTGCAGGTAAACTACCCCTTTCCCTTAACTGATCTTCACCAAAATCAACAGACCTTGAGTTCTCTACAAGTCAGGAAAGTGTGCAAAACATTGATTCTCTTTGAATTTTCGGCAGTTATTGTTCGTCATAAAAAAATTACCCTTTTTAAAACATAAAACGTTGCTGATAAAATACCCCTTTCCCTTAACCGATCTTCGCCAAATGAACAGACCTAGAGTTCTCTTTAGTTCAAAAAGGTATGCAAAAACGTAGTTGATTCTGTTTGAATTTACGGCAGTTATCGTTCGTCATATAAAAAATTAATCTTGTTAAAACATAAAATGTTGCAGGTAAACTACCCCTTTCCCTTAACCGATCTTCACCAACACCAATAGGTATTGAGAACTCTACAATTTAGGGCTGTATGCAAATAATCATTTGATTCTATTTGAATTTGCGGCTGTTATCGTTTGCCAAAGAAAATACCCTTGTTAAAACATAAAACGTTTCTGGTAAACTACCCCTTTCCCTTAACCGATCTTCAACAAAATCAACAGACCTTGAGTTCTGTATAATTCAAAAAGGTATGCAGAAGAGTAGTTGATTCTGTTTTAATATACGGCAGTTATCGTTCGTCATATAAAAAATTACCCTTGTTAAAACATAAAATGTTGCAGGTAAACTACCCCCTTCCCTTAACCGATCTTCACCAAAAACAATAGGTCTTGAGATCTCTACAATTTAGGGCTGTATGCAAATAATCATTTGATTCTGTTTGAATTTGCGGCTGTTATCGTTTGCCATAAAAAATACCATTGTTAAAACACAAAACGTTGCAGGTAAACTACCCCTTTCCGTTAACCGATCTTCACCAAAAACAATAGGTCTTGAGTACTCTACAAATCAGGGCTGTATGCAAAAAATTATTTGATTCTGTTTGAATTTGCGGCTGTTATCGTTTGCCATAGAAAAAAAATCTACAGACAGACAGACACAAGACAGACACTTTTCAAAAATTAACTTTTTTTCATGTTTTGAGTGTAGTACAATCAGAATCTGCAATAATCTCGAACACGATTTTTTTGCCATCACCATACTTCCATTTCCTTAAGGAACATGGAAGTAAAAGCAAAAGATAAAACAAGACATTTAAATATTCGAAGAGAAACAATTTAAATGAACACTTCCGGGTAAAGAAGAATTTATCTGAGCAAGACCAATTTTTACTTCCATGTTCTGTAAGGAAATGGAAGTATGGTGAACACGAAAAAAATTTTGTTTGAGATAAGGGGTGATTCTGATTGTACTACCCTAAAAAACATGAAGAAACGTCATTTTCCGAAAAGTGTGTATGTAGAATTTTTCTATGGCGAACGATAACTGCCGCAAATTCAAACAGAATCAAATAATTTTTAGCATATGTACCAGAGTTGTAGAGGACTCAAGGCCTATTGATTTTGGTGAAGATCAGTTAAGGGGGAGTGGTAGTTTACCTGCAACGTTTTACATTTAATCAAGGGTAAAGTAGTTAATTTTGATAAACAAAATATCCTGAAAAGAAGGTCATAATAATCCACTGTAGAGGGATAGATGAAATATCTATAGATGAAAACGGTAGACAAAGGGGAGGGAGTAATTTTTTGAAAACTACCTTTTTGACATCAAATAAAGTACTTCATTTTGAAGGCTAAGATACCTTAGTAATTACATATAATGAAACTACTGTATTACTCAATAAAAGTGTAAATACCAAAAATGGGGTTGTTAGGTTAAGGGAGAGGGGTAGTTTACCTGCATTGTTTTGGTTTAACCTGCATTTTTTAACAATAAAGTACTTAATTTTGATAAATAAGTCATGTTAATCCACTGTAAAATGGTAAATCAGATATCTATAAATGGAGAGGGTAATTGAAGGGGGAGGGGTGATTTCTAGAAACTTACTTTGCTGATATCACGTATAGTATGAGTGTTTAATTTTGAAGGATAAGATACCTTAGCAATTACATATGATAAAACTATTACTCCTGAAAGTGTAAATGTCATTAATGGTGGGGATCAGTTGAGGAGAAGGGATGATTATCTGCATAGTTCAGTTTCATTACAAGAATAAAGTACCTAATTTTTATAGATAAAGTGACTCAAAAATAAAATTATATTAAACAACTACCACAAAATAAAAATATCCACATAGTGTAAATCGTTTGAGGGTGGGGAATATATTTTTAGAAATTATTGAACCAAATTCAAGTAAATGATTTCAAATATAAATCTTGAAGTATGTTCAGTTATTAATTATTAATTACATATAGATTTTATGTGTAAAGGTTTGATCCAGGACTTCGTTTAGTGTACTTTGGCAGAGAACAATGGGCAAATACAAAAGAACAAAATGCGTCTATCAAGTAAAATATAACACTATTTATTTTCTTTTGATAACATGAAAAGAATCATGAACACATTTATTCTGCCTTAAGGCGTAAAACTGATTATCAATAACTATTACATCAAAATACGAATACGTATATCAAAGATTACGCAAACTCAACACTTCTTGTTAGGCCTATATTCATATTCTTTACTCACACAATCATACACATTTACATACTTTTAGGTTTTGTTGAGCTCAACTTTAAAATTTAGTGAAAAGCCAGTATTTAATTATTGTTGAAATGTCTGCTTCCCTTTCATGGTGCATATGGTTTCATCCTACTGTTGGTCTCTGTTTGTTGTTTTCACTTTTATATCTTATGGCCGAACTGTCAATTTATTTTTATTGATCACTGATTAATACATTATTTATATTTTTTAAATTCAAATACTAGTTAAAATTTCACATTTTATGATTTGCGTTTTATGCGGGCGAGACGAAAACTATTCAGACGGCGGCCGAGCGAATTGCTCGCGTCCGCTTTATTTAGATGTTATTTGCCAACTGGCGTTCAGTGTTAAAATTTCCGTTTGTGTCGTCTCTAAAACCAGTTCACTCTGCTCCCCGCCATACGTCTTGTCCTCAGTATTGAAAAGTTTCGCTGAGCTTAGTATCACCTTTTTAACTTGCCACAAACTGATTTTCGTCAACAACGTTCCTTCGTTGTTAGTCACTGACTACAAATAAACTCGAGATTTGCTGCATAACTATACATGGTCATGAAACTCTCGCTGGCAATCGCCTCACCTTAAGGGGGCCTCATCTTCACATGCTATAAAATTTATAAGAGATTCAAAAATAATATCTATGAAAATTTTGCCCCATTACAATCTTAGTACATGGAAGTCATATATGGTTCTCCATACCGATTTTCCCTTATGCAATTATATTTTATGGAAGTACACAAACATATTGGAAGTACACAAACATATTTAGTAATTTCACTGTAAAACATTTAAACAAAATACACTCTACTTTATAAGTCTCTGTCAGTTACACTGTTACCTGACTAAACTTATGCAAAGAAAGGTTAACAATTTAAACAAATAAGTTTCTTTTGTTGTGTGCTTGCACAGATTGAATGGCTTAATCAATTTTGATAAATCAGTTATAAAATGAATCATTTTTATCTTCCAAGGGTCAATGCCTGTGTATTTCAGAATCTTTTTACTGAACTGGGCAAAAGCAAGGATAATATGTTTTACGGTCATAGAGTATTTGTTTAAATCACTGTATCTTTGTATCTTTTAATAAAACAAAATGTCAAATTATTTTTATTTTTAATATAAAATGTACTGAATATACAGAATTTTGAAAAATAACTAAATGGTAAACACAGAATGCCACTTTTAAAGTTTTTCTTTTATTTTCAATATGTTGAAACAATATATTTTCAATACAAATTCAATGTGGTTGTGTCAATGTAGAATCAGAATGATCAAAACGATATAGGTAAAACAAATACCACATAATTATTATTTTTTTAATTCTTATAGTATAAGAGGAAATTAATTCTCAAAAGGAAATTAATAAAAATGACAAATCCAAGAATTAAACATTTAAAATTAAGGTCAACTATAAAAATGGTGTACTTCCATTACTTGGTTGTTTAAAATATTATGTGTACAGTGTACCTGTCAAATAAAAACAAATACTTTTACATTTGTTTACTATAAATTATCAAGTGGTTTTAAGACATGCAGGTGCAACAAATATCCCCACACTAAAAAACCTATCCTCCTTGCTTGTGTGCAGTCAGACATAGGCAGTGACACTTGTGAGATGAAAGTGAATCATTTGATACCTGATCCAAATTAGTTCAGCTACTTGCTCTCTGTGAATATACAAAGAAACTTAATGAAAAAGTTTACTGGACAAGCACAGTCAAGTAAGAATATGTAAATGGTGTCTCTTTCAAACTTCTATTGCACAATTCAGAAAACAATGCTTCTTACTATTTAATATTAGCAATGTGGCTCATGTGAGTGGCATAATCACACTTCAGCATAAACATGTGTTTTTCAGGAGTAGAAATTTTTGCCTTTACAAATAAACAAGGGGACAATTTAGCCCAATTTTTGCCACTGCCTGTATGTCAAGTACGTACAATTTTAAATGCATGTAAAAAGTTCACATTAACATATCATATATGTTTTCCAGTTTTGTGTTTGTAGATTATTAATGAAAATGTCCCATAAATTATCCTTTTTACTACAGCTTTTCAATTTACTAGAAAATCTGTCTATCTGTAAACGTTACGATACTGATTATGCTGTTTAAAACATGATGCTATACTTTTACTGTATTGTAAAAATGCTTATATTCAACAACTTTTTGAAGTGTTATAAAATTTGTAAACTGGTGATGATGATATCAACATACACGTCTTATTAAAATGAATCTATGTATGCTCACCTCATCATGAAAATTCAAAATGGCTGATGCATACAGAATATCTGCACCCTGTTTAATATCCACTTTATTCGAGTTTGAACTGATATTGAATGCCAATGAACGAAGAAGTGGCAATGTCCTTCGCTTTCTTGCTGCTAGTGATGACATAACCTAAAACAATTTTAAAGTTTTATAATTTGCAGTACATTTTTCAGTAAAATAATTATGAAAAACAAAAAAAAAGGTTTTTTTGGTTAACAACCATAACTTTGGTTGCTGATGTTGTCTATAACACTATACATTTCCCCAATACTATGAGCTGGGATATTTAATGCTAAAACAGACGGAAAAACAATTTGACATACCTTGTTATTTATACAGCTTCCTCAGTAGATGTAGCCATCGAAATATAATGTGTAGAATATATTATAAATAGACAAAAGTGATAATACAAGAAAATGTTTCAACACTGTTGTTTACACATTAAAAAATTGTTTGATGACGAGGTATACTAAACTCCTTCACCACAGAGAATGCTAATCATAAACTACTGTACGCGTATCAGTTTTGCTGCCAGGACGCCTGAGGAGCGGGGGTCTACGGAATGATAGTGCATTCTTGTCTCTATTACTGGTTCTGAAAACATTGTTCAGAGGTTCGGAAGACGAATTTAGTTGTAATTTTGTCTGTGTATTAGATTGAGCGTTCGTACATTGTATGTCAGTGTAGTTTATTGAATATTTTGTTAAAGTGTGTTTTCTTATTCGCTACAAGAAATACCGTGTGAGAAACAGTCAAGGCATATCGAAACTGTGATAAACGTATTTCAAATGTGTAGTATTACAGTGATGTGTGCAGTGGAATGGCATACATCATGACATTCCTTGCTCGGTAGCAAAGGTGTTGCTACGACAGTAGGTGAAACATTTGGTGTTAATAACAATATCAGTACAATGTGTTTGTCAATCAAGCGTTTCTATTAAAAATTCGGACTATGCAAGTCTATACAAGTCTGACTATACAATTCTTGTATAAAATTAAAAGAAATTTTAGTGACAAATTATAGTTATTTATCGTATTAATGTACAGTAAACTATGGGAAGGAACTCGCATCTATCACCACATAAAAACGTCTTTTCTGAGTACTTATTGAAAGAAGAAATGTCCACTCAATGAGATACTGTAATCAAATTGACATTTTGCAAATATCAATTGGCATACTAATGTTTTACTCAAACAGAAAGGCAACTGTAGCCAATAACTAAACATACACCCACAAATGGAACGAAAACTTGTCCGACACCTCAATATAACAGAAGTGTAACCAACAAAGTTTATAATAATAGTAAAGTATGTGGCCCAGAAATATGACAAGCTATTATTAAGAGACAACTTTGCACCACTACTCTCTTAGCATGTAGACCACATACAAAAGCCAAAATTATGCATGAAATGGCTTAGAAAAGACTTATTTGGAGCAAGGAAATTGAAGAGAAATTTGGAAATGACTGAGATAAGGTAAGATATCACAATCTTTGAATTAGACCATAAATAATTATGTCCCTCAACTTACAACAGGGTTTTCATTTTCATTTCAGAAAGGATGAGGAAAACTAGAGACGTGCTACGGATTTACATGTGGTCAAACAGAAAAATTAATTTTTTTTTTCTGCTCCTATCCACATGAATTTACATTCTTAATAGGTGAAGTGGGTGATCAATATATATTACAACGATACAACGTTATTAAATGTAAGTGTGTCAGGCGCACGCTCATGAGCGACAAAATTATACAATGGTAAATAACATTTCTAACAATGTGTACGTGTAATTAGGGGTTGAGGTGTAATTATAATAAGGGTAGCCTTTTTAGGAAATTCAAAATGTTCCCATTTATTAATTTAAACAAACATATCAATAAATAATAATATACAAATAATGATTACTTCGTCATCATATGATATTCATTATACATGGTTTCAAAGTTTCTTTGTTTGCTATAATCTCATCACCAACATAAAGCTTATATCATAGATATAATATTATTAATTGTAATTAAAACATTTCTTCATTATGTTATACTGTCTGGACTACTCAGTCTGAATGTGTGCTTTCAATATAAAAATATTTAACTAAGTTAACTATTTGTTCATTCTTTGAACAAATCTAATTGATTCTTTCAAATGTACATTAAAATAGTTTCAATAAATTATTAATTCAAAAATTATGCTTTTGTAATTACTCTACAATTTAAATTTAAATATTTTCAATAAATTATTGATTCAAAAATTATGCTATAATTTTTTATACAAGACATTTATATTTATAAGTTATAAATTACACTTTTTTTTTGAAATTATTGTCTTTCTTTTGACAATGTTTACCAATCTTTGATTAAGTCTTTTGTTATAAGGAATACATGGCTTTCTTTCACCTTAATTGTAGTGGTTCCTCAGCATACCCTCTCCTGGTCCTGAGTCCTTGATGTTGTGAATCCTGCATAGTCATGAAGTCCTGGATCCTTTCCTCGTTCTCCGGGTCCTCTCGGAAGTCCTGGATACTTTCCTCTTCCTCCGGGTCCTCTCGGAAGTCCTGGATTCTTTCCTCTTCCTCCGGGTCCTCTTGGAAGTCCGATGACTCGTCCTTTACGTCTGGAATTTATGCCATGTAGTGCTCTCGTCCTCGGTCTGGAGTAATGCTTATAGATGTAGATCACTTGTAGACATCTGACGATTTCTTTGTTACGGTAATTTTTACTTCCATATTCCTTAAGGAATGGAAGTATGGTGATGGCAAAAAAAATCGTGTTCGAGATTATTGCAGATTCTGATTCTACTACACTCAAAACATGAAAAAAAGTCGTTTTCCGAAAAGTGTCTGTGTGTCTGTCTGTCTGTGTGTCTGTGTGTCTGTCTGTAGATTTTTTTTCTATGGCAAACGATAACTGCCGCAAATTCAAACAGAATCAAATAATTTTTTGCATACAGCCCGGTTTTGCAGAGTTCTCGCGACCTATTGTTTTTGGTGAAGATCGGTTGAGGGAAAGGGGTAGTTTACCTGCAACGGTTTTTTTTTAGCAAGGGAAATTTTGTTTGTTTGGCAAACGATAACAGCCGCAAATTCAAACAGAATCAAATAATGTTTCGCATACAGCCCTGAATTGTAGAGTTCTCAAGACCTTTTGTTTTTGGTGAAGATCGGTTAAGGGAAAGGGGTAGTTTACCTGTAACGTTTTATGTTTTAACAAGGGTATTTCCTATGGCAAACGATAACAGCCGCAAATTCAAACAGAATGAAAAGATTATTTGCATACAGCCCTAAATTGTAGAGTTCTCAATACCTTTTGTTTTTGGTGAAGATCGGTTAAGGGAAAGGGGTAGTTTACCTACAACGTTTTTTTAACAAGGGTATTTTCTATGGCAAACGATAACAGCCGCAAATTCAAACAGAATCAAATAATTTTCTGCATACAGCCCTGATTTGTAGAGTACTCAAGACCTATTGTTTTTGGTGAAGATCGGTTGAGGGGAAGGGGTAGTTTACCAGCAACGTTTTTTATCATGCGTATTTTCTATGGCAAACGACAACTGCCGCAAATTCAAACAGAATCAAATAATTTTTTGCATACAGCCCTGATTTGTAGAGTACTCGCGACCTATTGTTTTTGGTGAAGATCGGTTGAGGGGAAGGGGTAGTTTACCTGCAACGGTTTTTTTTATCAAGGGAAATTTTTTTTTTTTTTGGCAAACGATAACAGCCGCAAATTCAAACAGAATCAAATAATGTTTCGCATACAGCCCTGAATTGTAGATTTCTCAAGACCTATTGTTTTTGGTGAAGATCGGTTGAGGGAAAGGGGTAGTTTACCTGCAACGTTTTTTTAACAAGGGTATTTTATATGGCAAACAATAACAGCCGCAAATTCAAACAGAATCAAATAATGTTTTGCATACAGTCCTGATTTGTAGAGTACTCAAGACCTATTGTTTTTGGTGAAGATCGGTTAAGGGGAAGGGGTAGTTTACCTGCAACCTTTTACGTTTTATTTTCTATGGCAAACGATAACAGCCGCAAATTCAAACAGAATCAAATAATGTTTTGCATACAGCCCTGATTTGTAGAGTACTCAAGACCTATTGTTTTTGGTGAAGATCGGTTAAGGGGAAGGGGTAGTTTACCTGCAACGTTTTTTTATCAAGCGTATTTTCTATGGCAAACGATAACAGCCGCAAATTCAAACAGAATCAAATAATTTTTTGCATACGTCCCTGAATTGTAGAGGTCTCAATGACTTTCGATTTTGGTGAAGATCGGTTAAGGGGAAGGGGTAGTTTACCTGCAACCTTTTACGTTTTAACAAGAGTAAAGTACTTGAAAATTTATTTAAACTTTTTGAAACAATGGTAATTGTTAAAAATAAAATAATTTTGTTGCCAGGCAATAAAATTATAATTTTTTCATTTTAATGTAATATAATATTTTTCATTTAATACAGCAATAAAAAGGCAGGTAAGACACAGCCTGGCTGTTTGGCTGAAAATGATTTTAAATATAAATCTTAGAATATGGAAGTCATGTATGGTTCTCCATACCGATATTTTACTTCCATATTCCTTAAGGAATGGAAGTATGGTGATGGCAAAAAAAATCGTGTTCGAGATTATTGCAGATTCTGATTCTACTACACTCAAAACATGAAAAAAAGTCGTTTTCCGAAAAGTGTCTGTGTGTGTGTGTGTGTCTGTCTGTCTGTCTGTCTGTCTGTCTGTAGATTTTTTTTCTATGGCAAACGATAACTGCCGCAAATTCATACAGAATCAAATAATTTTTTGCATACAGCCCTGATTTGAAGAGTACTCGCGACCTATTGTTTTTGGTGAAGATCGGTTGAGGGAAAGGGGTAGTTTACCTGCAACGGTTTTTTTTTAGCAAGGGTAATTTTGTTTGTTTGGCAAACGATAACAGCCGGAAATTCAAACAGAATCAAATAATGTTTCGCATACAGCCCTCAATTGTAGAGTTCTCAAGATCTGCTGATTTTGGTGAAGATCGGTTAAGGGAAAGGGGTAGTTTACCTGTAACGTTTTATGTTTTAACAAGGGTATTTCCTATGGCAAACGATAACAGCCGCAAATTCAAACAGAATCAAAAGATTATTTGCATACAGCCCTAAATTGTAGAGTTCTCAAGACCTATTGTTTTTGGTGAAGATCGGTTGAGGGAAAGGGGTAGTTTACCTGCAACGTTTTTTTAACAAGGGTATTTTCTATGGCAAACGATAACAGCCGCAAATTCAAACAGAATCAAATAATGTTTTGCATACAGCCCTGATTTGTAGAGTACTCAAGACCTATTGTTTTTGGTGAAGATCGGTTAAGGGAAAGGGGTAGTTTACCTGTAACGTTTTATGTTTTAACAAGGGTATTTCCTATGGCAAACGATAACAGCCGCAAATTCAAACAGAATCAAAAGATTATTTGCATACAGCCCTAAAATGTAGAGTTCTCAAGACCTATTGTTTTTGGTGAAGATCGGTTGAGGGAAAGGGGTAGTTTACCTGCAACGTTTTTTTAACAAGGGTATTTTCTATGGCAAACGATAACAGCCGCAAATTCAAACACAATCAAATAATGTTTTGCATACAACCCTGATTTGTAGAGTACTCAAGACCTATTGTTTTTGGTGACGATCAGTTAAGGGGAAGGGGTAGTTTACCTGCAACGTTTTTTTATCAAGTGTATTTTCTATGGCAAACGATAACAGCCGCAAATTGAAACAGAATCAAATAATGTTTTGCATACAGCCCTGATTTGTAGAGTACTCAAGACCTATTGTTTTTGGTGAAGATCGGTTAAGGGAAAGGGGTAGTTTACCTGTAACGTTTTATGTTTTAACAAGGGTATTTCCTATGGCAAACGATAACAGCCGCAAATTCAAACAGAATCAAAGGATTATTTGCATACAGCCCTAAATTGTAGAGTTCTCAAGACCTATTGTTTTTGGTGAAGATCGGTTGAGGGAAAGGGGTAGTTTACCTGCAACGTTTTTTTAACAAGGGTATTTTCTATGGCAAACGATAACAGCCGCAAATTCAAACAGAATCAAATAATGTTTTGCATACAACCCTGATTTGTAGAGTACTCAAGACTTGTTGTTTTTGGTGAAGATCGGTTAAGGGGAAGGGGTAGTTTACCTGCAACGTTTTTTTATCAAGCGTATTTTCTATGGCAAACGATAACAGCCGCAAATTCAAACAGAATCAAATAATTTTTTGCATACGTCCCTGAATTGTAGAGGTCTCAATGACTTTCGATTTTGGTGAAGATCGGTTAAGGGGAAGGGGTAGTTTACCTGCAACCTTTTACGTTTTAACAAGAGTAAAGTACTTGAAAATTTATTTAAACTTTTTGAAACAATGGTAATTGTTAAAAATAAAATAATTTTGTTGCCAGGCAATAAAATTATAATTTTTTCATTTTAATGTAATATAATATTTTTCATTTAATACAGCAATAAAAAGGCAGGTAAGACACAGCCTGGCTGTTTGGGTGAAAATGATTTTAAATATAAATCTTAGAATATGGAAGTCATGTATGGTTCTCCATACCGATATTTAATTTCTGTTTTCCATTACTATTTTAAATCGAAATATTTATCGTAATGCTTTATAAGTTATGCTTAACAAAAAGTCTTATTGGTGTTAAGACATATTGTCTAACTCTGTTCAAAGTAATTAAAATTTCGCGTCTCTGATGGACATAGCGTTCCGTTACGAATGAAGACTGTTAGAAGAGAGAGATTAGCTCTCCTGGGCTTGTATTTATATTCACCAAGAAAACTGCAGCTGTCGATTCAGGAATTAGCCTGTCGACAGATGAACCATGGCGTGATAGCCCCCACTCTCGTCCTATTTCACATTTTTGCACTTTTTCGCTAATCGCACTGTTTAACGCGGATTTCACGGCGATAAAATATTGTCTAATTTACTGACCTATGTGATGTGCAATTATCATGATGCTCGCACCACTAGTGTAATTATAATGCTTTAAAAATCGCACAGAATTCACACTGCACTTGTGTCTGATTTTTACACATTTTTAGAAGTTTTTACCTTCTCGCTAACATCTATGGTTTGCTTAATATTAAATATATTCTTAATTTAGCATTGACTTGGGGTGAGGTTGCAAACTTTCAGGCTGAAACAGGCTTCACGCACACACACTATTTACTTGTGTACACGCATGCAGCGGTAATCGCATGATCTATATATTGTTAAAATTAAATTAAATATTTATTTTATATTATACATATGCGTTACAGCCTATGCTTGTATTGTTGCAGTATTCCTCTACTTGGTAAAAAAAATTTTAATAAATGTATTTATTAAAATATTTTTTTTTATCATTAGACATCTTATATTTTTACATTTCATATTACTTATATATTTTTTTGTATTTGTATTTATACACTACTATCCACGATAATGAATATTAATTGTTCAAATTCCCTTAGTTGGAGGGTAAAACAAGTCTAGTTCCTATCTCCCCTCCCTACAAGTTGCTAACAATGCATAAACGTAGCTGCTTCTTCCCATTGTTCTCCTTCAATCTGGTTCCACTGACCTATTTATTTTTACGTGTAAAACTTTCTGAGTGAACTGGCATGGTATTTGCCAATTTCTTTCTTCTTCACATCGTCATATACTATAAATGTATGTCTCGCGATTCGTTGTTTTAATGTATATGGTCCGTTATACAGTTTAAAGAAAGTTTTTTGCTGTATTGTCACTTCGCTTTGCCACTGGATTAGCTTTTACTAAAACTTTTTCTCCCACGTCGAATTGTTGTAGTTGGTGTGTCCTGTTAAATCTTTCCACTCTCTTGTTACCTCTTTCTATTATCCGTTGCTTTGCGTATTCAATTTTCACACTTATTGGTACAGGTACATTCTGGTTGTTAGGTTTGTTAACATACTTGGTCCAAAATCTGTTCGGCTTTTTATCTTCTTCCAATTCTATTGGAGTATATCCTGTTGCTTCACTATAATTTTCATTGATGGCTTTCTCAAGAAATGGTAGATATTCTGCCCATTTATTGTGCTGATCATGGCAGTATATTCGTAAATATTTACCTAATTCTTTGTTAACTCTTTCAGCAAGGTTTCCTTGAGGATGTCTTATGGATGTGAGTATAGGTTGTATTCCATTTTCCCTTAACGTCCTCTCCCATTTTTCACTCTGGAATTGCACACCTTGGTCACTGAGTACTTTCTTCACTTTTCCATATGTCGGAATATATTTCTGCAGTAGTATCTTTAGAACAACCTTGGTTGTGGGTCGCATAATTGGGTACAGTCGGACTGCTTTGGAAAACACATCGATACATATCAATATGTGCTTCACACCTCGACTTCATCATGATAGTGGTCCCAGAAAATCCACTGCAATTAGCTCTCCCTTATTTTCCTTCTGGATGCTCTGCATTTCTACGTACATGTGTAAATTCGGTCCTTTCGCCGTTTGACACTCATAACACTTCTTCACCTCCTTCTTTATTTTTCGAAACATATTATTAATCGTAAAATCCTCCCGTAGACTCAGGTAACATTTCAGAGCGGCAGCATGCGCTAAACTCTCATGTGCTGGTTGAATTAATTTCTGTAACATTTCATTCATTAGTACTACCTTCCAGTCTTGTCTTACTAACCTGAAAAGAATTCCATTAAGTACCTTATAATGATTTGGTAGCTGTTCTTGGTCTTTCATTTCTCTTATTGTAACGTCCAAATCTTGTTGTTCTGCTAAACTTTTTACCATTTGTTTCATTTCATCGTTCTCTTTACATTTAATTGATAGCAATTGTACTTCTTTTTTTCGCTCTCATAGACTTCTTCACATTCTTCTGTGATGTATCGGCTTAGTGTATCAGCTATAATATTGTCTTTACCTTTACAGTATTTAATGGTGAATGAGTATTCGCCAATGGCTAAAATCCATCTTAATAATCGGGCATTTGTTACTTTGCATTTCAATAGAAAGGATAATGCTTGGTGGTCAGTATGTATCTCAAAATGAGTACCATAAACATAATATCTGAATTGCTTAAGAGCATATACTATAGCAAGTATTTCTTTTTTTGATGTGGAGTAGTGTCTTTCAGCTCCTTTGAAGACTCTACTGGCGATAACTCTGTGCTCTCCCGTAGTACCTTGTTTTATACAGTACACTCCCTACTGCGTAGTCACTGGCACTGGAGTAGATTATGAATTTTCCTTTAAATTATAGTAAAAAATAAAACCATAAAATAGTTTTAGTGATTTCCACTCGTCAATTTATTAAAATTATAAAACCATGACAGCTGTTTCGGCAGCACAGTGCCTTCATCAGATGGTGTAAGCTGACTAATTTTCATACAAACAATACAGAATATAAAATATAATACAAGTGCTGTTGTATAGAGAGCGATAGTAATCTCGTGTCAATAAGATTTATACACATTACACAAACATATAACATAACATATACCAAGTCTATTTATACAAATTAAGCAGAGGCGAGCTATTTAGATCTAACTGATCATTTAATAATACATTTAAATATTTGTGTTTATTAATTTCAAGGGTTTCTAATAAATCAAGCTTTGGACCTTTATCAGATAAATGTAAAATTTCAAAATTGTCATTATAACTATGGTCTTTTTCTAACAAGTGATTTGCATAATTTGATTTGCCATCATTATATCTAAAACTATAATTGTGACCATACATTCTTTTTTCGAAAGATCTACCTGTCTGTCCGATATACACTTTATTACAAGACCCACAGGATAATTTGTATACACCAGACTTTTGCAGTTTATCTGTTTTACTCTTGTTATTTTTAATATATTTTCCCAAAGAAGACTGCGTCTTAAAAGCTATATTTACATTCCTTTGTGTGAACTATTTACCAATATTATCAGAAGCAGAACCTATGTAAGTGAGAGTGTGATATCTTTTAATCTGTGTTGAGGGAGGGTAAACTAGTTTTAAAGTTTGTGAATAAAATTTTTTGTTTAACAAGTGATCTATGAGGCTAGGTTGGTAACCATTGTTGACAGCTATTTGTTTAATAATGTTAAGTTCTGATTGGAAATTTAAGTCTGATAACGGAATACTAACTAGTCTGTGAATAAAACTGTGAAAAGCAGCCAATTTATGTGAGTACGGATGTGTGGAAGTAATGTGTATTGTCATATCTGTATGTGTAGGCTTATGAAAAATACCGAAGTCTAATTTATTATTGCATTTTGGTATTGTAAGGTCTAAAAAATTGATACTATTGTTATCTTCTAATTCTAAGGTAAAGCTAATATTTTTGTGTAAATTGTTAATAAAATTAAGAAAGATCTGTAATTGTCTACGTGTACCTAGAAAAATTGCTAAAATATCGTCTACATATCTATACCAAAAAATAAACAATTTGAAATAAGGGTGTGCTCTAATTTTAGTTTCTATGTAGTCCATAAAGATTTCAGCTGCCAAAGGGCTAAGTGGATTTCCCATTGCAAGCCCTTCTTTGCCAATATAGATCTTTCCATTAAATTCAAAGTAGTTTTGATTAAGGCAAACCTTCAGTAAATTCAAGATATCCTCTCTCATAAAGGGGTTATTACAATTTTCAATTAATAATTTTTCTACAATATCTATTACATCAGTCGGTGGAATACTCGGAAACAAATTTCTCACATCAAATGATAATAAAACAGCTTTGTCTGGGATATGTGAATCTTTAATTCTGTTAATTAAGTCTAGTGAATTTTTAATACTATGTGTTGATTGAAATTTGCATTGTGTTTGTATAATCTTAATTAGTCTTTTAGATAATTTAACAGAAGGAGCAGTTACATATGGTACCACTGGTCTAATTGGATGGTTATCCTTATGCAATTTAATTAAAGAATAAAGCTTTGGTGGCTGAGGATTCGTTACTGACAAAAAATCCAAATCTCGATTATCAAAGAAAGAACAATTCTTTATAGCCTGTTTAACATCTATTTGAAATTTAAAAGTCGGGTTAATATCAATGGACTTTGTGATAATGCATCGCCACTTTGTGAAAATGTTCTTTGACAATGAATTTGGACTTGGTTGTGATGTTTGTAATCGACTTTGGTTCAAGAAGGACCTTAAGCTCGTTAAAGTTAAACACTGTAACATTTTGCGCAGCGAGTTCCCCGACCAAGTAGTGGAGGCTATGGTAGCATGTGTAAATTGCCGTCGATGCTTGGATACTAATAAAATCCCATCCATGAGTGTGTCTAATGGTTTCAAATATCCTGATCGGCCTAAAACTTTGCCAGTGTTGAGTCCAGTAGAGGAACGGTTGATATCACCTAGGCTGTCTTTCATGCAAATTCGCCGACTTCCACACAAGGGCAGTTATGGCATCATTGGTCAAGTAATAAATGTTCCAGTTGATGTGAACAATATGGTGAAACAATTGCCTCGACAGTTGGACGACGATTATGCGATAAATGTTAACATCAAGAGGAAATTAATGCACAAATCGTCATATTTGAGCGGGTATGTTCGGAAATCCAATGTAATGCAATGGCTGCAGTACTTGGTGAAACAGCCGTTGTACCGTATGTATGGAATTACCATCGATGGAACTTTGTTGGACAATATAGTGTCGACAGAATTGACAATGATGGGGATTGTGTAGAAGAGGCACCAGTGTTAGACTCGGATTGCATTGTGGCCAGGCAACATACACTTCTGTGGAACGAGGAGAACTGTCTTGATATAGCGCTCGGCCAACACAGTATGCCGTTGAATATTGTGTACGATACACACGCCGAGGAATTGTCGTTTCCAAATATTTACTTGGGTATAGATCGTCGCTACAAAGATGGTGTAAGAGTGACTCCTTATATGATGGCCACGAGTGAAATTAGACGTAAAGATCGGCGAGGTGTGACCCCACAACACATCTTGTATATGGCGATGAAAATCTTGAGAATGAGAGTCGTCGAGGGAATGTTTCATACTTTCAAAACGTCCAGCACAGTTAATGTGACTCGTGCTATGTTAAATGATAAGGAGTTCATACGTGATTGCATGGAAAAGAATTTCTCATTTCTTAAATCCATTCCAAATTCGATGCAGTATTGGCAGGATCGTAAGCATGACTTGTTTGCAATGATGCGCCAACTTGGGAAGCCTACTGTGTTTCTTACGTTGAGTGCAAATGAAATTCGTTGGCCAGGTTTGCTGTCGGTGTTGCATCGCCTAAGTGATTCGTATAAAGATGTGCAAAATGTTGAGGTACTTAGCAGATCAATGCGGTGTCATTTGGTGAATGAAGATCCAGTTACATGTTGCATTGTGTTTAACAAACTGGTCGACATTTTGATGAGTATGTTGTGCAGTAAGACAAAGGCGAATCCATTTGGTGATCGGTATCGAGTCGTTGATTACTTTAAGCGCATCGAGTTCCAGCATCGAGGCAGTCCACATGCGCATATACTCTTGTGGTTGAACAATGATCCTAAAGAATCAATCAGTGAAGATATGCCACGTACAATTGAGTTGATGAATACATTGGCGAGCGTATTGAGGGGAGATTTGCCTGCAGAGATGTACTCCAATCAAACGCACCAGCATACGTTTACTTGTACCAAGCGTGGAGAATCAACGTGTCGCTTTGGAATCCCGTATTCCCGTATTGGCCAATGCGAAAGTCAATGGTACTGTTGCCGCTCGCTAAAGGTGATCCGAGAAAAGCTACCATGCAGAAATCAGCTGAGCGTTTAAAAACAATATTGGAGCAGAAAGTGTATGACAGTGTTGAAGAATTTCTTGTAGACAACCATTTGACAGAGCACAAATACCTCGATACAATTCGAGCTTCACTGCGACGGCCGACGATGCTGTTCAAACGTAATATGTCTGAAATCTACACCAATACTTTCAATCCGTGGTTAGCCAGAGTGTTGGGCTCAAATAGTGACTTGCAATTTATACTGGACGAATATAGTTGTGAGACATATGTTGTAGAATATGTTAACAAGGCGAATCGTGGAATAAGTCATTTGCAACGAGAACTCATAAAATTACAAGAAGAGAACCCGGAGTTGGACTTCACCGAGTTAGTACGCAAGATTGGTGTGAAAGTTCTTAATTCGGTCGAAATGTCGGCACAGGAGCCGGCCTGGTATTTGCTTCATCAATCGATGAGCCGTTGTAGTCGTCAAGTTGTGTATATTCCAACGGTGTGGCCACAAGAACGACAACGATCAAGGAAATTGAAACATCAAAAGGACTTGGAAAATTTGGCTGATGATAGTACGGATGTGTGGACCAAAACTAAAATCGAACGTTATGAGGAACGCGATGAATCGTTAAAAGATCTATGCCTCGCTGATTTCATAGCTTGGTATTCTGGAAAGAAGTCAGTACAACAGCAGCCAGACGAATGTGACGATCCAAACGCCGATCAGAATGATGAGGTTCGATTTATCAATAAGAAGCGGTCAGTTCCATGTGTTATACGTTACAGACAATATGATATAAGTGATGTGGTCAATTACAAATGGGAAATGGTTACGCTATACTATCCGTTTCGAAATGAGAGTTGATATACTCGATCATAATAGGTTTGTCGAGATCTATGACACCAACGAATCCGCAATTCTTACTAAACGTCGTGAATATGAGTCCAACATAAATATTGAAGAAGTGATGCGAGAAATTCAAGAATTATATATTCATAACGATATAGACGAAAATGCGACAAATGAGGAGCAAAAAAAAATCGAGATAATTTTGTGAGTAGCGTGTTGAATGATGGCAACCAAGAGAATAACGATGACATCGATGCAGCATAGGCTTCGTCTGTGGGCATATCTGCTATACGAAAACGATCGAATGTGCTTTCAAAAGAAGACAACTGCAAACTGTTACGCAGTACTAATAAATGCCAGTGAGAATTTATATTGGAAATTATACATCGGATCCATACATTCGGTTCGCCGCCAATCCAAGTGTATCTCACTGGGTCAGCCGGTAGTGGCGAAACTTATGTGTTACGTGTAGCCATGGAGACCCATAATCGATACACTCAACAACACACTACACGACGAGATGCTTACATTGCTTGTGCGTCGACTGGAAAGGCCGCTGTAAATTTGCAGGGTACGACCGTTCACTCTGTGTTTCGTATAAGTCTAATGCGAACATCAACTTCATTGCCCCATGAAGCTTTGCAGTGTTTCCAAACTGCCTTCATTGGAGTAAAATGTGTAATAGTTGATGAAATTAGTATGATTGGGTCCGATGTTTTCAATAAAATCAACTCTAGACTTAATGAAATTACGGGCGTATATGATCAACCATTTGGCGGCATGGATATCATTCTGACTGGAGATTTTCGGCAATTACTGCCTGTAAATGCTACCCCCGTTTATAAATTCTCTAAAATTTTGACGAAGATTTGTGATGGAAAAAGTTTAGACTCTGAAGAAATGGCAGCGATCAAGTCTCGTTTCAGAACAGTTGAATGGTGTAGGGAACACGAACCAAATGCAATACGTCTCTTCCATAGAAATCATGATGTGGATGCTTACAACCGACTTGCAATATCAGACAGAATTTGTAGCAGTGCCTCCGATTTGATCACTGGCTACAATAACAGCACTCAACTTGGCACTGCACGAGTCAAATTACACAAGCTCAGTGTGATGGAAACTGGCGGTTTGGCGTATCTGCTTAATTTACAGAGTGGTATGCCTTATATGATTACAACTAACATTGATGTGGACGATGGAATTGCTAATGGTGCAATAGGAATACTTGAGTACATCGAAGAAGTCACTCATGAGACAGCAGTTCAATTAGTCCAACAACGCGACGAGTCTACACAAATCAATCCTTATATCAGATTGTGGCTACACTTTCCACAAGCCCCCATCGGCAAAATGGCAAGACTAAAAGCAGCACCAAGAGTAATTTGCAGCAATGGTCTAATAGATCAAACTTGGACACCCATCTGTATGCGTAGCGCTAACATCAAACCCGGTGGTTCTATAAGTTGTAAACGAATGCAATTTCCAATTGTACCTGCTTGTGCCATAACCATACACAAAAGTCAGGGAGGCACATTTGACACGGTTGTGTATGACTACAGCAAAAGTCAGCAAATACAATTGGTCTATGTTGCAATGAGTCGAGTAACAAGCATCGAAGGTCTTTACATTACGAACTCGCACAACGACTTTAAATTCTATCATGGACTTGGTTGCGACAGCTCAACTGTTATAGAAATGCGAAATGAATATCTGCGACTCGAGAGCCATCCACTTAATACACTTACCAAACGTGTTGAACTGTTTATGAATTGCTCCGACAGTTTGATTGAAGACGACACGATTGTAATATTCTTCGTTGGAATGAATGCGCAAAGTCTCGTTGCACACAAACTTGACATTGAAACAGATCCTGTCTTAACGAGAGCTGATTTTCTTATGGTTTCAGAAACATGGATTACAAATGACGAGTCTGTGCAGCTTGAAAATTATAATCTCATCTCATATGAACACGAAGCCATGGATAATAACCCCACTGAACAACAACAAAAGAGAAAGGCTGGCGGTGTTGCAATTTATCAACGTCGTACCAACAAGCTATGTGCTATGCCTTTCAATATACCAAACAATATAATCCAACGACTTGGTGTATACGTGGAACCTGGCACAGGCGATATTGCATTGGCACAAATCACAGTCAACAATTCTTTCAGATTCATTGCTGCCTCATTGTATATTCATCCAAATGCAGAAACAAAATACATTAAACTTCTCCTCTTTCAAAGTCTTTGTAGATTTGGGCGCTCAATATCTAAGGTCATTGAGGAAATTGAGCCCGACATTACAACGCCAATATTTTTTACTGGTGATTTCAATGTCGATCCCAACGATCCGAGAAATGATTGGCTGGTTCCATATATGCAACAAGAATACGATCTACAACTTGTACAAACCTCTCCGACTACACTTGGAAACACCACAATCGACTTAACGTTTGTACGTCAACTTAGTCCGACGATTATGCCCTACGTTTCATATTTTAGTTACCATTGACCAATTGTTCATAGGTTAGCCATTTGTACTAATGATTTCGATGAATAAATGTTATGTATAGTGTAGCCTGACAGGTAAAGGCATAATAATGAATGGCATTGATCATTAGAAAAATAAGATTATAACATTTAAATCTGGAAGAAAGCATTAAGTTTAATATAAAGCATTAATTCATAGCAACTGTGCAAAGCAATCATTATTATTTAAAAAAAAAATATAAGTTCAAATAAAATAAGTTACTAGTGATGAGTCATCCAACACCAGTCTAATAACCCAAGGTTTTTAAAACATATAACCCAGGAAGGTAAGAAGTAAATAAAGAAGCAACAGAATATGACGAAACCCACAACGAGGGTAAACAAATGGAAAAGAAACCCTGAATAAGGCAAGATCCACCAATAAAGGTGATGTATTTCTAAAAATTCCGAAGAAGATGAAGAAATCCCAAGAAACCAGAAGAAGATGAAGAAATCCCAAGAAACCCGATGGCATCAAGAAGAAGATGGAGAAGATACCAGTCCAAGAAGACAGAAGAAAGAAGAAGAAGGCAGCATCCTGAGGAAGATGTTATGCTCTTATAAAAGACACCCATATCCCAAAATAAATAGTAAAATACAAATAAAAGTATAACGAAATAGTATTGGACAGTAACAACATGTACATAAAATTAAGAGAGAAAAGTGTGTAGAGTAAGAGTTTCCAGTGAACCAAAATGAAACAATAATATAGTACCCAAGGAACAAATCTCCATTGTAACACACTAACCAATTTATTGATGTTAATAAGACTACACAACCATTTAGAAATAACAAAATAAAAGTGTAAAGTGAACCAGTGCTAGTTTTGGGTATTATAAAAAATAAACCTTATGTTTCATTCTTGGCAATCACAAACATTGAATACAATGAAACATGCAACTTTCAGTGACTTAAAATGTGTACCATGTGAATATGTTACAGTTAATAATAACCAGATATAAATCTGTTTGAAGTGACATTTTGTTTTATATAGAATGAGTAAAAACAGATTTAATTATACGGTGACGGTACAATTACCCAATACAATATTTAAAGGACAGTTTAAAAAACTGCATAATCCAACTTAGTATAATAGTTAACAAATAAGAATATAGATATAAGGTTTTGTAAATATAGGATAAGGATTTTAAAAATGTATTAGATATAAGGACCTTTATTTAAAGTTGCAACAGCTAACATCATAACTGTAAATATATTTATTACTTGTGTTAATAGTAATAAGTAATTAAGATGTTAGTTGGTAAAAAACCTCTTTTGTGAATAATATTTTGATGTTAGTAATAAGTATTGATTGTAAAAAATGTCTGAATGTTGAAGACAACCATTTGTGAAAATATTTCTTATTTGTTTAACTGTTCATTGTATTGAAACCAATACTAATTATTGTTGTTTTATTTGAAAAAATGTTTAGTGTATAATACCATATTTAAAAAGTCAGAGAGGGTATAACACAGTATTTATTGTTTGTGTAAACATTTTGTAAGAAAAAACTTGTTTAAAAATCTAGGCAAAATAATGAAAACCAAACTTCATCAAAACAGAGAACTTACTCATTTAAATGCATTTAAACAAAAGGGATTTAGATAAAATAAACCTGAGATGAAGCCATATAATTACAGATACCACTTAGAAAGATTTTATAAAATTATATTCAGAATTATAAATAAAAATGAAAATGACAAAACTCAGAAATTTGGAGAGGGGAGTCATATATTCCAAAATAATATTTTAGAATTTAACCAATTCAAATAATTACAAGAAAATAAGGGAATATAAACCTTTTAATACAATATGAGATTATTAATAATAAATATAACTGAAAAATGGCTGAATTTGCATAATGACAGGAAGTTAATTTTGGAAATTTACTAAATACAAAATGAAAGTAAAATTACTAATTTTAGACGAAAAACATAATAAAACGGCATTATTCAATCTTAAAATACGCCGAATGAACTGAAGGATTAATTTAAATTACATATAGCAAATAAAATTGATTAATAACCAAAGTTTAGGCAGTTATATAATGTATTTGAAAATATGCACAGGATGCAAAATTATATTTGAACAATGTAAAGAATAATATTGTATAGGCTAAGATTTTAGTCGAAACTGGAGGAAATAGATAGTTGATTATTGGTATTTGTACGGTGAACTTGACGAGCGGAATATAACCAAGTTAACCTAACTAAGAGTACGGTAATGGCGAGTCAGTGAACGACACATTTTTGTAAAATCGCGAGTGGCGAGTAAAACCATTTTGGAACGTCCACATAGTGACAGAAACAATTGCTAAAGACTATATAACACTGAACAGCACCTAACTACACCGAATAACACTATTAAACACAAGAAAACAGTATACAACATAACCGTTAATTAGTGCCGAATGACAGAAAAGTGAACTAACTTATACATACACAGATATACAAAATACAACACAGAAACTTCACTCAAGACACTACACAACATCAGAAGGAAGATTTGCGGACACCAGGACGTGAATACTACCAGAAAATATCTTATTTGGAATGTCGCATTTCCGAAGGACATTTTTACCAACTTGACGGCAGCCATTTGCAATTGTCGTTAGCAATGCCTCCTGTTTCCGTCAGCTGTATGGTGACAACAAATTATTTTATTTCACTTTATATTCAATGTATGTACCTAGTATTAGTAATTACTGTTTGTAACGTTATACTTTTTTAATATTGCCCCGATTTCTCTGACTTTAATCATAACTAGCTGTTTAAAGAACCCTATTGAATTTTATATATCAAACCTTGTAACTGTTCGATACCCTGAGAGTCGATTTTATAATCGAAAAGAGTCTGTTATTCAATTATTTAATAAAACATTTATACTTTTCACCTCAAAATAGTTCTTTCTTTTATTAATATAATAAATTACAATTAATATAATTTTTAAAATAAACTACCAGAATTTTACCACATACAAAGGAAGATAACCTCCAAAACGAAAAAGTAAACAAATATCGATTGTCCTGGAGACAATCTTATGAGTGGTTGTAGTTTATTGGAAAATACAAGAACATCAATAAAATTTCATAGAGAAGTGATACATGTTTTAAAACTTCACAAAACACCATTAATTAATTGATTTTAATTAATTAATTGATAAAAAGAAATTTTTTTTTAATTATAAAATTTTTTTTTAAAACAAATTTTTTTTTATTTCTTCAACAAGCAACAATTTTTTTAAAAACATTCTGTGATACTACACATATATATCTTCAACAGCTTAACACTATTTGACAGGTTTTGCTACATTTGGGACTCGATCAACTGGGAAACTAAAGGAAGTGTTTCAGACCAGGAAGACTCGAGAGCCACACCAATTATTAAACACCAGAATAGAGTTTTATTACAAATTGGCGCACAACTGAGGGGCTTTAATTAGCGATTGAAAGGCCAATACAATCTGCCCAATCACTAGTTGGAGCTAGGCAGCAGCTATAAAGCCAGAGAAAGAAAGAAAAATGCAACGATGGGCAACTTCAAAGAAACGGGCGGCGGAGGCCGAAAAAGAAATAGAGATTGACATGGACAATAAAGAGGCGACGCCAGTAGAGGTGGAAAGTTCATTGCCACCGGTATTGTCGAAACAATCTGAACAACCAGGGGAACAACTTGAGATGCCCACACAGACAGGGGAGGTTAATCTACAGGAGAAGCAGGTGGAAAAATCCAAGACAACGGAGGATAGTGAAATGGACAGAATAATGGAAATGTTCCTGCAAATGAGAGAGGACATTGGAGGAACCAATAAAAAGATGGAAGGAATGGATAAGAAAATGGATGAAAATAATAAGGAAAGGAAAGAAGATAGCCAGTCTTTGAAAGAAGATTTGGGAAATAAAATTGAAAGCACAAATAAGACAATAGAAGAAAATAGTAAGAAGATGGAAGAGAAGATAGAAGAAAACAGTAAGAAGATGGAAGAGAGGATGGGAGAAAAGTTAGAAGAATTGAAGGAAGACAACCAATCTTTCAAGGAAGAATTCAAGACGACTAAAGAAGAATTGATTAATAAAATTGAAAACACCAATCAGAAAATCGATGAAACCAGGAAGAAGATAGAGAAGAACAACCGACAATTGAAGGAAGAGTTGAAGGAAGATAACAAGAAGTTGGAAGAGAAGATGGGGGAGAAGTTGGAAGAATTGAGAGAGGACAACCAAATTTTAAGAGAAGAATTAAGAGAGGTCAATCAGGAGAATTTGGACAAACTGGACGAAAGAATGGAATTGTTGCGAGAAGAACTGAATAAGGAAATCAACGTTAACAAGAAAGCAATGAATAAGAAGATGGAAGAGGAAAACATAATGGTAAATCGACAGATTCGAGAGATTGACGGGAAGTGCAACCAGACCGAAAAGGAGGTGCAAGAGTTTAAAGAAGTAGTGAACATTAAGTTTACTAATACAGAAGAACATAGCCATAGGAAAGTAGAAGAACAGAGGAAGGAAACTCAAGAAGAATTCGGAAGAGTAAGGAACCAAGTCGCGGAACGGTGCGATGATATGCAAGAGGCGATGACCAATATCACAGGTCAGGTGTGACAAAGCTGAGAAGAGGTGGAAGCGTTAAGAAACAGACCGACTCATTTCACCGGATTGCCCATCAACGAAAGCCGAGAGTGGCTCAACTTCCGACAATACAAGCGTAAGCCGATGGAGTTCCTGGCTATGGTAGAGGAATACTTCGCTAAACATAAAATCACACAATGGAGCCATAACAGAGAAATCTTAGATGAGTCATTCCGGGAAATGACGGATAATTGGTGGATGGCCAACCGGAGCGAAATTCCCGACTACCAGCAGTTCCGGAGAATGTTTAAGTCGAAGTACTGGTCTGAGACAACCCAGAACCTGATCCGTGATAATATATGTAACGGACGATACAGGGCACAATTAGGCAGTAGCATGACGGCCTATTTTTTGGGGAAGGTGTGCATGGCGAAACACCTCGAGCCGGCTATACCAGAAGAGTGTCTAGTGAATAAAATATCATATCACTATGACGAAGACATTGTCAGGGCCCGGAGAGGTAGCCCGATCAAGACGATCCAGGCGATGACCGAGTTGTTAGAGGGATATGAAAATGAGGAATATTATCGGCAGAGCAGGAGGAGAAATGAAAGACCAGAGGCAAGGCCGAATCAATATCCTAATAACGGCAATAACCATCCCAGTAACCGGAACCAGCCCAGTAATTATGACGGCCCTAATAACCCGCCGCGTAATAACAATTTTAACAGCAATACTAATGGTATTAGGAATAACGACCCTTATCCTAATAATAGGAATAATAATTATCAACCTAATAACTCATACAGTCAGAGAAATCCATACCCCAGCAATAATGGTGATAGACACTACCCACCCAACCGAAATTACTATAACAATAATTATAGTAATAATAATAGTAATAATAATAATAACAGAGTGTCGCGCCCTAGGGTTAATTTTATAAGAGCGGAAGATCGCGGTCCAAGGAGATATTATCAACCACAGAGGAACAGCTTCCACAGCGCCGACAGAAGATGGAGAAGTGCGGAACGGGACGGTCCACGAAACGAACAGGGAAGAAGAAGTACAAGCCTGGAGGATCTTGGCCGACAACAGAACAGGGCGCTAAACCTCGAACAGGGTACAGAGCGTCAGGAAATGAATCAGAGTTTCCCGAACGATGCCTCGGTCAATCCAAGTACGAACGATGACCAAAATGCTTTAAACGGGAGGAGGCAGTAATTAACAACAATGACCCGTTACTGCTTATACTTCCTGGGTTAGACAAGCAACAAGCAACAAATAGTAAAAACATCACTATAATAAGTAACCACTACCTAAAAGATATTCGAACGGAACTTTTGGAAGAGAACGAGAAGAGTCTCGACAACAATAATAATGAAATACTCTATATAACAGCGGAGGTGGAAGGAATTCCCGCTAAAATAATGATAGACACAGGTGCCAATATTTCAATAATAAACGCAAATGAATTGGAGAGGATACAAAACGAATGTGGAAAAACTTTGCCAATGTTACCAGTAAACAACATTGTGTTAATAGGTGCAACTGGCAGCCAGAATAAAACCATCAGGAAGCAAGTCTCCTTAAGTGTCGTTAGCCAAGATATAGCTTTAGACATGGAATTTTTGATCGCCACAGGATTACCATTTGACATATTAGTCGGTTGCGATATTCTGAGAAGATATTCTGCCGTTATCGATCTTAATTTAAATAGAGTATCACTTTTCCCAGACGGAATAACATGGACCGCAAATCTGGTAGGAGGCGCAACTATACTTCCCAGCCCTATACATCAACAACTTCGTAAAATTAATATTATTAGAAACAGCCCTCTTAATAAACCCATTATATACAACCATGGAGGAGAGGATTTATGGTCAGAAAAAATCCAAGAAATACGGGACTTCCAGTGCGGAAGCGATAACAATAAAATACCTGTACATCTGGCCGATCGTCTAATCATAATCTATGAGAAGTACAAGGCAGTGTTTTCAGATGAACCAGGGAAGGTTAAAAACTACCAGTGCAAACTTCAATTCAAAGAAAACGTAGAGTTCAACCGGAGGTCATATCCAATCGCGCAGTCACTCAAAGAAGCCGTGAGAACAGAGATAAATAAGATGATAGAAAATGACATAATTGAGATTAGTCAATCACCTTACACTAGTCCAATTATTGCTGTTCCAAAGAAAGACGGACAAGTCCGGCTCTGTTTAGATGTGCGCGAATTGAACAAAACGATTGTGAATGACAGAACCTCACCCGGTGAAATAGAGGAGATATTAAAACGTTTTCATGGCACGAAGTTTATCAGTACCTGGGACACTGTTTGTGGTTATTGGCAAGTAGAGCTGCATCCACAAAGCCGTCAGTACGTGGCGTTCATTTTCGAAGGGCGCAATTACCAGTTCAAGAGACTGCCCTTCGGACCTGTAAATTCTGTCGCCATCTTTGTGGCATGCATGGACCAGATTCTTGGACAAGAAGAGCTCCAATTTACCACCGTCTATGTAGACGACTTACTCATTACATCCGAAACCTGGGAGGAACACTGCTACAGAGTAGAATATGTACTAAGCAAGTTAGCGCAGAACAACATAACGCTGAAGTTGGAGAAATCCAAGTTCATAGCGCGCGAAGTACAATTCTTGGGTTTCAACCTAGACGATAGAGGTATTACCCCGTCAGCAGAGAAAGTGGAGGCAATTCAGAGGTTCCCGCAACCAAGAAACAGGAAGCAATTACAATCTTTCCTCGGACTCTGTAACTATTACAGGAAGTTTCAGAGCCGATATTCCGAGTTGACCGCCAAGTTTCAACCACAGTTATCTGCTAAGAACAAATGGACTTGGGGTGAAGAACAAGATCTTACTTTCCGCTTAATAAAAGAGAAGTTTCTGGAGAGTGTTATACTTTGTCACCCAGATTTTAAGAAACCATTCTTTTACTTCCATATTCCTTAAGGAATGGAAGTATGGTGATGGCAAAAAAAATCGTGTTCGAGATTATTGCAGATTCTGATTCTACTACACTCAAAACATGAAAAAAAGTCGTTTTCCGAAAAGTGTCTGTGTGTGTGTCTGTCTGACTGTAGATTTTTTTTCTATGGCAAACGATAACTGCCGCAAATTCAAACAGAATCAAATAATTTTTTGCATACAGCCCTGATTTGTAGAGTACTCGCGACCTATTGTTTTTGGTGAAGATCGGTTGAGGGAAAGGGGTAGTTTACCTGCAACGGTTTTTTTTATCAAGGGAAATTTTTTTTTTTTGGCAAACGATAACAGCCGCAAATTCAAACAGAATCAAATAATTTTTCGCATACAGCACTGAATTGTAGAGTTCTCAAGACTTATTGTTTTTGGTGAAGATCGGTTAAGGGAAAGGGGTAGTTTACCTGTAACGTTTTATGTTTTAACAAGGGTATTTCCTATGGCAAACGATAACAGCCGCAAATTCAAACAGAATCAAAAGATTATTTGCATACAGCCCTAAATTGTAGAGTTCTCAAGACCTATTGTTTTTGGTGAAGATCGGTTAAGGGAAAGGGGTAGTTTACCTACAACGTTTTTTTAACAAGGGTATTTTCTATGGCAAACGATAACAGCCGCAAGTTCAAACAGAATCAAATAATTTTCTGCATACAGCCCTGATTTGTAGAGTACTCAAGACCTATTGTTTTTGGTGAAGATCGGTTGAGGGGAAGGGGTAGTTTACCTGCAACGTTTTTTTTTCTATGGCAAACGATAACTGCCGCAAATTCAAACAGAATCAAATAATTTTTTGCATACATCCCTGAATTGTAGAGGTCTCAAGGACTTTCGATTTTGGTGAAGATCGGTTAAGGGGAAGGGGTAGTTTACCTGCAACCTTTTACGTTTTAACAAGAGTAAAGTACTTGAAAATTTATTTAAACTTTTTGAAACAATGGTAATTGTTGAAAATAAAATAATTTTGTTGCCAGGTAACAAAAATAAAGTCATTTTGATTATAAAATATAAATATTTACAAGAAAAGAATTTTCAGTTTTCAAAATTTAAATATATTTTTATAAAACAATGGGTTCTTCATTGAGGTGGGGACTTGACGACAGTGACAGGGCTTTCCACCAAATTCAGCAGAGTGACAGGTAGGCCCAACTCTGATTGGCTCCTCAGATTTCCCCAGCGTTAGTAGGTTCTATGAAAATATTTTATTTCAAAAATGATTTTAAATATAAATCTTAGATATGTTTTATAAATCTCATGTTTTATGTTTTAACATGGGTAATTTTTTATATGACGAACCATAACTGCCGTAAATTCAAACAGGATCAAATAATTTTTTACATATGTGCCTGAGCTATAGAGAACTCAATGTCTGTTGATTTTGGTGAAGATCGGTTACAGGGAAAGGGCAGTTTACCTGAAACATTTTTTGTTGTAACATGAGTAAAGTACTTAATTTTGATAAAGTATCCTGATAAGATCTTAATAATCCACTGTAGAAACGTAGATGAAATATCTATAAATGAAGAGGCTAGTTGAACGGGCTGGGGGTCATTTTCTATAAATCAAAATTATAGTTGAAGGGGGAGGGGATAATTTTTTTTTATATGTGTACTACGTTATTGGCAACAAAGAAGTATTTTTTTGTTAAAAATCCTTCCCTGGCTGTTTGGCTGAAAATGATTTTAAATATAAATCTTAGAATATGGAAGTCATGTATGGTTCTCCATACCGATATTTTAAACTGTGACGCTAGCGACCTGAGCTTAGGAACGACTTTATACCAGGAAGATGAGGAGGGACAACATCTGGTAATAAGCTTCGCTAGTTGCACGCTGAATCAGTGCGAAAAGAACTACAGTGTGACAGAAAAGGAACTGCTTAGCGTGGTGTTCGCATGCAGCAAGTTCCGGACGTACATTCTCGGATATCAAGTCACGGTACGAACTGATCATAAATCCATCTCGTTCCTTCGTAGGTGCAAGTTGAGTCACGGCCGATTGGCTAGGTGGGTACTCGCCCTACAAGAATATGATCTGAAATGGGAATATATTCCAGGAAAAAAGAATGTGGTAGCGGATGTGTTGTCACGAATCAATCTGGAAGATCAGACTTTCGAGGGAGAGAAGGAGAGCTTGGTTAAAATTTATAACATCTTTAAGACCAGAGCCGATCTACAAGCTCTATTAATAAATATTCGAATCCACCAACAGTCTGATCCGAAACTGAAGAACATCATGAGTCGATTGGAAGCCAATGATGATACCATTTCCAAATATTACCACCTTAACAAAGGGATCTTATTCATAAAAACGGCCTTGGACGAAGAGACATGGAAGGTGATAATTCCACACCAAATCAAAAAGGAGGTCATCATCGATTATCATGTCAGGTATGGTCACATGGGAGCGCTAAAAGTGATACAGGCTCTAGAGGAAAACTGTAAGATAAAGAAGATCAACCGAAAGGTGAGAACGTACATCAAATCCTGTAATATCTGCCAATGCGTCAAAATAAACAATGAGAAGAAAGAGGGTATAATGATACCGATTACCTCAAACGCAAAACTGGAAAAAGTGTTCTTGGATATCTGCGGGCCATTTCCCCGTAGCGGTGGTCGACACAGGTATAAATACCTGGTAATCATAATGGACCACTACACCAAGTATATAAAGCTATATCCGGTTAATCGGGCAACAACAGCAAAGGTTCTGGCGGTGATCATCGATTTGTATGTACCAGAGATCGGTAGACCATCTTCCATTATTACCGACCATGGTACACAATTTAAGGGGAGGAGGTGGCGAAACACCTTATTAGCACTTGGGATCAAAACTTATAAGACGTCAGTCTACCAACCAAGTAGCAATCCGGCTGAGAGAGTACTGAGAGAAGTGGGTAGGATCTTGCGCACGTACTGTCACAACCAACAGAAAAAGTGGCAAGAGTACCTAGCAGCGACAGAGACATTCCTAAATTTCGCCCACCATCCAGCTATAGGAATTACACCATACTCAGCCATGTATGAGAAGCCGACTCCCCGAGAAATTGAACAAATCATTGAATTTCCACCAAACAATGATCGGAAATTCAACCAGTTGAGATTTTACAACAAGGTGGCAGAAGACCAAGAAAAACGGCAAGCCAAATACCAAAAGGCAATAGGGCGTATAATAACATACAAAGAGGGTGAGAAAGTCCTCCTAAAAAATCGAGAGCTGCCCAGCACCCTAGAAGGTATAACCAAAAAATTATTATTACTTTATACAGGACCATATGTTGTGGTAAAGGATAAGCATAACAATACCTATGAACTGAGGGAAATCGTTTCAGGAAAAATCAAAGGTGTGTACAATCAAGCATCTATGAAAAAGTATTATGAAGAATGAGTTGGGAATTTAACTAAAAAATTCTAAAATTATGTAAGTACATCTTACTACCTATGATTTAGAAAAACTTTATGGAATTATAGAAGAAAGGAATTTTGTATTTAAACATAAAAATCCTAAAATGATTTATGAGAAACAACTTTTGGAAGAATTAAAAAGAAAGAATTAATTTTAACCAATAAATTCTAAAACAAAAGTAAGTACATCTTACAACTATATATTTTGAGAAAAACATTACGGAGAATAAAGAGAAAGAATTTTTGAATTTATTAAAACTAAAAAATTTAAAATTAAGTAAGTACATCTTACAACTATATATTTTGAGAAAAACATTATGGAGAAGTAAAATAGAAGAGAATTTTGAATTTAATATACCAATAAATTTAAAAATAAGTAAGTACAACTTACTACCAATGATTTGGAGAAAAAACTTTATGGCAATTTAAAAGAAAGGAATTTTGAATTTTTAACATAAAAATTCAAAAATAAATAAGTACCACTTACTACCTATGATTTATGAGAAACAACTTTTTGGCTGAATTAAAAGAAAGAATTTTTGAAATTAATACTAAAAAAATTCAAAAATAATAGTAAGTACAACTTACTACCATTGATTTATGAGAAACAACTTTTTGGAAATAATAAAAAGAAGGAATTTTGAATTTAACATAAAAATTCAAAAATAAGTAAGTACATCTTACAACCTAATATTTTTGAGAAAAACATTCTGGAGAATTATAAAAGAAGGAATTTTTGAATTTAACATAAAAATTCAAAAACAAAAGTAAGTACATCTTACTACCAATGATTTGGAGAAAACACTTTTTGCCAATTTAAAAGGAAGAATTTTTTTTATAACCAACAAAATTTAAAAACAAATGTAAGCACATCTTACCACCAAATATTTAAGAAGAAACTTTATGGAAAAATAGAAGAAAGGAATTTTGAAGTTAATATACAAAAAATTTAAAAACGAAGTAAGACCAACTTACTATAACTAAGTTTGTGACAAAACTTTATGGTAAATAATTAAGAAGAATTTGAATTTAGAGAAATACCAAAACATTCAGAAATAATTGTAAGATCACCTTACTATAAACAATTTTGAAGGAAACAATTCTGGAAATAAATGAATCAAACAGAATTTGAATGTTGATAGAACATCAAAACTTTGAAACAAGATAAGATCAACTTATTACAATGATTTATGAGAAATATTATGCCATTAAATAACAAGAAGAGTTTGAATTTTGAATAAAACTAACAAAGTCCCAAAAATAAATATGTTCCATTGATAATTGAATTTAGAAGAAAATAAAATGATTAATTCAGAAAAGAGAATTAACTTTAATCCAGAATAAATGCTAGATATTCACAATAGCATTTGAAGGAGTAGAGAAGAAAAACAAAAAGAGTGTAATATGCAAGAGAAGGAAAAAATTTGGAAGCAAAGAGACTAATTACTTATGAAACGATAATGAAAACAGTTAATTAAGAGCAAAGAAGAACAATTCATACCAAACATATGGAGAAGATGATTTTGAACAAATGATAATAATAAGACCTATATGAAATGCAAAGAGAAGAAATACCACATGAAATATAATATAAATGAATTAATGTTAATGAATGCGAAGGCGGATTAATAACTTTCTAAGAGAAAGGAAAGAACCAAAATGTTTAAACAAAATGATCAATATAACAACCTGTGTATCTAATATAACGATACAAATTTAAAAATCAAATATAATATAATAAGACCATTCAAATAATGAATAAGAAAATACTATATGTAAAGACCATGCTAACACTGTAAGTAAAAAGAAGGAAGTATAAAGAGAATTCAGATGGAGAAGAAAAAGAGTTACACTATGACCAGTAACAAGAATTATTAAGAAAAGTTTTCACCCACAGTTAAAATAAATATATCAGACAAGTTAAGAGTTTAGAAAAAAATATATATAATGAGTATAATAATAATTATGAAGATTTATTAAGATAGAAAATGTGAGATAATCTGAGAAACTACGAAGTGAAGAATCCAAAGATATTTTTATTAGTCGAAAATGAGACTACTTTTTATTTATTTATTCGATGACTGACTGAAGATAATTCCAGCAGCATTATGTTTTTTGAGCAGAGATGAATATGCCTCTGGACTCAAATTGTAGAAGTGGTGTATGGCCAGCAGAGATTGTGTAGCCTACAGTGGCCCTCTGAACTGCCCCAGCCCACGTGATAGGGAATGTTAGGGAATTAATATCCCAAGGATGCAACATGAAGTTTATAAAGAAAGAAAATGTATTACAATAATAATAATATCTCAGAAGGTACTAACTATCCGAAAAGGATCAATAGTAAAATAAGTAACTATATATATAAAATTAATTAAACTCAAACATAAAAAGTCGATATAGAAATGGGGATGAAAATGAAATATAAGGTATGATGAAATTATCATAAGAAATTATTTCATCCATAAACATGTCTGAAATAATTACTTCTGGAGGAGAGCAATCTGTAGTGTGACAGGTAAAGGCATAATAATGAATGGCATTGATCATTAGAAAAATAAGATTATAACATTTAAATCTGGAAGAAAGCATTAAGTTTAATATAAAGCATTAATTCATAGCAACTGTGCAAAGCAATCATTATTATTTAAAAAAAAAAATAAGTTCAAATAAAATAAGTTACTAGTGATGAGTCATCCAAAACCAGTCTAATAACCCAAGGTTTTTAAAACATATAACCCAGGAAGGTAAGAAGTAAATAAAGAAGCAACAGAATATGACCAAACCCACAACGAGGGTAAACAAATGGAAAAGAAACCCTGAATAAGGCAAGATCCACCAATAAAGGTGATGTATTTCTAAAAATTCCGAAGAAGATGAAGAAATCCCAAGAAACCCGATGGCATCAAGAAGAAGATGGAGAAGATACCAGTCCAAGAAGACAGAAGAAAGAAGAAGAAGGCAGCATCCTGAGGAAGATGTTATGCTCTTATAAAAGACACCCATATCCCCATATCCCAAAATAAATAGTAAAATACAAATAAAAGTATAACGAAATAGTATTGGACAGTAACAACATGTACATAAAATTAAGAGAGAAAAGTGTGTAGAGTAAGAGTTGCCAGTGAACCAAGATGAAACAATAATATAGTACCCAAGGAACAAATCTCCATTGTAACACACTAACCAATTTATTGATGTTAATAAGACTACACAACCATTTAGAAATAACAAAATAAAAGTGTAAAGTGAACCAGTGCTAGTTTTGGGTATTATAAAAAATAAACCTTATGTTTCATTCTTGGCAATCACAAACATTGAATACAATGAAACATGCAACTTTCAGTGACTTAAAATGTGTACCATGTGAATATGTTACAGTTAATAATAACCAGATATAAATCTGTTTGAAGTGACATTTTGTTTTATATAGAATGAGTAAAAACAGATTTAATTATACAGTGACAGGGTACAATTACCCAATACAATATTTAAAGGACAGTTTAAAAAACTGCATAATCCAACTTAGTATAATAGTTAGCAAATAAGAATATAGATATAAGGTTTTGTAAATATAGGATAAGGATTTTAAAAATGTATTAGATATAAGGACCTTTATTTAAAGTTGCAACAGCTAACATCATAACTGTAAATATATTTATTACTTGTGTTAATAGTAATAAGTAATTAAGATGTTAGTTGGTAAAAAACCTCTTTTGTGAATAATATTTTGATGTTAGTAATAAGTATTGATTGTAAAAAATGTCTGAATGTTGAAGACAACCATTTGTGAAAATATTTCTTATTTGTTTAACTGTTCATTGTATTGAAACCAATACTAATTATTGTTGTTTTATTTGAAAAAATGTTTAGTGTATAATACCATATTTAAAAAGTCAGAGAGGGTATAACACAGTATTTATTGTTTGTGTAAACATTTTGTAAGAAAAAAACTTGTTTAAAAATCTAGGCAAAATAATGAAAACCAAACTTCATCAAAACAGAGAACTTACTCATTTAAATGCATTTAAACAAAAGGGATTTAGATAAAATAAACCTGAGATGAAGCCATATAATTACAGATACCACTTAGAAAGATTTTATAAAATTATATTCAGAATTATAAATAAAAATGAAAATGACAAAACTCAGAAATTTGGAGAGGGGAGTCATATATTCCAAAATAATATTTTAGAATTTAACCAATTCAAATAATTACAAGAAAATAAGGGAATATAAACCTTTTAATACAATATGAGATTATTAATAATAAATATAACTGAAAAATGGCTGAATTTGCATAATGACAGGAAGTTAATTTTGGAAATTTACTAAATACAAAATGAAAGTAAAATTACTAATTTTAGACGAAAAACATAATAAAACGGCATTATTCAATCTTAAAATACGCCGAATGAACTGAAGGATTAATTTAAATTACATATAGCAAATAAAATTGATTAATAACCAAAGTTTAGGCAGTTATATAATGTATTTGAAAATATGCACAGGATGCAAAATTATATTTGAACAATGTAAAGAATAATATTGTATAGGCTAAGATTTTAGTCGAAACTGGAGGAAATAGATAGTTGATTATTGGTATTTGTACGGTGAACTTGACGAGCGGAATATAACCAAGTTAACCTAACTAAGAGTACGGTAATGACGAGTCAGTGAACGACACATTTTTGTAAAATCGCGAGTGGCGAGTAAAACCATTTTGGAACGTCCACATAGTGACAGAAACAATTGCTAAAGACTATATAACACTGAACAGCACCTAACTACACCGAATAACACTATTAAACACAAGAAAACAGTATACAACATAACCGTTAATTAGTGCCGAATGACAGAAAAGTGAACTAACTTATACATACACAGATATACAAAATACAACACAGAAACTTCACTCAAGACACTACACAACATCAGAAGGAAGATTTGCGGACACCAGGACGTGAATACTACCAGAAAATATCTTATTTGGAACGTCGCATTTCCGAAGGACATTTTTACCAACTTGACGGCAGCCATTTGCAATTGTCGTTAGCAACGCCTCCTGTTTCCGTCAGCTGTATGGTGACAACAAATTATTTTATTTCACTTTATATTCAATGTATGTACCTAGTATTAGTAATTACTGTTTGTAACGTTATACTTTTTTAATATTGCCCCGATTTCTCTGACTTTAACCATAACTAGCTGTTTAAAGAACCCTATTGAATTTTATATATCAAACCTTGTAACTGTTCGATACCCTGAGAGTCGATTTTATAATCGAAAAGAGTCTGTTATTCAATTATTTAATAAAACATTTATACTTTTCACCTCAAAATAGTTCTTTCTTTCATTAATATAATAAATTACAATTAATATAATTTTTAAAATAAACTACCAGAATTTTACCACATACAAAGGAAGATAACCTTCAAAACGAAAAAGTAAACAAATATTGATTGTCCTGGAGACAATCTTATGAGTGGTTGTAGTTTATTGGAAAATACAAGAACATCAATAAAATTTCATAGAGAAGTGATACACGTTTTAAAACTTCACAAAACACCATTAATTAATTGATTTTAATTAATTAATTGATAAAAAGAAATTTTTTTTAATTATAAAATTTTTTTTTAAACAAATTTTTTTTTATTTCTTCAACAAGCAACAATTTTTTTAAAAACATTCTGTGATACTACACATATATATCTTCAACAGCTTAACACTATTTGACAGGTTTTGCTACATTTGGGACTCGATCAACTGGGAAACTAAAGGAAGTGTTTCAGACCAGGAAGACTCGAGAGCCACACCAATTATTAAACACCAGAATAGAGTTTTATTACAATAGCGTAATTTTCTTTCTTTCATTTTAACTTTCTTTCTGACAAACAAAACAAAAGAATCTCCCAATAACAAGAGTAACGTATGTAATTTTGCATTCACGAAATAAAGATCTGACGGGAGTATCAAGAATACTCCCTGAATATATATTTTTTTTTCACTTGGTTAAAGGCATCTTGGTGTTTCTTCTCCCATTTCCACTTCTGTCCTTTCTTCGTCAGCTCCAGTAGCGGTTGCGTATACTCTGCATATAATGATGAGAATCTTCTGTAGTATCCTGTTAGTCCTAAGAATGCTCTTAACCCTTTGAGATTTCAGGGTATAGGAAAATTAGTTATGCTGGAGATTTTGATAGGATCGGGTTGTATACCAGAGGAGGAAATAATGTGGCCTCGGAATTGGATAGAGGATTTGATAAATTCACATTTGTCTAGGTTAAGGGATATGTTCGCTTGCCTAAACTTGTGGAATATCATGCTTAAATGTTTTATATGTTCGTCTAGTGTTTTAGATACAACTAAGATATCATCTACGAATACCATGGTGTAGGGTTCCACCTCAGGTCCTAGGGCACTTTCTAGACATTTTACGATGGCCGCCAAACTCGTGCTTAATCCGAAGGGTACTACCCTGTGTTGGTAGCATTTACTTTTATACAGGAAAGCGGTGTACTTTCTATTCTCTTCACGAATTGGAATCTGCCAGAAACTTGAGCGTAAATCCAGCTTCGTCAGATACCTCGCTCCTTCACACTTGATAAATAATTCGTCGGCAGCAGGCGCACAGTCATACTCTTTTAACACAATGCTGTTCAGCTCCCTCATGTCAAGGCATAGGCGTATCTTACCACTTTTCTTCTTCACTACCATAAGAGGATTCAGGCAGTTGCTGTTCGATCGCTCTATGACTCCATTTTCAATCATGCGCCGAATTTCCAGTTCAACCTCTTCCTCATATCGCATTGGGATAGGGTACGTCCTCCTAATGACTTTCGTAGGGTCCGACATGACTATAGAGTGCTCGTATACTGTCGTCTGTGTCAGTACTTCACTAAATATTTTCCTGTACTCTTCTATTAATTCGTGCAGTTTTTCTTCTTCCTGTGTCGTCATTCCTTCATCCGCTGCATTCACATGTCGAGTTGGACCATACTGTATTTGTGGCTTGGACAAAGTAATAGGTATTTCACTTACCTTGCAATCTTCTTCATTGCTATTCATATTTAACTCATATTGAACATCTTTATAATTACACAGAATTGTATTATCATTAACATTAATCTTAACATTTATTGCATTTAGTATATCAATACCCAGAATTCCATCATAGATCAATTTATGCATACTTATCATGGGGTATTCTAATTCTAGCTCTTTATATGTTAGGGTTACATATCCTTGTTGTTCAACCCTTTCTTTTTTATTGGTAGCTGTTGTGATATTTAAATTATTTACAGCCAAAATTGCAGTATTTTTGAAATATTTCTTATTGCGTTGAACCCAAGCAGCGTTAAGAACTGACAGCTGGCTGCCTGTGTCAACTAACATTCGTACCTTACACCTGTTAATTCCGAAGGTTACAATAGGACACTGTATTTGTTGTTCATTGCGCTTTATATCCTGGTCATTGTTTAATAAGTCCTCTCTAATATCGTAGGGGTATATGTTGTTTATCGTATAAGTTTGTTTCCGTTTATTTAGTCATTGTGACGCCTTTGATGTAGACGGCCGACTGTGGAATGTTGCTGTCTCCATCTCATTCATTTTCTCCCTATCTTTCTTTATTGTTCCCTCGCCATCCTTCCGTACTGCGGCAATGCGTTTGTCAGCTGGTTTTGAAAAATGTTTACGATTAGATGACCATACAACGCCTCCTTGTTGTTTAGCTGTATTTATTCGTTCAGTCTCTGTAGCTGTGCACATCATAGTGTTGTGTATTGGTGGCGTATAATTTATTTTGTAATTATCACGGTGCGATGTAGTGTTTTGTATTGTTTTCTTGTCATCCCTGTGATAATTATAGTGGTGATCTGCGTGTTTTTGTTCCCAGTATTGTGTGTTCTTACCTTTATTGATATTCTCCGACTGTGTCACAAGGATTAAAATTTCTTCTATGGTTTTAATTCCCTGCGTATAAACTGCTAACTGGATATCTCGCTGGAAATGGTAAGATAACTTTGAAACAATTTCGTACTCTGAGAATTTAGGTTTAAGATGCTTTACACGTTCTATTTGCGCAATTGTGTACTGTTCGATACTCTGCTGTCCTTGTGTGTTGAACTTTCCATACTCGAGTTGATCCCATACCTGTGGTTGGGTATGTAAATTCCAGTATCGGTTCTCGAATGCCTCACGAAACTGCTGATATGTACTGACGTTATCTCTAATAATAGAGTACCATTGACTGGCTGAATCTCTAAGATATCGTGTGATGAAGTCTATCTTCTCGTCATCATTTATTGCACTGCCAATCTTCTCTATTTCCTTCTCCACTCTAGCTAGGAATTCCATACTGTTCTCCCCTTTACCACCTGAGAACTTAAGTCTGGTCCTTTCGTCCACTGGTGTAGGAAACATGGTCATTTGATTCTGTCGTCTTCTCAACTCACTTCGTAGCTGGTGCATTTCCTCTTGATTTCTTCTTTCATATGTGATACGTCTCCCGAACGGTCCTTCGTAGTTTCTTCAATTCTATTCTCAATGACTACAGTACGTGTTTCTATTTCTCAAAGTTTACTGGTATTTGCTTGCGACATATTACTAACAGTTTGAATTTTATCATCCTGCTCTCGCATTATAGTATTTAAAGTATCATTTATATTATCATTTATTTGTTTACGCGCTTCTTTTAAATCTTTTCTCCACTCGAGACGTAATTCTTTCTGTTTATTTTCAATTCTTATAACTTGCTCATGTAAGGCTTGTTTAAAATTATTCTCTAGCATGTCAATATGTAAGTTGGTATCAACAATTTTTTCAGTTAACTGTGCATTACTGTTGATTATACTTTTTGTTTCAAGATTATCGTTCTTCAATTCTTCTACTTTCAGTTATTCTTATAGTGTCTTGTTTAGAATTCTCAAGCTGTTGTTCTAATCTATTTTCTAAACTTTCTGTTTGTTTGGTATTTATTTCATCTATTTTTTTTTATTTGCTTGATATTCTCCTCTTTTAACTCTTCTTTAAATTTTTCGGCTTGTTTTATGACTAATTCGTCCATCATTGCTAGTATCGAATTTTTAAATGCTTCTACATTCAACCCTCCTGGTTCTGCCATGTTGAATAATTATTAAAATATTTATTTATAATATTTAAGAATATTATTTGTATGGAACCGACTTATTAATTTTATTTATTTATTGTTTCGTTATTATTATTTATTTATTCTTATCTACTTATACGAGGGCTATCCAGAAAGTAACAGACGTTTTGACCGACCGCGGCGGTGGGCGGGGATAGAGCCGCCATCTTGGTGTCAGAACGTTCCTACACTCAGTACGCATCCAGCTGTGGTAGCGTGCGGTCTGTGCCCCTCTTACTTTGCTCTCTGTGACGTGTTAAAATGTGTGCTGCAATAGAAAATCCCCCCACTTGTGAGGTGCGTTCTGTGATTAGGTTTTTGTTGGCAAAAATCACAAACCAATTGAAATTTATCGCCAACTTTGTGATGTGTATGGAAAAGGAATAATGAGTGAAAGCCGAGTGAGGCAATGGTGCATTGATTTTAAAAATGGCCGTACCAATGTTCACGATGAGGACCGCAGTGGTAGACCTAGCCTTGTGACTGATGAACTGGTGATGAAAATCAATGACAAAATTCGTGAAGACCGTCGTTTCACGATTATGGAACTTTCGAAACATTTTCCCCAAATTTCACGGAGTTTGGAGCATGAAATTGTGGCAGAAAAGCTTGGTTACCACAAATTGTGTGCTAGGTGGATTCCGAAAATCCTAACAGAAGACCACAAAAAACAGACTGGCTGCAGCACTAACTTTCCTCGAAGATTACGACAAAAATGGTAAGAAAGTTATCGATCGTATCGTAACTGGGGACGAGACTTGGGTGAAGCATGTCAATAGTGAAACAAAAAGGCAGTCGATGGAATGGAGACACATAAATTCTCTCAAGAAACCAAGGAAGTGTTTGGAAACGCTATCAGCAAGAAAGATCATGGCTACTGTGTTTTGGGACTCTGAAGGAGTGATTCTCGTTGATTTTCTTGAACGTGGCACAACAATTAACTCAGAGAGGTATTGTGAAACACTGAGAAAGTTAAGGCGCGCGATACAAAACAAGCATCGGGGAAAACTTAGTGCGAAGGTTTTGTTTTTTCACAACAACGCACGTCCACACACGGCCAATCGTACCCAAGAGCTCTTCGATGGTTTTGGATGGGAGGTGTTCGATCATCTACCATACAGCCCGGATTTGGCGCCGAGAGACTATAACCTCTTCCCAGCGATGAAGACATGGCTCCCTACACAACGCTTTGATACTGACGCCGAACTGCATGCCGGTGTAAACCAGTGGTTGAAATCGCAGGCGGCAGATTTCTACAGAGACGGTATTGAAAAACTTGTGCCACGGTATGATAAGTGCCTTAATTTGAATGGCGATTATGTAGAAAAATAGCTTAAGAGTGTACCTTTCAAATGTATATAATAAAATTTTGTTTTTTCATTTTGTAAATTTTTTATTTCAAAACGTCTGTTACTTTCTGGATAGCCCTCGTATTACAATTACACCCGTTTGTTGGGGTGGGCGTCAGTTGCGTTATTACAATACAATATACACAACAAAATTAAACACATATAAAAATATTAATTAATACACATCAATTGTTATACATAAATCCTATCCACACATTTAACAATAGAGCATACATTTATTTATTAAATGTACGCGTGTCGTGCCACACGTTGACGGGCGACAATTTATACAACGATACAACGTTATTAAATATAAGTGTGTCGGGCGCACGCTCATGAGCGACAAAATTATACAATGGTAAATAACATTTCTAACAACGTGTACATGTAATTAGGGGTTCAGGTGTAATTATAATAAGGGTAGCCTTTTTAGGAAATTCAAAATGTTCCCATTTATTAATTTAAACAAACATATCAATAAATAATAATATACAAATAATGATTACTTCGTCATCATATGATATTCATTCAAAGTTTCTTTGTTTGCTATAATCTCATCACCAGCATAAAGCTTATATCATAGATATAATATTATTAATTGGAATTAAAAACATTTCTTCATTATGTTATACTGTCTGGACTACTCGGTCTGAATGTGTGCTTTCAATATAAAAATATTTAACTAAGTTAACTATTTGTTCATTCTTTGAACAAATCTAATTGATTCTTTCAAATGTACATTAAAATAGTTTCAATAAATTATTAATTCAAAAATTATGCTTTCGTAATTACTCTACAATTTAAATTTAAATATTTTCAATAAATTATTGATTCAAAAATTATGCTTTCATAATTACTCTACAATTTAAATTTAAATATTTTCAATAAATTATTAATTCAAAAATTATGCTATAATTTTTTATACAAGACATTTATATTTATAAGTTATAAATTACACTTTTTTTTTGAAATTATTGTCTTTCTTTTGACAATGTTTATCAATCTTTGATTAAGTCTTTTGTTATAAGGAATACATGCCTTTCTTTCACCTTAATTGTAGTGGTTCCTCAGCATACCCTCTCCTGGTCCTGAGTCCTTGATGTTGTGAATCCTGCATAGACATGAAGTCCTGGATCCTTTCCTCATTCTCCGGGTCCTCTCGGAAGTCCTGGATACTTTCCTCTTCCTCCGGATCCTCTCGGAAGTCCTGGATCCTTTCCTCTTCCTCTGGGTCCTCTCGGAAGTCCGATGACCCAGAAAACGTCTGGAATTTATGCCATTTAGTGCTCTCGTCCTCGGTCTGGAGTAATGCTCATAGATGTAGATCACTTGTAGACATCTGACGATTTCTTTGTTACGGTAATTTTTAATTTGTTTTCCATTACTATTTTAAATCGAAATATTTATCGTAATGCTTTACAAGTTATGCTTAACAAAAAGTCTTATTGGTGTTAGACATATTGTCTAACTCTGTTCAAAGTAATTAAAATTTCGCGTCTCTGACGGACATAGCATTCCACCACGAATGAAGACTGTTAGAAGAGAGAGATTAGCTCTCCTGGGCTTGTATTTATATTCACCAAGAAAACTGCAGCTGTCGATTCAGGAATTAGCCTGTCAACAGTTGAACCATGGCGTGATAGCCCCCACTCTCGTCCTATTTCACATTTTTGCACTTTTTCGCTAATCGCACTGTTTAACGCGGATTTCACGGCGATAAAATACTGTCTAATTTACTGACGTATGTGATGTGCAATTATCATGATGCTCGCACCACTAGTGTAATTATAATGCTTTAAAAATCGCATAGAATTCACACTGCACTTGTGTCTGATTTTTACACATTTTTAGAAGTTTTTACCTTCTCGCTAACATCTATGGTTTGCTTAATATTAAATATATTCTTAATTTAGCATTGACTTGGGGTGAGGTTGAAAACTTTCAGGCTCAAACAGGCTTCACGCACACACACTATTTACTTGTGTACATGCATGCAGCGGTAATCGCATGATCCTGCGTGTTGACTCCTGTTTGCAAGCCAGCTTCCAATTTCACACCAGCTTGTCTATTATATATTATTAAAATTAAATTAAATATTTATTTTATATTATACATATGCGTTACAGCCTATGCTTGTATTGTCACAATAAATTATAACGTTGCAGAACTCAGACCCTATAAGGGATCCACAAATATAATATAGCTGTACGAGAAGTAAACTAATTTGAAGCATAATGATCAATAACTATACAAAGGTAATGAGAGAATAGAAAGAAAAATAGTAGACAAAGATAAATGAGTGAATAGACTAGACTGACAGACAAATGACTGTGACCCAACCCCAGTGATTGGCCAGATAAAGGCTATAAAATAAAAAGTAAACAAATAAAAAACCTAACTAATATTTCATTTTGTAGCATGTATTACCCAAGTTATGTAAAAGAACGTACACCACCAGTAATAAACATGTAAACCCATTGTTATTATATTATGATGATAAAAATATTACCAAGAAAGGGTAGAATAGAATCGAATTGTAAAGACTTGATGAAGGAATTATAGGGACTAATGTTAATAGCCCAAAAAAGTAACTTTACACAAAGTTGTATGATTAACTTTGTGATTTAGAATGTTATGTGTTTTAAAATAACATTATTGATATAAAAACAAACACATGAGGTTTTAAAAACTGACTTTAAAATTAGATTTGTCAAAACTAATTTAAACCAAGAGTGAGAGGTAGGTAGTGAGTGTTAATGATAACCAGTGAACCAAACTAATATATGATAGCAACAGTGATTGTAAAACTTAAAAAATTTGAAGATGAATCACTACTGTGAATTTAAACAGAGTGTATTACAAATGTGACTGTAATTTAATAAACACTTAACCAGTGTAATCAGTGAAGGTGATAGATAGGATAGGATAGGGATGAGTTAATATAAACAATTAATAGTAGTAATAAAAGAAAAGAACAGTGGGAATAAACAATACTAAAATGTTGATAGATAAACAATAAGAAACATTAGTAGTGTGTAGAACCTATGGTATAAGAATTATGTTAGACGATTATTAAAAGATAAGTTTTAGTAGAAAATAAGATCAATTTAAAAACCATATTGTTAGATTTAATTAAAGGAATTCTTTTGTTCAATTAAGAAATAATGTTAAATGCTCATACAAGTGGTAGACAACAAAGTTAGTATGTCAACCAATTTTATTGTGTTAATAACTAAGAAACAAATTACTTATGATTTAAATAATAGTAAAACATCGTATGTTACAAAATAGTAACAAGGATGGTGATCACAATATTGTAAATGGTGTCGTGACACCATGCACCAAAGTTGTTAGTTTATCTAAAAAAGTTGTATTTTAAAAGAAGGAATGGGGCTGGATCATGAGAAGACCATAAACCATTTTAATGTTATATGTTACCATAGAAAGATTCAGTGGTAAAAAGTTTGTGTAAGAAATATTAGAAAATACAGACAAGCAATTGTATAAGTTTAATAATCACTATAGTACTCACAATTGTAATAAGGTAGGAAAAAAGGATGTTAGACAAATGAACTAGCAAAGGTCAAGGAATGATTTTTTTAAAATTATAATAACATTTATTTATTGTAAAATGGCCTGAAGTCATTCAAAAGTAGACACTATAACTAAGTAATGGCAAACAGAACCTATGAAAGTAATAGGTAATGGTTAAATTGTGTAAATTAAGAAATTCCAGACATTTATAGCTTAGGCCTATAAAATGCCTAACTGACAAAATTCAGAAAAAGCAATTTATAAGCAATCAACCATTGTATTTGAGAAATAAGACAAAGTGACTTGTTAATTTCAATTATCTAACCATAAGAGTATGTCAGAAATAGAGTAAACATACAAAATAAGTGAAATATGTAATAAAATAACATTAGCAAATTGGTCTAAACGTTGATACAGGACCAAGCCCAGCATTATGGGATATCAAATTTTCCTTTGAAGGAAAATAAAGACATTGATGTTAATATCTCACACATTGGTAATAACACCAATGAATTATAGCAATTATAAAATATTAGGTCAATTTGGGTCCAAAAACCCAAGCTTTCATAACAATGTAAACAAAATTCTTAACCAATCAGAAGCAGGGAATTATGCTTGGAATTAAGAAAACCATTAGAATTTTTAGACAGTCCATTATTAACGCTCAAGGTATGCAGATGCCAAACTGAATCCGCTCTAATTAAAAAGTAATAAGAGGGAAATGTACTCAAAATGAACAAATATGAATAATAGAAATTGAATCTGGATCCATTGAACACATGATGAAATCATAAATCAAAATTAAATAATTGAAATTAAAAAAACATTGACTAAATAAAATAGAAAAAAAGAAAACCCAAATGATGAAGAATTAAATACTATAATCAACAATATTTTGAAGAATTACCTGGGACTAATCAGAAGAAACAACAAAATTTTGTTAAGTATAATGAATTCTATATAACTGCAAATAAAATTAATTAACTTTTCCACAACACAATAACTCTCACTCTGAACTTGGTATAATAAATTCTTTCAAAGATTAGTTGAAACTATAACTTCACAAACCATTATTGAAAAATGATTTAAAACTGCATCAGCCTATTTGAAACTGTAACTTAACCTCTATGCGATGCCTATAAGTCGACACACTTTTTAGACACTAAGAACCGAGTTGTAAGTTAACCTGTATAGTATTTAATTAACATTGACGTAAGGTGTGTACTTTCATAAACATCTTGCTTTATTTTGTTGTAATCCAAAAAACTTATTCATCGTTCTGAACAAAACATGTATCATTAACCAGAACGCTTGAAGACACGCCTGACCACCCGATGAGTGAGTAAAATTTAATAGCCGGAGCAAACTTTTTTATAATAACAAATATTTTGTACTTAACTTATAAATAATCAGCGAATCTGGACACTAATAAATTAGTACTGAACACTAATAATCGTTCCTTGTTTTATTTGATGTGTCTTAATAATTGTGTACTTTAGCAGTGAAGAACATTTTTTACCAGAATTATAGGTTGGCAACACTTCAGACTCCACTCGAGGTTTGAATTCACGCCAGTCCGTTTGGGTAAGTTTAAATTATTATCGAAGAAAAAGAAGACGATGCAGGAAGAAACTTTTAATTGTTTTTAGTAAAACAATTTGGCACCTATCGGGAATTAAGGTACATTAATATAAGGACAGGTAAGGAGAAGAACGATACACATTCGGTACTGGTTATTAATGCGTTCGTGATCGTCGCTGTTACTACAAGTCTCTACATTGTAGAAGGGATAATGAAGCAATAAGAAGATAGAACAGTCTCTGAAATTCGATTTTTTTCTGTAACCTAGAGACTGAATCCTTTATGGAGACTTTTATTTTACAAAGGATAGGCACCATGCTACAACACCTGATCAGTCATAAATTTCTGGCAGAAAATAATTTTAATGTTTGTCCCTGGGTAGTTAAGCCCAAGAACTACAGTTAAGATAAATTCAAGAATAAGATGACCATCACTAAAGACTGACATCATAACTAATTTTGCACAAACATACCGCAGGTATAATGTCTAGACGTCTATGAAACCCACAAGAAAAGCATTAAAAACACATTAAACTGATTGTAAAGAACAAGGGATACCATACTAAATATCAATGTAGTAAACACTGTCAATAGAATTTTGTAGAAAAATGTGGGTTAGTATTAAATTCCAATAATTTGGACACCTCTGTACACTCTTACTATGGGATCGTAGATACAGATTTTTATGTTTTTTTGTTTTATATACTTTGATATTACTACATCCCATTCAATCTCTTCATGGCAATTTTTCCCTGTGTTATTCTATTTCTAATGTCTTTCTTGTGTCTGCTACATGGACCATTACTCCCATAAAGATGTCTGAACATACATTCTCCAGGAGCTACAAACACATAGATATTTTGTTTCCTAAATATTATTCTTCTACCACATTTTTCATATTCCTCATATATTTTCCTGGTAAAGTACTGTTGATTGTCTCTATCCTCTCCCATCAGGACTCATCATCACCACACTGCAAGCTGTACGTAAAGTATAGTTTGATTTAAACTGGAATGGTATTGGAAGTCAGGAACATTATTGCCAGACAGTGTTGTGTATCACATCCATAGCAAACGTACAATTTGACTGTTGTTATATTCATTTGCTTTTTTTTTGTATTTTTTCTAATAATATGTATCTAATGTACATAAAATGTATATGGTTTTAAAGAAGAAAGTTGACGGTTATACTACAGTATAAATATTAGGCTAATTGGAATAAATTTAATATTTTTTTACTCTTGTTACAACAGGAAAATATTTTTAATCATACAAAAACCAAACATACAAAAAGTAGTAAGAGAGAAAGTTTTTTATTTTTTCGACAGTTAAAAACTTCTAGCGGGAACATTTTACCAAAAAGTCCATATTTTATTTTGATTCGGAATTTTATAATTTTGGGACTACTCATTTACAAGTGAGAGTGATTTTTCTGATCATATCATTAACTTTCTGCAGGTTGTGCGCTGTATGCAGTCGTCATGACACCACACCATAAACACCATAACTGATCAATGCTACTCTGGTATCAGACTAGTTCAACATCTGAAGCTACATTATTTGATTATTTCACTGCTGTTTAATTAATGAATTGCTTCTTAAACAAAACAATTAATTATTTTCCTTTACATTTACAGATACAGTTAAATTTTTGTATTTTTTTCTACATGGTGTAATGGGGCAGAATGGGGTATTTTTATTTTATTAAAATTATGTCATTTTAACTGTGATCCCCATGTATAAATACGGTAGCAAGTCCACTCCATAAAACGATTATAGTCAAACAAAGAACAGTGGAATGCGGCGTGTGTGCGACAACGCAGTAGAATTCCCAGAATTATAGGGTGGTGTGACACACCAGTGCGCGCGAACACGAGCAAGTGCGCAGACAGGACGCTTAGACACCCAACCAACATAGCCCAAATGTAACAAATTTTGTCAACAACGTGCGAGGTTGCTGACGGAAGTCTGACGAAACCACACCCATTTGAGTGACGTGACGAAGGGCAGTGTAATTTCGTCAACGCTAAACACACATGAAGAACACATACTTTGAGTACATTGACGAACATTTTCACCCAAGAAGGCATTGATTTCCTATCCAGCAACTCGACGTGGGGGGAGATTGGGGGATGACGCTCGATCTCAGTTGAATTAAACTCGCATCCCGGCCGGGATCTAAGAAAAACATGTGCACACCAAATTTAAATTTCTTATGTAAAAGTGTTAACCATCATTTAAAAGTGAACAGAAATAGCAGAATAAAGTCAGTGAAGTAAACGGGAAAAATGAAAATGTGAATTAAAGAAAACTTTCGGACATATAAACACACGCAGCACATGGCAACGAGAGGAATGACGCCGGTTGGGTAATCTACTATCAATCCTAATAATTTCATTTTAAAAAGGGTTCAAACCAATTAATCAAGGCAAAATGGGGTTTTAAATGTTATGAATGTTGCGTGTGAGCAGGCTGGGCTGCTTTCTTTAATATAAGGTGTTTATTTTAACTTTTATTTATATACGATTGTTTTATTAATATTTAAAGAAATTTTTTTGTTTTTGTATTAATTATGTCAGAGGGAGAGAAATGAATAGTTCGTAACCTGAAAGTAGTTTTAAAGAATAAAATAAAATTTTAGTTGTCTTACACTAACGCGAGTTGCGTGTGTTATTTTCACAACCTCAGAATCACGTTTGCATTCACAGTTCGTGCTGGGATCTTGGACCCGAATTTAAGGTAGGTGTGAAGGTAACTATAATTTTATAATTGTGTAATTATTTGTATAATCACAGATGATGCCCAAGAACAGTGACTCGAGTTGAATATATTAAATAATTGATTAATTCTCAATAAATATATAATCACAATGGCTTTAATATAAATGACACACTTCAAATAAGAAATTATTAAAAAAAAAATAATCATGACAGATCAACACCCAAGTTCCTAAAGCTAACAGACAGCAGTCACAACCTTGGAAGCCGACACACCACTCAAATTATATTCCACACAGCTATTCATTTCGTAGAATTCAACTACTGAAAACCACGAACTAAAACCAGCAGTAAAATCACAAGTGAAACGAAAAATGTTACCACACATGAAAATCATAATGGTGAAACCATTATGTTCCAGGTTAAGAGAACTGGCAATGCACACCAATGGTTTTTTGGGGATTGGTTATGGGTGGGGGTGTGTGGAGATGGAAGAGGGTTGACGCGAGATTCTGAATTGTGTGCGTTGTGTATTATTGTGTCGAATAGTGTGTTGGATTTGAAATGTAATTTCACAGAACAATACGAAATATACAAACACAACCAAACAACATACTCAATGAACAATTATAATTCAAATCCAGCACACTATTCAACACAATAATACACAACGCACACAATTCAGAATCTCACGCCAACCCCCTTCCATCTCCACACACCCCCACCCACAACCAATCCCCAAAAAACGGTTACAGATTACCAACGCCTTGATGCTTTCTGCATTTATACCTCACTGATGAAGGAGCAAACCACTCCAAAATGTGCGTATGAGGATATAACAATTTCCATAATGTTGATTAGACGAATCCATGCCGAGCCTCCCGTGCTATATCACACAAAATCCCATTCCAGTTTAAAACGGACTACAATTGGTAATTTGAATACTTAAGATTGTCGTACATTACCAAGGGCTGGGATACAAAGTTAAATAAATTTTCAGACCCTGGGTTGAGTTGAAGGTGATTTAATAACAGAAACATGGTGTCACGGCTGAATATTTATAACAGAATATCAACTGATTTGGAGGCTGGTAAAAACAAAGTGCAAAAAATTAACTACTAACTATGCAATTCCAACTAGACTGTACCTTTGAAGATTCTGATTCAGGATGGAGAACAAATAGTATGGTCAAACAAATACTGACTTGTCAGTACCTGAGGATAGGAAAATGGCCAATAAATCCTACATCATATTATTCTAACAGCAAAAAGAGAAATAAGCAACACAAAGCCGAAATAGGTCTATAAACACGAGCTTGAATCTAATGGTAAAACAAAACCCCATAATGGTAACAGAAATAAGGTATATAGGCCTACATGGAATGATGGTAAACTATGAAGACATAGAAACTCCAAAATAAGATAAGAACACAGTTGAAGATCACTAATACAAGATTCTGAAATGGAACAATGTAGACAGTCACACGTTTAGGCCAGTCTCTCATGAATCAGTGTGGTGTCAGTACAACATAGGCTACACTGGACTGAACTCTCTGATAGTAAAACATGTATATGACACTCTCATAATGTTGTTCCTCTTGAGATGTATGTTGTTTTATATGTATTTATGGTTAAGAAGAGAAATGAAATGGTACTGGTTTGCCTATATTCATAGAAATGATAATATCTGATTTTCATAGTAGCTAAAGAATTAATGGAACCTAATAAGAAATTTTAATGTACATCTAGAATGACAATGGTCACTTTTGATGAACTTTTTAAGAATATATCTATCCACAAATTAAAAATAGGAGGCAATATGTTAGTGCTGAAGAAAGAATAGTAAGTCCACATATTTTTAATGTAAGACAAACTTTATTTTTTGATAGTTCTAACCACACTCTGCATCGTGTCTTAACGAGAAAAGGTTAGCAAAATTAAAAATGTACATGTGTTCGGTTTTTTTCTACTTAAATTTAAGTCAGTAAACATGAATAACAGCAAATGGAGGAGGAGGAGGAGGAGGAGGAGGGGGAGGAGGAGGAGGAGGAGGAGGAGGAGGAGGAGGAGGAGGAGGGGGGGGAGGAGGAGGAGGAGGAGGAGGAGGAGGAGGAGGAGGAGGAGGAGGAGGAGGAGGAGGAGGAGGAGGAGGAGGAGGAGGAGGAGGAGGTCGTCAGGGAGGATGACTGACCTGGGTTAGTCAGCTGATGTTAAACTGAGTTACTGTTAAGTAACGATTTTACACTGATTTAACAATTTAGACTTAAAAATTTATCAGCAAAAAATTATACTAGAATACTTGCAAAGAAACGCAAACTAACATTTTTTGTAAACAAAATGTTGATGTATCACATATTTCTTCAATACACTAAAGATGAAGATATCCTTAAGAATCCAGAATGATTTCTTTTCAGTTAATTACCAGTCCTATACCTATGGATTCAGCTAGAGTTCATATCATTACAATATGATTAGGATTTTATGAAAGTTCAAAAATGTACATAATTAGGAAGGCATAAAACTAGATTGAGTAAATTGCATACACTTCTGTGTATGGTTATGATCCAACACTTGATCACACAGTTATACACCATACCTTGATCATCTGAGGTACTGAAATCTTGCTGATAAGTTTAGCAGCTTCATCATCACCTGTGATACCGAGCACTGCCGCCAGATCATTATAGGCGGAAACTTTTGATGCCTCCGATGGTGCAGTTCCAATTTTATCAGATTTTACACGACCTAATATTCTGCACAGTAATACAAATCTGTGATCTGTCTCAAAATCTGACGCCCGAATGCGCCCTGCACATGTCCAGTCAGCCAAAACTGTTACTATCTGTAATAAAATAAAACATGTTTGTTACTAACTTTCTACAGTCTACTTGCTATTGCCACTTTAATGCTTACAGCAAATGTTATCTTGTAAGCGTTTTACGTTCAACTTTATAGAACTATTGAAATGGAATTCCATAAAGTAATTCAACTGCATTCCTTAGAGCTTGTTGAACTTGTGCCTTATGTAATCCATCTTAATGACAACAAAATATAACCATACAGTTCAATGCATTTATACTGTCTGCTTTAACTTGTAGATAAAGTGTGGCATTATCAGGAAAAGAACGACCATGTGAAGGGCAGTGCAGTTGCATCAGGTGCTGTGAAAAGGGGGGTCTTTATTCATTTATAGCTGGTAAAATAAATCAACATGAAAAATAGGCCTAAAAACACAAAAACATGTATTGTAGATCTTTACAGACACCCTTACCCGCCTGAATATTATTCTTTGACAAGATCATATTCAAGTTAGATTCGGATGATTTTACTGTTTTTGTTATTTAACTAGGCATTCAAGGTGTACAAAAAATAACACAAAATTTAATTAATAAGAAATAAGAATGAAATTATCATTAACCAAACCACTGAAAAACTTTAAGACACAATTATTTCTAGACTACGAACGTAAAAGGACTCTAAATAAGTACATAATACTTTGTGTGTTTGGTGAGGGGTTGGAGGGAGATGAGTAGAAATAGGTGTTGGGTAAATGGATTTTCAATGGCAGGAGGGGGCAAAGATAGCCGGTGCCAAAATCTCAAGGAACGTGTCTGAGAAAAGTATAGTAAACAGAATTAGTCCAAGACCATATCAACACATTGATAACACATATTAATGTTCACAGCATATGTTATACCAACATGTAAGATGTATAGTATAAAGATTATAAATGTTCATTATTTGGGGGGGGGGGACAAACACGGTTTTTAAAATCAATATTAATGTGCAGTACTTACTTAATAATTATAAAAATATGGCAATTTTTTTTTACTTGTGGGCTACACTGTGAAATGACATTATTTTATGAAAATCCTCCTATTTTGATAGTAACAGTGGTCGATTTTGATAGTAATTTTGATAGTGGTCAATGGTGCCTGTATGCACGCAGCCAAACAATACACAGTGTCGTCAGGAGCTGGTTATGTTTTCAGTCATTTGGGTTTATGATGGATGCTCAGCACACATTGCTGCATACAGAATAATGTTATGCTTATAACACCCTCTAATGGATGTTGACACTATTCAGTATGTCTATGGCAAGCCAATGACAGAACAGTTATGATCATGTCCAGTAGGTGTTTACTAGCTGCTAACTTATGACAAGCTGACATGTCAGGTCGAAGGAATGATAATAATAACAAATTGTCTCGCTATACTATAATAAGTTACTGGTTATTCGCAAGTGTAATGAAAATTACTTAGTAATGGGGCATTTAAAGAAATGATAATGCCTATAAAAATAAATAACTTATTAAACCTTCACTAACTAATAGCAAGAACAGAATTTTTCAGATTCTATTAAACTTTCTTCACATTTTCACTTACACTCTACTACTGAAAATTGATTAGAACAAAAATTATAGTAAAGTATTTCATATCAACACAACTGTAAAAGGTTATAAAAAGAAAAAAATTATACTCACCTTAAGAGCGTGTTTCCTGGAAACTTTCGTTGATTCAACCACTGATAATAACTCATTTACACTTTTTGCTGCTCCAATTTGTTGACTAAATGTATCCACAATATCTTTTCCTTCCACCTCTGCAGATTTTAATGACGCAAAAACAGATGCCACTAGACTGGATGACTTAAATTCTGTGGCTGGTGTTTTACTAGTTTCATTTTTGGCTGATGTCTCGGACGCTTTTTCAGATTGGAGTTTTTCACCAACTCCAGATGTCACACTAACTGCTAATGGCGATGACGAACTTGCCTGCTGAAATTGTTTCAGTAGATTCACTGCACCACGGAGTTGAAAGTAACGCATCATCATAATGGTGTTTCTGGTATGCATACATCAACAGTACACACTCCTGGAAATAACACACTCTTTTTAGTTTATTAATGATTTCAGTGGTTTAGACATGCAAAAAAATGGACAGAACACTTTTGAGTTTTGGTCGCATATCAAAGGAATTGTGATCTTTTTGTCAAAGGCTCACTGCCATGTGGACAGAGCATGTTTGTCTTTAATTTTAGTACTGCCACTGAATAATCTACCCAGGTCACACATTACCAGTTTACACATTCTATGCACATGCATATACATCATTTTTTTATTTTTGCTTGTTTTGTCCACACACAATTTTGTGAAAGTGTTTAAAGGGTAAATTATATGTTTGGATTTTTTGGGTTATTTTTTATGTTTCAATAGATGCTTGGATCCACACCATTACTTTTGCATTATTCCAACAGAACCTTATATACTAGAAACCACTGGCAAACACTTCTGAACAATACAGTGAACAGTCAAAAGATGACACAAGAGACTGTGCCATAGCATGGTATAAAAAAATGTAACAGAAATGATCATTTTCAAGATCAACAATAAACTTGAATATATACAACAGGCTGATAATATCCATATATACATTTATTAAAATGCATAACTTGTCTTTTGATGAAACCTACAGAATGATATCTTATGAGTCTTACACAACTTAAGTAGTTTGTACTGAATACGAACTCTGTGTGTGTGTAATATGGATGGACTCATGTACTTGTAAAAGATGGTGGTATGTGCATACTACTGTAAAAGATGACGGATTCCTCTGTACCAATAGCATGGTAATAAGTGTACTATAACCCTTTAGACCACCAAATATTAAAGGACAGCAAACAAAAGAACCAGTGCTGAGCTACATATCCTCCACATTATACTTGCAAACGAGTGCAGAGATACCGTTATGTACAACTGCAATTACTGTGCCATGTATCACCTGGATCTGTCTTGAGACCTGTGTGTTTGCTTATTTACTCTAATATTTGCATTAGAAAACAATATTCATGTATCACTCTGGATTTCTTTTCCATTAACAACTTAAAACTAAAGCATCACATTCACAATTGTATGTCTGTGTACTGCAAAGCAGTGAGACAAATAACAGAAGCATAGATGGAGAGGTACATGTAAATGGGAGGGAATGGGAATGGCGGGTAACAGATGAATGGAAAGATGTGCAGTTTAGTTCTTTTGTTTGTGGTTACATTGAGCCTCCAGGTGGTCTAGTGGCTAACGCGGGCGATTGATGCGCTCGTGGTCCCGGGTTCAATTCCCGGCGGAGGTTCCGTACGGCGTGCACTCAGCGTCGTGAGGCAAACTGAGTAGGCGCTGAGATAACAGCGCCGCCTCCTGGCTGTGAATACCGCAACTAGCGGCTGGTGGCGCGTAGTACTAGCCATACACCGTCACACTAACACAAAAGCCGTGCGGTACGCCTTGGTCCTTAACGGACTGTTGAGCGGAGGTTTAATTTTAATTAATTTGTGGTTACATTATAACATTACATCATTCACTGAAAAATTGGATCTTACATATGACACACTGACTTCTTCAGTTTTTTTTCAAGGACAGAACTACAGAGCATTAAGTACTGGCATCTTTTGAACATCTGTTCTGAAAACAACTCCAAACTTTGAATAACTATGCACACCAAACTTACCAAATCTATTGCTTGTATGAACATGTTTTTTTTTTTTTACTCGAGGTCATACATTTGTGAGGGTATCCATTCGCATTAAACAAACCTAATGTTTTTTGTTTTCTGTATCATTCCCTTTCTTACGCCAGCACAAAACATAACTATTAGCATTGGAATTATTGGTTAATGGACACATAGAATTTTGATAACAATTTTTTTCTACCGTTATCACTAATTTTTTTCTTATGGCTCTGGTATCTTTAGTTTTTATACTAAAAAATGTAAAAATCTGAGTGAACTTGCATGACAGACAAATGCCCCATTGTGAAAATTATGCTTATAAATCAAAACTACTGTAAAACTATAAACAGCATAGGCAATTTTAGTAGAAACAATAATGTATCACAAAGTCGCATACCACGATCCTCTTAACAAAAAACACAAAATAGTAAAAGATCACATGTTCGAGACATAGGCTTACACACACAATTATTTAGTATGTTCGTTTCAATTGACTATACTGATTCATAAGACGAAAATTTCTAGCGTTCCAATTTACTTTACATAACATCTCATGAATCTTTCTTTTTCCAGAATTAAATCGATGGTATATCTTTCTTTTTGCAGATAGTAAATCAATCCAAAATTACCGGTAACTGGGTTAAACAGTATATTGCATGATTTTAGTGTACACTAAGATCATTACGTGTTGTACCAAACTTTCAATGTTTGTTTGTTTTAATTAATACATAATACAATAATATCGTCTCGCATAAATATTTACTACACACCTTAAAACAAAAAATTTACAACTTTATCAAAGATTTAAGGTTAAACGGGTTAACAGTTTTTGAAAACCTTCACTTGATTTCAGTCACACTGATATTAATACTTATAGTTATTATAAAACACAGGCATTGTAAATTAATTACCTCTGAAATGTAATACCCCTAATTAAAATACAACAATCACATTTTAACGAGAACACTTCGTTTCCTCAACCGCCATTGTATTTTGGAAGATGTGTTAAGTGTTGGTTAAGTGTTAAGAGCAACTTATTTCGCAGCTGTTTATCAGCTGATCGTAGTCATAGCAACCTTGACTGTTAGTAAATGATAAAAAAAATTAAGTGCCTAGTGCCCATCGTACCTTTTGTCACTGTGTTACGGTTCTGTATGTTTGTGCTGTGTTAGGTTAAGTTTTATATTAAAATATGAGTAAATTAGAAAAGTGTTCAGAATTCTTAGAAACTTACAGTGGCAGAGACAAAGTTATGAGACTTTTATGTTACTCGGCACAGTTATTATCAGGTTTAAATAACTCGAAAAGGTTAGATAAGTTTAGTGATCATTTAAGTGAATGTAGGACAGTGTTAAGGTTATTTGATGATTTACCCATGTTGAACTACACGCTGATGTATGGCCTTGGAAAAAAGGTGAGAATTTGTAAAAGGTTTCACTTTGTTGTTTATAATAAATTATTTTCTTTTATACCTTGTGTATTTCGTTAGGCCAAAGTGTATTTGAACGTTGTTGATGTCTTTCTTACTCCCCAGGTCTACACGTTTTTTCTAGTCAAAGTAACAGAAATTTGGGTAAATTTGTTATTAATATACATAAATGTTCTGTAAAATGCTACATAGATATTATTATATAGATCATAAGTATACAGAAGTTGGAAAAATCGGTTGTTTAGTATTAGAGAATTGAACACTGGTCAAGTATATTTTCCTCTTTGTCATTTTTGATTAAAAATAGATTATGCCAAAATATTGGTATAGCAGGCTGGATGATTGGGCCTCATTACAATGTTTACGTCAAGTCAAATGTTAGACAAATTAAAAATTTACAAAAATGTTTCTATAGGAAAAAATAGTTATGTTCCAATGATGTTAGAGAAAACTCCAAAACATAGTTGATATGGTTACTAGTAAATGATTAGACCTAGTGGGGGATATGAGGGGAGAACACTAGGAAAACGCTGTATACCTGAGACGCAATAAGTGTGACAAATTACCAAGGAGAGACGTGTCAGTTTTGCAGGTAGCCTATTTAAGAAACTGGTCAGGATGGGTGAAATAAGTCCTGTGAATTGTCTGCATACTAAATGCTGTTATGGAAAAGGCCATTAAAAACGGAAGGAAATGTCAAAATTCTACAAATAGGCCTATTTGATATGTCATTAATACTAATAAGGTCCCTGAGCAACAGAACTTGCTTATTATTTTGAATGAAATACATTTATTATTAGACAGATTTCAGTATTAAGGTACATACTTTTTCAGTTATCCAAAAATTATGTATCTTGGTTAAACTATTATTTTTTCCAGTACAATAAGAATTGTAAAGCAGACAATCATACAAGAAACACTACAAATTCTGAATTACTGCATTGGTTTTGTAGTTAAAATAACAGTGACCAAATGGCAAATATTATAAAAATTATCTTGTTGTTGCATCCTCTTCGTTCACTTTATTAATTTAATAATATTCTTCGTATTGTTTAAATTAGCAGCCATCCTTACTATTTCTTTTATGAATTCCGTTAATTTCTTCATTCTTGACTTATAATTTTTTGTAACCTTTTACATTTCGTCATTTTTTAGTGTGTTATTCTTATTATTTTAATTTATTTTTGTTTATTGTTTAATATATAATAAAATATTTCTTTATTTGTAAAATCCACTTTTATATTCATTAATTTATTTTTATCTTCTTTTTTAACTTTAAGTATTTCTAGTTCTTCTTATAATTTTCTTTTTTGCGGATTGTTTTCTATTTTGATTATTTCCATATTTTCATTGGGATTTATGAATTTATGGCCTGATTCGTTGAAATGTCTTGCATATAGTGAGTTCGTTACTCTAACCCCTTCTCCTTTTGCGTGTTCATTCATTCTAATTTTAAATTTTCTTCCAGTTTCGCCCAGATATATCTTATTACATTCCCCACATTTTAATTTGTATACGCCGCTTTTTTCTGTTAATGGAATTTCTTCTGTTTTATCATTTTTTATATATTCGAATACATTTTTCGTTTTCTTTATTCCTATCTGTATTTCATATTTTTCGAAACATTTTTGTAACATTTTTGTTTGATATCCTATGTATGTTATTGCTCCTTTATATTTCTTTTCTTCATTTGTTTTTCCTTTTTTGTTATTTTCTATTTCTTTATTTTCCTCTATTTTCTTAACTATTCTATTAATTATTTTAGGGTTGTAATTATTATTTTTTGCTATTTGTTGTATTTTCTTTAATTCTTTTTGTTTGAGTTCTTCATTTTCTAGATAATTTATAGCTCTATAGCAAAATGAACCATGTGTTTAGTGTTTAGTTTTCTACTTTTAGGTAAGTAGTGTAATATTTCCACATAGAACACAACATGGAAATATTACACTACTTACCTAAAAGTAGAAAACTAAACACAGCTGAACAATTTGAAATATACAGATATCACACACTACAACCAAACAACATATTAAATGAACAAATACATTATAAATCACATACACTATTCGATACACTGATCCACACACACAATTCGAACCTCAGCGCCAATCCCTTCCCACCATCAACCCCCACCACACACACCATTTTTCCGTAACGGTTATTCTGTAATCGACAATCAGTATACACCCACTGAAGAAGAGAAACAACATCTCGAAACGTTTGGGAAGTGACAACAGTAAGTTCATTAGTGAAAGTTTATATATATTATCAAATATTATAGTCATTGTTTTCAAGCTTATGTTTATTTCCATAGACTTCTGTAGACACACACCTAACATTTTTTACAAATATACATAATGCGGAAAAAGTGTTACATAATATGGAATATTCTACAAGTTTCTTTAATATTCCAGCTGTAATGTGTGTGTGTATGTGTGTGTGTGTGTACATAATGCTGCTACTGTGTGATGAAAGCCAATTATGCATCAACTATCAGGTCTACACCAGACCATACCGATCAGCGCAGTCTGTTCAAGGACACTGTTTCTAGTAGATTCTCGAGAGCGCCTGTTTGTTTAACAAATCATCCAAAGTGACAGATTATTCTAGAAATCAGCGGGGTATAAATACAGCCATTCAGTGATGGTCAAGTTAGTTATTGTTGGGTGATTACACAGTGCGGTTCGAAATATTGTGGCGAAGTGTTATGTGTTTTATAATAGTGTGGGACAATTGCAGGGATGTGGCAAGTTGATGTTTTCCTGCATCTGATGCGTTCGCATCAGTTGGATTAATCAGATGCAGAACATTAGGTTGTTGTCTGGCTGATTCACTGCTACAGAGTATTGACTAATCTCTAAATGCGCACTATTTGTCATACAACTGATGCGTGCCTACCTAATGTTTAAATTTAAATTCCTGTACATTAGCAGAGTCTAATAAGGATGTATAAATACTGCTAGCTAAAAATTTACTTTCATGCTACATCTAATTTCCGTTGCTTAATTATTTTAAATATAAAAAAACCTTCACTCCACTCACATCCTGTGTTTAGTAATTTTCATTCATTCGCCTATTTGACAATGGCTTAGTTAGTCAAAACAGCTGTCAGAGTTAATTAAAAAATTTGTGAAACTTACCAAGTGTTTTTATATATTTTACAAAACCTTTGTATTAAAAAAATGTAATGAAAGGATATAGGGTAACAAAATTTACTATTCAAAAGGATTTATTAAATTTATTTATGATATCAGTATTTACTAATTACAACATTTGTTAAGAAAAATATATTGATTTTAAGTACTTTCTTTTAAAAACCTGTCGGACTTTTTTTGTTTTTAATTGTGTCCTCCTGTCGAGTCCTCGAAAGTCCTGCTTTCGAGAATACCCTCTTGCAAGGAACTGAAGTTGCTACCATTGGGAAATGATATTTTAAAATTGTTGCAAGATAGGGATAGTGGTGACTACTTTCTTGCCACCATTTTAGTAAGTCATCTTTTCTTTTTATAACACTTTCTTGTGTATATCTGCAATATTTTACAATATGATTAGTAAAACATTCACAATATTTAACAATCATAAAAATAATATTTTTACTATATTTTACTTGTACTAAAAATTAATTGACTAAAAATTCAAACATTTAATTTAAATAAATAATTAGGATAATAGTTTAACAATAATAATAAATATTAACCATAGTTTTCATGAGACTTACCTTTGAACCTCCATAATAGCAGAACATATTGGATTGGTCTGGGGTAGATTTTCCATTTTGCTATCAAAAAATCCTCATATTGATAGTTTCTTTTTCTTTTTCTTTTTGGGTGGTTCTTCTTCTTCTAACAATTGCAATTTCTTTACCTTATTGTACTCTTATACAACAGGTTTTGTAACAGTATCTTTAATAGATTCCATTATTGTCTGAGAGGTAAATGCGTGTTGTTTGAATCGTGGATCCAAAAATGTATAAACTTCAACTGTTTTACTGTGCTCTATATTTTTTAATCTAGTTGAAATTCCTTTTTGAAGATCTGCTACTACTGTAAGGATATCTGAATGGTTAGGTTTTTCATGAGTATTGAGCAGATGTGGGCAATACCTGCCATTAAAACAGTTATTTGGCTTCCCGTAAGAAAACACTCTCTGCTCATTTCACGTGTTATACTGTCAAAAGGCTCCAACACCTCAACTAATTCACTGCACTTTTTCCATTCATCAGGAGTCAGGTTTAGAGCATCTTTTTTACTCAAAGCCAGAGAGGTTTTTACTGCATTCTGTAGTAAAACTATTCGTTGTAGCATTAGAAATGTTGCATTCCAATGAGTTGGTATATCCTGTATAAGTTTTTTTGGAATATTGTTACCACAGTCTCTTTGAAATTTCATAAGTTTTTCCGTGGCTAGATTGCTGTGTTTAAAAAAGGTAACTATGTACCTAGCCTTAGCATTGTGAACAATCAGGTTAATTGTGTGGGCATAACAGCCAAAATGTTTCCAGTTTAATTCATTTATTGCCAACAATATTCGCAGCATTGTCACTCACAACAATTAAAAATTTATCTGTTAAACCGTAACTGTCAGTAATTTTCTTTATTGTTTCCGCCAAATGCTTACTTGTATGGGATCTCTCAGTGGGCAAACAATCTAAAAGAATTGACTCCAGTTGGAAACTGCCATTGATAAAATGAGCAGTTAATGCTAAATAGCTGTCACTGTTTGACGAACTCCAGCAATCGGTTGTTAGGCAAACCTGTACTACTTTTTTCATCATATCAGCAACTGTGGTTTTACATGCCTCGTAGGCTGCAGGTATAAAATTACTTGCAATTAATTTTCTGCTTGGCAAGTCATAGGATGGATTGAGTGCATTCATAAAAGCCTTAAAACCAGAATCGTCCACGATCAAAAACGGTTGAAAATCTTGTGTAAACATTTTTAACCAATTTTGATCAATTTTTTATTTTTAGTAATGGTGACTTTTTTAGGTATGTATGATGTAATTGATGATTGAGATTTAGGCTGAGAACTAATATTATTCGAAATGGTGTCAGATTTGTTGTGACTGGAATTAGGTTGTAATTCAGGTTCTAATTGTAAGACATGAACACTTTTCTCAACATCAACAGATGATTTGTTAGGACTATTAGCAGATACATTTTTTTCATTAGAAAATGACTTAATTACATTTGATTTAAGTTTTAAATTAATAGTTGGGTGTTTCTTTATGATATGCTTTTTAAATTTGAGATGGTGCCTCGATAAGACATTACCAATCCACATTGGTCACACCTAGCTGTTTTATTTTCGAAGTCTTTAACTATAAAATAATTCCAAATAGGGCTATTTTTTGTCTATCCATGGCTTAAATTAATACTCACCCACTTTAGTCGTAAACAATCACCCTCCCTGCCAACAGCACAACATACATAATATTCAAAACAACTATCATAAAACACGGAAAAGAAGGAATCAAGTTAGAACTGAAAAGTACATTGTAGTGGCTTTTGACAAGCGACAACTCTCATCAGATAAGACGCATTAGCTGTCAGCTGGGCAGTGGTGGGGACGGCCAGGCAGGCTTGTCTGCTGTTGCTACCTAATGCGAGACATTAGTAGTTTCCTCGCATCAGTTGTGCAGCGCATCAGTTGCGTCGAGTAAGCTGATGCGAAACATCTGATGCTGTTGTTTCGGGCCATCCCTAGATTGTAATACAATTGTGTTTTATATTAGTTGACATTTTTATTGTGTGTGAACAATTTTTATTTGATTTGTTGTAAGAGACTATATTATTGATTACAAACTGTTTAATTTTGATAATTAAAGCTGGTGGTAGTGACTTAATTTGTGTCTTGTATTTTATTTTTCCACTGTACCATACGACGATCACTAGACCGTCGTAACAATATATAAAGTTTTTTTGCAAGAGGCATTGATAGATGTTAAATTTGTCACATTATTAAAGATATCAAATGTATATTTTGAATAAAATGTCTCTTAATTTGATGTCCTACATATACTTTACAATGTTCTTAAACTTTTAACTTTAATTTTTGGCCTATTGTCCCCGTAAGGTAAAAATTCAGAATAAGTGTACATTTGGATTTGGGTTAAAATTCCCTTTAGACTAATTTCCCTGTACGGATTTTTACAAGTTTTTATTGTTTTTTTTTTGTCAGGCCCTAGTACCCTAAAATTTGAAACTTCAGAAACTGGACATTGTATTCAGATTTTGATCAAAATTCTCCAATTTGATACCCTACACATTTTTGTGATTGTTTATAAAAATTTTCCCCTCCTATTTTTGCCCCTTACCCTTCACTATTTTTTTGGGATGGGATTGATCTCAAAGACAATAGTGGTCTGTGGAGTGAAACTACTATGTTATTTTAAAAAAATAAAATAATTGTAAGGAAACAATCATTACTATTTTTTTTTTTTACACGACTGCCAAAAATAAAAAGGAGTGTTATGTTTTCAGTAGTAGGGTATGTATGTATGTATGTATGTATGTTTGTTCCACTGTAACTTTTTAACGGCTTTACCGATTTTGATGTTCGATGGCTCGATGGATTCCTTACTTCACCAGAAGTGTCATAGGCTATATATCACCGTGAGTTGACTTCCGGTTTTGACCAGAAGTGAATACAAGTGATCGGTTCTAAGGATTTTTTTTGTTCGTTTATTGGTCAATCAGGTGGCGCTAGTGGAAGGTATTCTGTAAAGTTCACTCCAGATAGGGCTCGCGATTTAAGACCACGCTCACTAATATTATAGTAGCGCGCTATTGTGTAAGAGTATAGATGTGCTCTCCGTGAGAAACGGAGGCAGAGAGAAATATATATAGCAAACCTATATATATATATATATATATGTATATATACATATGTATATATACAGATATACAGATATACTTTCAGATCAGCTGTTCTCTGTTTCTCACGGATTGCACATCTATACTCTCACACAATAGCGCGCTAACATAGTATTAGTGAGCGTGGTCTTAAATCGCGAGCACCATCTGCAGTGAGCTTTACAGAATACCTTCCACTAGTGCCGCCAATAATATCCCATATAGTAGGTATCACGAAATAATATCATATAGTAGGGATTCCTCATGAAAAGTGATCTTTGTTAATACTTGCTTTCCTGAGTTAAGGTACCGGATGTTGAGAATTGATGATAATGCAAACGAGCCATACAGAAATATTTTTGACTGCTACGTTGCCAGGCCTCACGCGCTCGAAGAATCAAGTTTGCAAGCGAGTCTGGTATGAGCCTATGACGCACAACAGATTCGCACAGGATGCTGATGGTTACGAACAGGCTCCAGAAGAAAATGCCTCTGTATCACTCTTCTTGATAATCAGGGAAAAATGAAAAAGCGTAAGCGCCCAGCTGTCTTACGAACTAGGTATTACACACCAAACTCAGATCCGGAAGCATATTATTATTCTCTTGTAGTCACGCACATCCTTTCTGCTCTGAATCTGAATTGATGGAGGGGTATAACAGTGCAAAACAAGCGTTCGTAGCAAAACAAAGTTTGTTACGACCAGTGCAAGGTGGAAACAAAGTGGAGGAAATGGCTAGGTGGGAGGAAGAGATTCAGCAAGCTGTAGCTAGAATTGTAGCAGAAAACCTAGCTAATGAAGTTAATTTAGATGCTGACGTGGTCGAAAATAATATGCGTGAAATTTTCGAACAAAACCTTATTGAAGAACATAATGATGAAATTGCTTTACCTAACGAAGATGGTGAACCTGAAATACATAAAATGACGGATCAACAATATGCCGCAGCAGTAAACTTAATGAATTTTCAACAGCGCCAATTGTTGAAAATGATTTCAGACAGATTGCTTCCAAGTGAAAATACAATACTGAGCCATACGTGTGTTCATTACTGGAGGAGCAGGCACCGGCAAAACCTTTACTCTGAAATTTATTGTAGAACAGATTCGTCGTCTTTCTCGTTTACTTGCAAGCAGAGCTGTTACGGTAGCAGCACCCACAGGTGTCGCTGCAAGATTGATTGGAGGTAGCACTTTGCACTCTACTTTTGCCCTTCCTATCGAAAAAGGCAAGGTGACAGCTCTTCGCCCTCTTACTGGTGAGCGTCTTCAAAGGGAACGGCTAAGGTGGAAGCATATTAATTGGCTAATCTTTGACGAAATCTCAATGGTACCCTATACTACCCTAAGAAATATTCACTTAACGTTGCAACAGCTTAAAATGAATGATGCTCTCTTCGGGGGTATCAAAATTATTTTGTTTGGCGATCTAATGCAGTTGCCACCTGTATAAAAGCAGTTGGTGGTACCTACTGCTTCAACCAGCCTCATTACTTATCTGCTGAAATTAATTTGTGGACACTGTTTAGCTTCTGTGAATTATCTCAAAATATGCGGCAAGCTAACGACACTACTTTTATAGACATTCTAAATAATTTACGAGTCGGCCAACTCACCATGCAGCAGCTAGAAATTTTAGATCGTCGAAGAGTTCCTTTGACAGATGAGTTTGCTGATGGCGAGTGTCTGTGTATTTTCCCAACCACTAAACAGGTAGAAGAATATAATGCTATGATGACTGAAAAGTTGAAAACATCATCTAAAGTTTACGATTTTGCAGCAGTGGATGTGTCTGTCGAAGCTAAGAATTACGGACAAAAGTTAAAGAAAGACTTCATACCAACGGATCCAAACAAAACTGGAGGTATTCCAAACTCTTTAGTAATCGGAGTCGGATCTAGGGTAATGTTGCGAAAAAACATTAATGTTAATCATGGTCTGGTCAACGGAGCAATCGGCATCATTAGAAAAATTGAGTGGCCTGCACTACGTCGAGATCAGCTTCAACCTGGTGAGCTTCCACAAGCCGTATTTGTAGAATTTGATGACAGATCAATTAGGGGAAATACTGCTGGTATTGGAGTAAAGATAGAGCCCAGCACTGTTGAATATGATGCTTTGCGAGGCCAGGGCAAAGTAGAACGACGTATGCTGCCATTAATATTGTGTTGGGCTGTAACAGTACATAAACTCCAAGGCACTACTTTAGACAAAGCAGTCATTGATTTGAGTAATAATATTTTTGCCAAGGGTCAGGCCTACGTCGCACTAGTCGTGTGAAAACATTAGAGGGATTACTAATAAGTTGTCTGCGTCCACGAAAATTGTTGCATGAACCGCACGATAAAAACTCACTTGAGGAATTAAATCGACTCAGAAATCTGTAGACCAAAGCTTTTTCTTTATCGTTTCTAATAAATGAAATTATTTCGTTAAATATATAATTTATAAAACAATTTATCGAAATGTTTGTATTATACTAGTTATATAATAGTATATAAAATAAAGTTATACTATATTTATAAGTTTATAAGTTCATACGCTAATTATACTACTGTATGTATATAATAAAGTTTCTAAATAAAACTATGTAAAAATTGAAATTTTTTTGCACTTCACACATACGCACGCACACACTGCACATTCCCATTATACTCTTTTTAAACACAAAAAAGAACAAAATAAAAAAAAAAATTTAAAAAATTAAAAAACACGACTGCCAAAAAAATAAATGAATAAATAAAAAATAAATTGATAAAAAACTAAATAAAAATAATATTTAGTAAAAATCACAAAACCTAAATAAAGTCGATTTAAAAAGCCAAAAACAAGGTATTGAAATTCAGCTCTGATCAGATTTAACGAAAATGTTATGAATGATTAAACGCATAGTAATTTTATTAGATTTAAATTACTTTTCGATGTTGAATATATATCAATGCATCATATGAAGGCTACAATTATAAAAAATATTGCTGATAAAATTTTGCTCTTCAATTTCTAATTTTCAATGCAGTCGGGGGCTGTTTCTAAATAGATTTGTTCTTTTCATTAAACAGCCCCCGACTGCATTGAAAATTAAAATTGAAGAGCAAAATTTTATCAGCAATATTTTTTATAATTGTAGTCTTTATATGATGCACTCATATATATTCAACATCGAAAAGTAATTTAAATCTAATAAAATTACTATGCGTTTAATCATTCATAACATTTTCGTTAAATCTGATCAGAGCTGAATTTCAATACCTTGTTTTTGGCTTTTTAAATCGACTTTATTTAGATTTTGTGATTTTTACTAAATATTATTTTTATTTAGTTTTTTATCAATTTATTTTTTATTTATTCATTTATTTTTTTGGCAGTCGTGTTTTTTAATTTTTTAAATTATTATTTTTTTATTTAATGTATATACTGTATATAAAAGAGAAATACCACTGACTCCATGATTCATCACGAAATCTCCGAAACTATAACACCTAGAAACTTGAAATTTGGCATGTAGGTTCCTTATGTGATGTAGGTATCCGCTAAGAAGGGATTTTTGGAAATTCGACCTTTAAAGGGGGAAAAAGGGGGGGGAAGTTTGCCTGACTGACTGACATAGAATCAACGTAGAGCAAAAACTACTGAATGGATATCAATGAAACTTTGAACATAGCTTCATCATAGGTCTTAGGTGCTCACTAAGAAACGGTTTTAAAAACTTTCACTCCTAAGGGGCAACCCCTCCCCCCCATTGTATGTATGTATCTATGTATGTATGTTCCACATCTCCTCCTAAACCACTGGACCGATTTCAACCAAACTTGGCACAAATATTTTACGCGATGGGAGAACCAACATAGGATAGGTGTTTTTTTCGATGGGGTCCTTTGGGGTCTTCCACATCTGCTCCTAAACCACTGGACCGATTTCAACCAAACTTGGCACAAATATTTTACGCAACAGGAGAACCAACATAGGATAGGTGTTTTTTCGATACGATCCTTCGGGGGGTTCTTTGGGGTCTTCCACATCTCCTCCTAAACCACTGGACCGATTTCAACCAATCTTGGCACAAATATGTTACGCAACGGGAGAACCAACATAGGACAAGTGTTTTTTTCGATACGATCCTTCGGGGGTCCTTTGGGTCTTAAAAACTATTAGATATGGTTACTATGTCAACCCAATAGAATAAATTCTGGTTACCATAGCATCGGTGGAAGTCTCCCGTGTAGGAAATAGCGCGGGAGTCGTCCGACGGGCCAGAGTCCACGGTTCTTATAAATAAAGATATAGGTTATGATATCAAAGGTGGTGTATGCATCTTAAGAAACTTCTTAATAGTGTGTGAATTCAGAGTTGTTTCAGTTTGAATTTAAAAGTGGATAAGTTAAGATCGAAGTAAGTTATAAGCGAGTATAAAAAACAAAGTTTTGATAGCGAATGTATTCAGATCATAGTGTTCAGACAATATAAATGCACTTGCTTCAGTTTGAATTTAAAAATTGATAAGCTGAAATCTATAGAGGTATTGTATTGTTAGAATAAGTTTAGGAGACACTAATTTATCAAATGCCTTATTTCAACATTAACACAGTGAATTATAAAACGACAGTTAAATACGCAGCGCGTGCAAGTACTGTAGACATTTTATTGAAAACTAATTTAGCTGTTCGCCCTCTCCCAGAGTTAGAAATCGAGCAGGAGCATCACGCGCAACAGAATTCTTCTCCAGATATAAGAATACAGTTTATGACATGTTCTTAAACAGGTGCGCTACAGAGTATTCTTCCAGTGAGAATGCGAACGTAACAATATAAGGAAGATTATACAATATATAAGTAATATAACGTTAGAACAAGAATAGGTGCCTATGAGCCTATGAATAAATTATGAACCCGAGCAACGCTGGGTAAATCGGCTAGATATAGATATCTATATAAGCCAAATACCACTGACTGACTCACTGATCACGATATCTCTGAAACCACTGAACGGATATCAATGAAACTTTGAACATAGCTTCATCATAGGTCTTAGGTGCTCACTAAGAAACGGTTTTAAAAACTTTCACTCCTAAGGGGCAAAAAACCAAATACTGAAATTTATCGCGGGAATTGCATACTTTGTAAATGAAGTGGTTGACATCTCAGATTACTGGAAACCCCGAATACATTTAGTCCTGAGTTTTTAATCATTGTTTTAAATTGAAAAAAACTTCGTTGTTTGCAGGTTCTTATAGTCGAGAGTATTTCGAAGTTCAATTAATTAATAAATGTATGTCCTTTTCTTTCTCGGAAACGGCTCTAACGATTTTCTCGAAATAAATAATAAATAGCTGTTGCTATGAATGTAAATAAACAAACTAAGAGTTGAGAATTTGTACAATCTATCTAATCCTATACTATTAAGCGAGCAATAATTGTACAATTACGTACAACGTGAAACTCCGTAGCGAAGCACGGGTATTTTGCTAGTTATGAATACAATAAAAATCCCAAGCACTGGATTGGGTGTTTTAGTTAAATTTATAATGTCAATGTCTAAATGACAAGTGATTTAGTCTAAACTTTTAACTTTACATATGTTTCTGTAGATATGTGTAGACTTATGTGGAATATTTTTGACAAATGTATGTAACTGATAATAACATATACATTTTTTTTTTGCTAACATTGCTTACTGACTTTTCAAAGGCAGTTTAAACTTAGCAAGAGATGGTAACAGACGTTAATTGTATTTTTTGTCAAGTTATTAAAGATACCAAGTTAGTACTGTATTTTGAATAAAATTCCTCATAATTTTGTGCCCTCACCCAGCCATTACAATTTTCAAAAAATTTGTGTACCTCTTTTGAGCTCTGGAGTCCCAAAATTTGAAATTTCTAAGCTGGACACTATATTCAGATTTTAGGTAAAATTCTGTTTAATTTGATGCCTAGCATGGATTTTTGAATTTTTCCCAAATTTTACTACTTACATTTTTGCCTGCTGCCCCTTATACTTAGTTGGATCAAATCTCAAAAACCATAGGACTCTGTAAGGTAAAGGTATGGCCATGCATGTCATGTTTGATGAAAATCAGTTGATACAGTCAAAAGTTATCATGAGACAGCTAGATAGATGGACAGGCAAATTCCAAATTGTTGAGTTAAGAAAACTGAAAACAAGTTTCGCTCGTACATATTACTTTGTGTACTGCCATATATTTATATTCTAGTTTAGATTAAATGTGTGAGTTGTAAATCAAAGAAATAACATGCCCAGTTATGTTACAGGAGCCAGACAGATATATGCAGTTCTGTGGTGTGATTGTTAACATATTTGATCAGTTTTATTATCCAGCTGAACACATAGCTTGGGCAGCAGATAAAGGACTTCTGTCGTGTCGAAGTGACAAGTGGTGGTTGGCTTCCACTATTTGTTGGGTTCTATCTCTATACTTTAATCTTGCCAGGTATATTTATGTTAACTTTATTGGTTGATTTTTTACAAACATACGTGGTACTACAGTAAATATTGCACTTTCAGTAGCTACATGGGATGAGATGTTGTGTATCAGTTCTACAAGATAAGTGAGAATAACAAATAAAATTTTAAGTTTAAGTATTCAAGATTTTGAGAACATAATAGCGAAATATGTAAACAAATATTCAAATGAAATTTTATAAGATGTGGTCATCCCCCTTTTTGTATTTATGTATTTATCCTTGTATGTGGCTGACCCTTTTTTATGGATTCAGAATATTGATATTTAAAAATACTATCTAAATATTATAATGTATTTTTTTTTTTGTAAATGTAAATCTTAATGTTCAATGTAATTAATATCCTCTAGAGCCCCAAGTTGTTGGTGCCAATTTTATGTAAAGTGAAATAAAAATTAACTCTTGTTCAGTCTTGTCTTAATTCTCAGCTTTATTTTATTATTTATTTATTTTTATACATACAAATGATTACTCTTTACTTTTTAACATACATTAAAATTCATTGACATGCAATGCCTTTCTCTTCATCCGGTAGCTCCTTTAGATTTAATAAAATAAGAACTCTTTCTCAGGGTTAATAAAAAATTAAAGTTAATGTACAGTCAAAGTCATACATAACAACGTGTTATACATATTATAGAAAATATAAAAATAATAAATCAGTTTCATTAATGTTATGTTGGGTATGTGTGTTGTGTCATGGGTTCTTTGGATTATACAAAAGAAACAACTTAATCTAATCAGAACAAACTAAAAGAGTACAATGAAAAATGAAATTAAAAAAAATTTGAACACTGAATCTGCTAATGCTCATTAATAAATACAACTATTACATTAACAACTCGGAACACAAAGTTTTTTATGAGTAAAAACATAAAGTTTTACCATACAACCTGAACCGGTTTTCACTTTTAAAAAACTTCTTCAGAGGTTGCCACTGGTAGCGCTGTCCGTCCTGTTGTGGGCGACGGAATCAAATTTTGAAAGATCGATGTGTGTGTGGAGTGAGATATGTTCGAATAATGCGTGCGATTTGAATTGTGTCTGGTTGTTTAGGATGTTGTTTTTATTTGTTTTCGTGTGTTTGTATATTTCCAATTGTTCTAGAGTGTGTAGTTTTCGGCCTTTTGTGTGTACGTGTAGAATATTTATGTTATTGTCGATGTTTTTGTATATGTGGTTTGCTTCAATGAGGTGGTTTGCAAAGGTGGATTCTGTAGTGGAGTGGAGTGCCTTTGTGTATTCAGTGTATCTCTGTTTGAAGCTACATCCTGTCTGGCCTATGTAGAATTTGTTGCAATTTGAGCAATTTAGTTTGTAAACACCGGGTAGATTGAATTTGTTTTGTGCTTTGTGTGTGTGTTTTGATAGTGTGTGTTCTGTTTTGTTAGTAGTTTTGTAAGCAATTCTGTATCCTGCTTTTTTGAATTTGTGTGCTATTTTTTCAGTTTGTTTGTTGATGTATGTTAGTGTTATGAATTTGTTGTTTTCTGTCTTTGTCTGTTGTTTGTTTTGTGTAGGAGTTTATTGACTATTGTTCTGTTGTATCCGTTGGATTCTGCTAGATATTTTATCGTGTTTAGTTCGTCTTTGTAGTATTTTTCATCTAGGGGGGTGTTGTTAAGTCTATGTATCATGGTTCTGAAGGCAGCTAGTTTGTGTTGTATTGAATGATTGGAGGAGTTGTTTATTAGTCTGTCAGTTGTAGTCAGTTTTCTGTATATACTGAATTTGTGCCTGTGTTCAAGTTTTGTGATGGAGAGGTCTAAGAAGTTTATGGTATTGTTGTGTTCGTATTCGGCAGTAAAGGTTATGTTTTTTAGTATTTTGTTTATGTGCGTTAGTAACTGTTCACATTGTCTTTTGTTTCCCCTGTATAGTATTAGAATGTCATCAACATATCTGTGCCAATATAGTATTTTATGTGAGTGTCTGTCATTCTTTGTGAGTATTTTTGTTTTTTCTAAGTGTTGGAGGAAGACGGCTGCTAGAATGCTGGATATGGGGGAGCCCATGGGTAGACCATCATTCTGTGTGTAATATTTATTGGTATAAGTAAAGTAGTTTTGTTTTGTGATAACGTTCAGAGTTTCTGTTATTTTCGTTGATAAGTTCAACTGGTGTGTTGTTCTGTTTGAGTTTGTTTTGTAGGATGGTGATTGTTTCAGAGATGGGGATGTTTGTGTACAGGTTTTTAATGTCAAAGGAGGCTAATGTGGCATTATGGGGGATGTGTATGTCTTTTATTTTTGTTACTAGGTCCGTGTTGTTTTTTACTGCAATGTTGTTGTCTAGTTGTGTGTGTTGTCTGATAATTTTGTCTAGATGTTTTGTGAGTTTGTGTGCAGGGGCATTACGGTAGTTGATAATGGGGCGGATCGGAATATCTTCTTTATGGATTTTGGGAAGCGCTTGGAGGGTAGGGGCTGATGGTTGGATTTGTTTCATGTAGGGCCTTTGTTTGTGTGTCATTATGTATATGGCTTTGTTGACTAGTTGTTTTACTGTGTTTTGGTATCTGTCGGTGGGGTCGTGTTTTAGTTCTGTGATGTTGTTCTGTTTCATGAAGTTTTGTACTTTTTTGTGTAGGTTGTCTGTGGGGATGATTACAGTCGTGTTGCCTTTGTCTGCTTTTACAAATGTGATGTTGTGTTTGTGTGCCTTTTCCCTCAGTTTGATGGCTGTGTGTATTTCTGAGTTGTGGTTCTTGTTGTCTGGTGTCTTATGTGCTCCTATTATATTGTTTATATTATGTCTTAGTGTGTCTTGATGTTCTGGTGCTGTGTTTTGTATATTTTTTTCAGTGTCAACTATGAGTTTTGTTAGTGTTTGGTTGTTTTGTTTGTAATGTATGTTATGTTTTAGGCCTTTATCAAGGAGTGTTTGTTCGTTTTTAGTGATTGTGATGTTCGTGAGGTTTACTGTACGTGGGTAGAATTTGTGTGAAGGAATTTAACTCATTAATAATTAAAAACAATATAATCTTGTTAAGTGAGTTTATTGCATCCTCCACTATGAGCTCTGTGAGAATCTCACCATCTCACTCGCACTCATTATACATGCATTGGGTCTCACTCCCACTCATTGGTTTGATACTATTTCTAATTCAACACTGCCGCCATGTTGGATCTATCTATAAGACTAGTTCAAAGCTTATTTTCAATAAAATACACAGCTTTCCACTTTAGTTTATAGTAAATTAGTGTGTACTTCACTGTTCATAATGTTTATAGTGTTTGTGTTATATCAGTTCACTGTTCTAGTTACTTTAAATTTAATAATGAGTGAACAAATGTATGTCTTAGCCTAATCGTATATACATAGAACCCTCTCACCAGATTGCTGTTTAGTTTTACTAATTATTTTCTTGTTATAATTCTTCTGGCCTTCAGTTTCAGTGTTTTGTATTAAGCCCAGTGTACTTTTCATTATATCAGGAACTTTCCTTCATTAATATACAGTATAACATTATCTTTTAGGAGAAATGTTAAGCTTCTAATTATATGTGTTCTGGCTTTCTTCAAATCCAACAATCAACTCCCTTTCTCTTTCTTTTAGTCTCTATAGATTCACTTGATAAAGTTCTTGGCTTCACAACATGTTTTATGGGTCACAGGGTTGTTTTTACACTTTATAATTAACATGATTTATTCTAACCTTATTTTTACTTGTCCCTGATGTACATAATTTTTTTAGGTACATATTCCACTAGTTATAAGTATTGTACACATTGCATAATCTCATTAGGTTAGTTACATAGTTATTTTATATAAATTACATGTTTACTCACTGTTTATATTATAACAAGGTCTATTTCCTATGCACTTTCACTTCACAAAATTCTGAAAACTTATACACTGCTTTTTAACATTAATCACTGTTATTTTCATTATTTTCACCTTTCTTACATTAGGTAGTTGGTAATTATGGGTTTAATTTTATTTTAATTGTTTTTTTTATATCACTTATAGTCTGTAGTGAGATTACATACAATAACTGTTTGAGGTTCGCAGACCTCTATATGGTTTGATAGACTCACTACCATAACAAATGTTTTCTTACTTAATTACTAACTTATTAACACTTGTCCACTATATTTCTACAGTAGAACCCCTCAAATCCGAAATCCTGGGAAATCCGAACATGATTTTGAAGAAAAACAACATTTGAAAAAACACATAAAGACATAAGAAACACATTTATTATTACATAAAACTATCATATGTAACCTAATTTTACGTAAATAATCATTGAAAAATTAATAAAGTATGTACAAGTATTGCTACTTACGTAAAACAGGATTGAAATGTAAAAAATATTGGAATTAACACTGTATAAAAACAACAACGTCATACAGAATTTCATTAACATCAGAGCTGAATGGCCAAGGAAAAACACAAAAGAAACACACACAAACACTACACTACATTTTTTCACTTAAAATCAGTGATCTTCATCTGGCGAAGTGACATAAACCTTCCCGAGGATGCGATGTTGCGCCAGCGTTGCATAAACATGACATCATTGGGTGTGGCAGCTGCGTGTTGTTCTACGTAGCGCAACGCGATGTCGAGAGCGACGGCAGCGTCAGAATGAGTCACGTTTGTTGAGGCATCTTCTCCCTCGCTATCGCTACCTGATACATTGTCATGTTGATCCTGGACCACAGACACTATGTCATGCTCGATGCATTCTTCATTGTCGTCTAGTGCTGCCCACTCCTCCAGACAACCTTCAGCATCCTCACATCCTGGTACTTTTTGAAAGAGATGAAGGAGCTCAGTTTCATCATCTCGTGTTGTAAGTGGTGTTTCCACAAATTCGAGGCTGGGCCAAAGCTTCGTCCAAGATCTCTGCAGTAAATTTTTACTGGTATTGTTCCAGGATTCTGCAACCCAGTAAATCAATCTTTTATTGTTATCTTCTTTAGCTTCTCAAGAATAGAAAGAGAACAATCTTCTTCAATAAGAGTTTGCAGAATTATTTTTCTGTAGCTTAGTTTTGTGTTCTGTAGCACACTTGATCCATAGGCTGCAGCAGCGATGTCACGTTAGGTGGTAGAAAAATTGCTTTTTTGTCTCTGCACACCAACTGCATGTCTGAAGGATGTGACGGAGCGTTGTCTATCAAAAGTAGAGCTCGAGGTGGCAGTCCATTTTCTTCATTAAATCTTGTTACCGAAGGAACACATTTTTTTTCAAACCACTCCTTAAAAAGATTACCAGTCGTCCACGCCTTAGTCTGATTTCTGTAATAAACAGGGAGAGAATTCATGTCCATATTTTTAAGGGCTCGTGGCTTGGCAGATTTTCCAATCACCATTAATGGTAGCTTGCTTGTTCCCGCGGCGTTACTGCAGGCCAAAACTGTGAGACGCTGTTTGTTCATTTTAAAGCCTTGCGCAGAAGATTCCTCTTTAGAAGCAAGACTTTTAGTGGGAAGTGCTTTAAAATTCAATCCAGTCTCGTCTGCATTATACACTTGCTGGGGCGAGTAATTTTCCAACGAAATCAAATCGGCAAATTCATCTAAATATTCTTTTGCAGCAGTATTATCAGCTGATAACTTCTCTCCACTTATCGTCAGTTGTCTGATTCCATGCCTTCTCTTCCATCGATCCAACCACCCATTGCTAGCAGTAAATGCCAAATCTCCGTTCATTAGTTTGTTCAGCCGCAATGCCTTTTCTTGAATTAATGGACCACTGATAGGAACTCCTTCCTGCGGCTCTCTTGTGTAAGCCACAAAAACACTGCTTCGTCAATTTCTTCATTTACAGAAACTTTTGCGTGATGGCGTTGTTTCAAAGTTTTTTCACTTATTGCACTGAAAAACTGTGCACGAGAAATTTTTGCACGATTCTTTTTCCAGTCACTGATTGTTGCCTTACCAACACCAAATTCAACAGCCAACTTCGTCAAACTTTCCCCTTTGTCTAGTCGCATTAACACTTTGAGTTTTTCTTTTAAAGTACAAGAACTATGTTTTCGTTTGCTTGCCATAATTTAAGAAAACTAAAAAACCTGATCTACACTGCTCACTTCAAATGCAAAAACAATAAGCCTTAAACGAAAACTCGAACAAACTATGTACACTGGATGGAAACAGTAACAGCAGACAAACGCCAGAGGACTAACTGGAATACAAAGATTTCTAGTCCTATTGTAGTAGGACTGGGTTATTTTTAGCGCACTTCCGCCTGACAGCAACAGTGATTCACGGGCAGTCAAGGTCAGCAACCTCCGGCGGCTTCGTCTCACCCCTACGCAACATTACCGGGCGGCGCGTACACCGTAACTTGTGTTGAGTACTATGTATGCAGATTTTTTGGCTAATCCGAACTTTTCCGAATCCGAACAGGCTACAGCTCCAATTAGTTCGGATTTGAGGAGTTCCACTGTATTTACATTAACATTTATTTACATTTTTTTTATCATTTGATCTTCCCTCCTGGGTGTAGTAGTCATAGTCATGTCGTCTGATAGTCTTATCATTGTCATTAAAATAATTAATTAATAGGTTTTTATTTCCTATTCCCATTGCATGTACTTATCATAATATTTCCTTTTTTATTACTTTTTACTCATTGAAATTATTATTTATTTTCAAATAGTTACATCTTATTTTCATTCCTTTATTTGTTAAATTGTTTTTATACTTTTCTGCATATGATCTATAAGAAAGATTGCATTTAGGCATAATTCACAACAAATTTTGATGATTAATTTATATTTATTCTAGGGCATAATCTTGTTATGTTACAATATCCATTTACGTAGAAGGTGTGTCTAGGAAGTAACAATACAAAGGCCATAATATGTTTTAAAATATTTTACTTGTAAATATTTAACTGAAAATTACTTAAATACAAATACAGTAGAAACTTGGTAATACATCATTCAGTAATTCATCGTACTCTATAAATAATCACCTCAGGAAATTAAGCCTGATACAGGAGGTGAACAAAGATAAACTGTGCATGAGTTGAAATTTTTTGAGTGTACAAGTGTACATGTAAAACAAAATCATGCCTGCAATTACCGGTAATTTATTAGAAACAAAGAACTTAAATTGCCTGATTAGTAACTGCAAGCTATGTATTTCTATTTTGCAACCGATAGATTAAGGAGTAATTGAAAATTTAAAATCCTGATATTGAAGACATTTCTTAAAACTTTTATTGCATGTGATAATTCTGAAAGTGTAGGCTTACAAGAAATCTGGAAGTGGTACACGGTTGAAGACTCAATTTTTAACATTGCAGAAGCATGAAAGAGTGACGAAGACAAACATTGCCACAAAGTTGGGGAAACTTTTGCCATCAGAAGAATCTGAAACCAGAGCTGAAAATAATGAAAATGAAAAGTTAATAAGTGAGACAATAGAAATATGTACTGATGTTCAACTGTCTATCGGTATGTCTGACATTAACAATTGCATTGATGTATATTAATCAGATGCAGAATATGAATTTTTGAATAACAATGAGATCATCCATGCAATAAATGAAGAGCATACCATACACTTAACAGTGAAGAAGATAATGATGATAAGAAATTTCCCTCAATGACGACACAATTTGCAGCAAGGACTTTGGGGATAGGTTAGGTTAATATATTTTGTGATACAAGAAACAAAAAGAAGCTGACCTCTCTAAACTCATTGTTATGAGACAAGTGCATGATCTGGCTACTCCAAAAGAAATAGAAAAATTAGTCCAATGGAAAATTGTAAAAATCATGCAGTTTTTTAAATAGTAATATTGTAATTTTCATGAGTAATTTTTAAGTACAGTACATTCCAGAGTTAAGTGAAAGGCTTTGTTTACAGTGATGCTTTTTGTTTACAAAAATGTAGTTATGTGTTAAGTGTGAGTAATATAAAATAAACATTTTGTAATGGAAGTGAAATAAAGTAGGACACCTTAATGTGATTCAGTAACGTCACATTTAACGCACACAAATTCCAATTCAGTAAGCTAAGTACTAAATACTTATATTTTCCTAACTAATTATGTATATAATATTTAATATTGTGATGTGACGTTGTTAGTTAATTAATTTTCAAATGTCACAGTAGTATTTTGTGGAGCCCCAATTTGTTGGTGCTAATTTTGTAATATTCAGTTAATTTATATTTCTGAAATATAATGTATCTAATGGGTGTATGTAACTGCTATGGTTCTACCCACCTTTCAATGCCTTCATGCTCTACGTTCTTGGAATCCAAATTCGTAATATAAAGTATACTCTAATAAATGTGTAATTAATTTTCTTTAACATGTGTATTCATATAATTATACTACAAATGAGAACACACTTCTTTTGCTGCTCTGAATCATTAAATATTTATTCCTGCTTTTCTTATTATAATAAGTTCCCCTTTTTTTATTTTCTATTAATTAACAAATCATGTTCCCTTTTTTAAGGTTTCAGCTCCATCTAGCTCTCGGATGCATGAAAAAATTTATATATCTCAGGGTTTTAACAACATAAAAAATCGTCTTCAGTAATATTATAAATTCACCTAACAAGTATTATACTAATAACATACATGAATAGAAAATTTGAACATGTAGTAAATAATTGTTGTTTGTGTATGATAGTTGTAGGTGAGTTCTTGTGATTATACAAAAGAAATCAATTAGATAATTTTACAACTTAATATTACCCATTATAAATATAACCTTAATAAAACAATTAAAATAATGAATTATCAGACATTAGGAATACAATTGACAAAATAAAATAAAATAAAAATTTAATTGTCTATGTTATATCTCATAGTTCATTATTTCTCAACATGGTGCGCTGCTTTACTCCTTCTCCACCGTTAAGAAAATGATAGACTGTCATCTTGCTTTCTGTGATATGCACAATATGGAATGTTTAATAAAATTTATATGAGTTCTACACTTTTGTTGGTTCAAAATAAGTTTGTGTCACTCACTTTTGATATCATATATTATGTTTAGAAATGTAGTCACACTAAATGTGTTCGTTTTTTAGTTTATATCGAAGTGTTGTGTAAAACGTTAATACTTGGTCAATATGGTTATAAAAGTTGGAATTATCTCACCGAATTCAAGATGTATTACACCAGTTAGGATAGTAATTTCAATTTTTCTTCTCCAGGTGGGTTGAACACAACTTGTATGTTAGTTTACTGATGATTTCTATAACTTTACTTGGCTTTTTTACTACACTCTTCTCTTATAATCTTGATTGGATTGGCAACTATTTCAATTTGTTCCTTCTTCATGGGACGCCAACATTAGACAAAGCTTTCTTCATTCTAACAATCAATTTTAGATTCATCTATAAGAGGCCTTGGTTTGTTGGTGTATTTTTTGGTCTTAGGACTGTTTTATCTGCCTCCAGTAAACATAAGTTTTTAATATAACCTTACTTTTCCTGATTATTTTACATAATCCCATTTATGCTTTTATTTTACTTAATTTTATATTGTCCTTTGCACTAATGAAGTTGATTTTATTGTTATTTGTTCACTTCATATAAAATACATGCCATTCTCACCTTATGGTTATACTTGGTTCACAACACTTTATATTTTTATCATTGTTTACACTGTGTCATTTGCACTGTTTCATTATCATTATTTATCACTTTTCTATTTGAATAAACACAATTATAAAAATAATTATCTTGTTTTTACCATGACACTATCTATGAGCTAATTACAAATACAGTCTTAGGTTTAAGACCTAGCTTGACTTTTAGGCTGGTTATACAAATGATTTTTCTTAACCATAAACACTTTTCTCACTTACATACTAAAACATTACTATTTACAATATTATAACAAGATATATAAAATCACTTCCCTAATCTGTTGGGTAATGTTTGTGTCAAAGACACCGTCCAGTCTAGTATTTTTTTATGTCTGTTTTGTCAAGTTATTTATTATGTTTATTTGCAAGGCTAATTCGTGTTTTTAATTTATTCATGCATCTGTAACACGTATTCTTTATTTATTATTCATGGTTTATTGGTTTAGTCACTATAATTCTCCCTTTAAATAATTATTTTTGGTTGTTCTCATTTGACCACTCATTCTCTATTGCATTCCTCATTCAGTTACATAGTATTTATCTATTTGAGTTGTTTCTCTATATTTTTGATAATTAAATTGAGTTCCCTGGTTTGTACCATCTCGTGATGCTACAATATTTATAAAGACTTTACCTCAAAATGTTTACTCCTTATTTGGAACATGTTTCGGGAAGCCTTGTGTTCCCATCCTTGTGTTATATATGTTTCTGGTTTTTTGTATGCATTTAGGTGTTCAAAATAACGTATTTTCAGCTGTTTTAAACGCATACAAAAAACCAGAAATATATAAATCTAATTTGGCCACACATGCAATAAACACTGGACACGAATTCCCAGACATTACCAACATGACACTAATAAAACACACATGACACGAAGGCACCATAATGAACATTTCGGAAAATTTGCAAATTTACAAACATAAAATACAAAACAAACTAATACCTGAACAAATACAAATCAATACAAAACACGACACAATTTTCAAAGCACTCAACATAGAACATACACAAAATACTAATATATACACCACAATCACACACAATAATACCAATTTAAAGCACCATAGGCCAACAGTAAACCACAGCAACAGACAACCAACACATAAGTACCTCACAAGGTTCAAAATCAGGAAGGCTGAGGTTGGGAACACAAGGCTTCCCGAAACATGTTCCAGATAAGGAGTAAACATCTTGAGGTAAAGTCTTTATAAATATTAAATATATTTTATACATCAAGAAACAGACTGTAGCAAAAAGAGTTTGAATATATATATATATATATATATATATATATATATAAGTTTATACTAATTGTGCTGCAATTAGTGATACCATTTATTTTTAGCACATGTTGGCCTATTTTTCTGTATTCTATAATTCACGTGTTTTCCAAATTCATCACCTCTCCTCCCATGAACTTGATAAATTAGCGAGTTTTTACTGTACATCCAAATTCTTTTATGTAATCAACACCTTTGTTCAAGCACTTGTTATACCAGTGGAACCAGCATTTGTATCCCTGAATCATAGAAGTCTCTTGCCAGTCCTTTAAAACATGTTGTGAACTCATCTTTCAACTCATTATTGCTGTTGAGCAGATGTTTTTACAAGCAAAAGAAACCTTTTTATAAGCAGATGTTTCTTCAGCCAAGGTCACTGGTATAAGGTCAGGGCTATCCAGCGTGTGCTCTAACACATCCCATTTCCAATGTTGACTATTACAGATGTGATGCATGCAGTATGGGGCTGAGCATTGTGCAATGCCACATACAGCTCATTTCTTTAGGCTTAATTTTGTTTTCATAATTTCATGAATAACAAATTACCTCATGAAATCCTAGACACTGTACTTCAGAAGTTAAATCCAGTGCTGTAATTCTTGTAATGTCAAATGTTGATCTGTACGAATCCTTTTTTTCAATTTTGTGAGGACATCAGAGTTGAAAATGGCATACTGCTCCTTTGTTCATCACAAATATCAGTTATTCCTTCCAAGAAATCATGATACCACTTCGAGACATTTTCTCGAGTCATATGATTTATATATGAATTTACACCAAACTTCACCGGTTCTGTTTGCAAACACATCATAGAACAAAGTTTTGTATTCTCTTAGTAAATATGAGAGTATGATCAATGACTAACAGTAACGGTAGTTTGTGTCAAACCAAATTCCCTGACAGCCTAGATGTCTGCGATATGCCTCATATTTAGCATAACCTATCTAAAAAAAGGGTATCAGATGCAAGCTGCAAATTATACAGCATTTAAAAATTTTATTCATCTGATATTTTGGCCAGCTAAGGAGAGGCACACTATCTCTAATAAGTTTATGCTGAGACGGCAGTCCTCGAATGTCACCTTATATCTTAGTAATGTTTTCAGGTTTGACAGGTTTTCTTAGCAGGACAGTATGTGCAGAAGTTATCAGTCCAAAACTTCTGCAATAAATAAATAATAAATATTTTTTACAGGTCTTTGAGATATTTGAGGATGCTCCATGAGCATAGCCGGAGTGCTGATATTTCTCAGCCTGGTGTCAGGTAATTAATTAATTCATTTATTATCTGCATATTTTTATTTAGACAATTTTAAAGAGTTTTTTCCATGTAGTGATTGGATATTGGTTTCAGATAATAATTGGAACACATCAACCATCCATCAAGGAAAAATTGTATCAAGCCTTTTTAAGTTTTTGTATTGTTCTCTTTCGATTTGTTTGATATTATGGGGGCAAGTTTAGAGGAATCAGTGGTGTAACTAGGAGCTGCTTGGGGGGGTGAGACTAGCTTCAAGGTTGGACTCTCCATTTTCCTTAGGACCGTGAGATATTCAAGATTCTTCCCATATAATTATTTTTATAAGCCTAATTTTCATGCGTTACTGGCTTAGGAATAATCCTATGCTAAGTGTTTATGGAATTTCACTGAAATTGTTAATTCACTGTGGGGGGAGGGGGATTGACTCCCCCCCACTGTAGTCATGGCACTGAGGTGAGTGATCGTGAGAGATTATCTCAACATATTTTTTCTTTTTGGAATGGTGTCACTTCCTTTCCCCAAGGTTTTACATATCAAGCTAACTTCAATTTAAACAAAAATTGTTTTAAAAGCAGTTTAAGAAATTTGTACTGTGTCGCATGAGGAAAGAAACATGATTTTTATTGTCTAGTGTTTTATTTCCAACTATATGTAACTGAAACTTGTACAGATGGGATAGATCTTCAATAAATCTTCTATCACAGACACACACTATACTAATGGTTATTTATCAGTATAAGTAAAACACACATACACACACATGCAAGATGGTTGCGTGAGCGAAGTCTTAGTATTGCTTCAAATTAATATACAAAGCTCTATTGGTAAAAAATAAATTTTGAAATAAAGAGTTTCATTTTTTTCAAACTTTGTCGAAGCTCCAGGAAAGATTTCATTTTTCTGCATTGTTATGTCAGATGGTTTGCATTTTTTCTGAAGAATACACTCAGAAATTTTTTTAATACATTCAGTACCCGATAATTTAATACATTCAATACCAAGGTATTGATTCTGGTCTGGTAAGCGAAAAAAATTATTTTATAATTAGTATAAAAACTATTAAAAAAATTCATGTTTTATAATTTCATGTGTATACTTTGAAGAAGAAAATGTTTTAAATTATGTAAATAAAAATTAATAGTAGACAAAAATATAATTAAAAGGGAGTCATGTGTGTACACAATATAAAGACGTTTGGTAAGTCAAGTTGTGTTCATAATGCTTTATTAACATTGGGTTATAAAACTCAGTTCACAGAAGTGTGTGTATTGGTGACCTTATAGGAACTGAATATTTTAATAAAGGAAATAGTAAACATTGTTCATATTGTTAATGTATAAAAAGATGTATTTCTTTCTCGGTTTAACAGCATAGAATTACACTCACTGAATGGATTTCTTTCATTTGTGGTAAACGTCTTATCTTGTGTCATTTCCTGTGTAAGACTTGTTATTATTATTTTGATTATGTTTGTTTATAGACAAGTAAATGCTGCATGTATCTGTCATCAGTAGAGTAATTAATCATAAAATATTGCACTTTGAACGGATTTGGAGTGACTATGACTGCTGTTTATAGGAAATGGAAATGTATATGATGACAGATAGTATTAATACATTATAATTGCACTTACAGATTTTGAGGGTTTTATTATTACCACTTTGAGTACCAACACCTTAATTCTTAATCAGTCCCCATTGACAACAAAGAAAAAATTTGTGTATTTAAAAACTAATAAATATTTAATAAAATTTATTACTAAAAAAATAATATAATTCCATTTTTCCATACAGTAAACTCTTTGTATTTTGTTCACCATTTTTTTACTTTACAATTGAAGCTAAATAAACTTGATTGTAAAATTAATATAAAATTTAACTAACAATTAATTATTTTAACTACAACAATAAGACTTTAGGTTATAAAGTTTATAATAGGTATAACTATACAATAAAACATAAAAATTCAAGAAGTTACTTCAAACTAGGCATACACAAAGATAATAACTTTCATTTAATAATAGAATTCCCATGAATAAAACAAATGCCCGTGAATGAACATGCAGGACTTGGCAACTGTTGACATTATTTCGTATAAAATGACTTCAACAGTGCTTCAGTCTAAATGTGATAACAGGAACTAAATAGCAAGAAACGTCTTGATGCTTTTGTGGCATGTTAGTAAGACACTGACCATTTGAATACATGGGAAGTTGGTGGTGTAACAGTATACCATCTGTTAATATATGAAGTTCACTCACGGTGTGCTGTTAAGCTGTTGGTACTCAATAGCTAAGTACAATTCTGCTGAGGCTAAACACATGGTTTACTTATGAGCCACTGAGGATACCTTGAGTCATGAGGGGGGGGGCATTAATTTGTTTGTAAAATATTATATTTGCCTTTAATAATTTATATATTATTTAAGAAGATTTAATTAATTATCATCTTCTGTACACTCCTGTAGAATGGATAGAAAATGGCAAAAAATAGGCATTAAAAAAAGAGTAACAGAAAGAATAAAGACAAATGTAAAAATATCGTGACAATGATATCAAAATCCGACTGTGGAGGATGTAAATTATTTACTGTTTTCGTGTTAGAAATTTTTACAGTGTTTTTGTACATTTATATATTGATATTTGCCTTTTATATATTGATATTATATATTTATATATTGATATTTATACAAAATATATTTGCCTTTGATATATTTTGTAGGGAAAAACTACACCATTTGTCGCGTCTGCAGCTCAACGAACTGTTAACAGCATTGAGGTGTGCCAGCGACCTGCTTCATGCTATCCACTGGCTGCCAGAGGGAATCTTGTGGGCTGGAAAACTAAAGAAATGGCAGATTGGAGCATTAGGAACATTTTCGTCAATACTTAGTCTAATACAAAGTTTTGCTGGTTTGACAGTTACTTCTTATTAATGACATGTATATATAGTTATTCATAGTATAATCAAAAGTATACCATATTTTCTTAATTATAACATACATCTTCCAGTATAAAATCTTAGAATTGAATGGTTATGGTTCATTAATTAACTTGGAAACTCATAGTCTTGTTTTCTGTAAAACCTGCTTTGTCACCAGTAACTATGGGTACAGCCTGCTTTTCCTACAGTGTAGTAGGCAGTAATCGTAAATTTATAAGAGTCATTCAATTTGCCTGATGCCCTTCCCATATCATCCTGTTAATTCCCACTTTTCATATTCATGCATTCACAAATAAATGTAAATGCACACGAAAATACAGGTAATTAAGACATTAAGTTTTAATTTTGTCAAGTTCCTATTTTTTTTATCTGCTAATATATAGTCATGTATACCTATGACTAGTTTTATATATATATATATATATATATATATATTTATTTGTTTATCTTATGTACTTTTGTGGACATAAGGACTTTTTACAGATAATAACATACAAGGTGATTTGCTTTGTTTCCCTGAGGTGAAGATAATAATTGAAAATGTCATTAAACTCTTGAGTACCAACAAACCGGCAGTATTATGCCCGCAGGTAGACATGGTATTTTGACAAATAGCGTATGTTATGCCACCTACTTTCCAAAGTGTTCAAATACTTTGTGTGTTAATATTATGCCACATAAAGCATAGAGAAGGTTTCTTGTTTAGTTCTTGTTTTAACATTTAGCTTGCAGCTCTGCCTGTTTGTCTATATTGGCTCTCTACTTGTTTACATTCATCAGGAGTACAAAGTGAAAGTTACTGTCTCTGTGTGTGTGTGTGTGTGTGTGTGTATACATAATTTTGAGTTTTCTATTGATTTTTTTAGTTTTGTCTTATATTCGTGCTGTTGTAAACTGTACAAATTATTGCCTGATATTTTGGTTCAGATAATGTCATACCATTTGAAAACATTTTGTTTTCTCACAAATACTGATAACAGCTCATGTCTATTTAACTTTTATTGCAGATCAACAATTTATTAACCAAAAACCGAAGAGTTTATTTTCAGAAGAAGGTTCAATGAAAAAAGTGTGCTGAAACTTAATAGTAATAAAATTAAATAATAATTATCAGTGTTTTAAAAACAGGGTTTTTTTGGGCAGCAAAATAGCCATGGCTACAGGGGGACACAATATGGATTAAACTGTTGCACTCACAGTGTTAATTTGCTATAACACACATATGTAGAGGTACACGTTTTTGAAAATATGTATTTATGAACAAGGAAATATGGTTTCTAATCACGTACAAACTGAAATACAGGTTTCAACAAAAATTTCAAATTTTATAATATTTTGTTATATGTATTTTGTTGTTATTTAAGTCTCTCATATCTGATGTTTGTCTTGTTTTTGTATTGACATTACAGTAGAGCTTCTGTTAATCTGAATAAAATTAACCATAACAGTAGTGTGTGTGCGTTTTCAGAGAGATTAAAATAAGCTTTTTGGAGATTCTAGACTTTGTATGAAAGGCAATACATGAAATATTTCCCAAAATATTATCTAACAGGTTCTGTAAAACTTAATGTGACTAGTTGTTTGGAATGTTCTCTGAAATCTACATTTTGGTTTGATTTCCTAAAAAATACAAAAATGGCCCTGCTGTATTACTCCCTTCATCAAGCTCCTATTCCAAATCAGTCTTATGTTTCGATCAAAGGGAGATGGTGTTTGTCATTACTAATTTTTTTAGTGTGGCTCATAATAAGAGATATATATTGTACAAATACATGAGCCAAATTTTTACAAAAATATGAGTAGGGTTTTTGCTGCCCATGGACCATGAATATTAAGAGTACAATATTAAAAAGCATTTAAACATAAAGTCTTTATCTAAATTATTTTCCAAGTGAGAGAGGCTCAAGTAAGTGGAAAGTGATGAAGAAACCAGAAAAATTCTGATCTCAGTAGTGAAGTATGTGTATGACAAACAGAATTTAAGGAAACCATTATACTAACGATAATGTGATGTATTTATAATATGCACACACTTATTGTTTACTAATGGTACCTATAATTTCAACTTTATATTGTAGTGTATTTATTGTTCATAGCGTAAAGATACCACACATGTGATTTGCAATAAAGTTTTAATTACTCACATTCTTAAAAACGATCGATTTCGGTCATAGATCATCGTCAGGTCATATACAGCACACGTGCGGTCACAATATTGTAAAACTATTTACAAAAACGAGTTCACAGACATTGATGAGTTCTCAGAAAACTTTGGACAATGACGTACATATCACGTTCATTAATCAGTTAGTCTGCGAACTCGTTTTTGTAAATAGTGGCTGTTTCGTGCAAATCATATGTATCGTACCTTTAGACTATAAATAATAAATACTCTACAATAGAAAATTGAAACCATTATAGAGCCACTTATTTGTGATAAAGCTCAAGCTCTCATAAAAATATTAAATGGGAACAAGGATTTTAAATATACTTCTGGTTAGTTTTAAAATAACCAGTTTCTTAATGTGACTGTCCAGTTGTTAAGTTAGTCAGAAACTGTTGTAATTGATTATTCTGGACAATTGATGCTCTACTGTGTTGTCTATTCTGATTCATTGTCTTCAGTACAGTAGATCAACAGGCTATGTCCAAACTAAGGTCATTTTAAGTCATTTAACATTTCTGCAAATCATGAGTGGAGTTTTGTGGCTTTCAATTTTGAATTTCCACCAAAGACTTAAGTATACTTGTATTATTCATCACCTCCACTGCACGTGAAGCTAGGTAAGATGCAAAACAGTACAAAAGACACATTATTGTATTTATTAAACAATATTAATATTAAGTTTTATATGCAGTGAAATGTATATTTACAGTTTTTTTTTGTAATTAAGTGTTGTGTTTGTATATGTATTCAAGTCGTTCTTAGTTTTAAAATTTTGTATAGAAGTTAAAAAATGTTTTGTATTCAGTAATCTCAGATTTATAGAAGAAACTTTTAAGTTAGTAGAATTTTGATCATATATTTATTTTCAGAATGATGTTTAAAGACATTTTGGCAGTACACGTAAGAGAATACTGTTAATTCTTCCTCTTGTATGTTTTAAGTAAACTTGTCATATGTGTAAAAAGTTTTTACACATTATAAAAAGTTTTTGATAAAACTGTAATAATGTCTTTAAAAACATTTAAATGGTAATACGTATAAAAAGTTTTTGATAAAACTGTAAGTGTTTATAATTGCGGTAACTGTTAATTTTACCCATGTTATGGTGGGGGGAAATTATTATTTAGTTGTAGTTGTCTTTATGAAACAGGTTTTAAGTTAATGTGTTAGGTGATATCAGAAAGTTTCAAGACTAATTTTCTAACATGAAAACAGATGGCGACATAGGGTTTAGCAAGCAGTGGTCATCAACAGTGCCTTTTGCCTTTATTTAGTTAGTATGCTGAGTGGTGTCATTCTGTGAACAGTGCGAGACATGCTCCACCAGTTTTTTTTTTACCATGTGGAGAGGCATATTTGTGATTTCAAAATGAACTGCAAACTTGAGCAGAGATCAGAGAGCTGATCAGATTCTGCATCAAACTTGATACAATGTTGACAAATTAGGGCGGTTATGCATCAGTGGTGACCAAACTTGAGTAAATGAAGTAGGGTACTTTGTTCTTTATTGGCCTAGTGTTGGAAGTTTGTGGTACCATCTTGTATAAACAGAATCTAATTAAATTTTGTACTTAGTGTTCACAATGCTAGACATGCTCATTTAGGGGTAAATTTAGTCAAAATTAGTAAATTCCAAATTATAAACAGAATTTTTCATGTCTTGTAAATTTTTTATTCAGGGCCATCATCATTAAGCAAATGTCTTCCCAGTGATTTCTTTTGGGAAACATTTTACCCTATTCTAATGTTTCACAACACTTAATCATAGAATTCTTTTTGTTATGGGTCTTTACCGTCCTGATTTCCAATTAACCATCTTCTTGTCACATCAGGTATTTTTATATGCATTCCATTATATATTATGCATAAGCATCCATTCATCTATTTTATATGCATCTATCATCTCTTCTTCAGTTGACACTATAGACCAACATGGTTCTTGGCCGGTACAAGCATCTGAGCCTACTGGATCCTGTCTTCAGCAAAATGTGTGCTGCTTTTCTGATGCACTGCTCATCAGCATCCTTCCATCTAGTTGCAGGGTGACCTTTCCCTCTTTAGCCAAACACTGGCCCCTCCTGTTGTCCTTTATCCATGCACTTATTTGACCATACAGGTAACACCTTGACAAGTTTAGGGAAAATTCACTGAGAAAAATTGGTTTGAACAGAAAAGATAGTGGAAGGTGGTGCCAAAGAATAATCAAGAATTCTTTCTACAAATGATATCATGTCTGCAGTATCAGCGGAATTCATCATCCGTGTTTCTATAAGCTACCTGAAGCATGGATGGATAAAAACTTAATTTTTGAACGAGGACCGTTTGTTATTTTATGAGGTATTCTCATCTTTCAAAGACAGACTACCTTTGGTTCTTTTTTACTTTTTTTAATCATTTGACAAGATCAGATGTTGTGTTATTATTGATAACAAAAAATACATGTGACATGTAATAAAAGAAAATTTTAATGCTTTTATCAAACATTTGGTTCTTATCACAGGCTCTGTATACATGCTGTATGTATGGTTTCAGATCAACCAGTTTTTTTCTCATTGTGAGTACTCAGAATGTGCACTGTTCAACATCTGAGGTCAGAACTCTATTGAAAACCTCAAGTTGATTTTCCCCCGCAACCAGTTTTCAAAATATCTCTCTACTTTCTTCTTTGGTGTCCCCTATAGCTGGAAAACAGGTGATGGAAATCCAGATAAGTAATTTCACAGCATTATATAGGCCTAAACCTATTAGCTTAAGTACTGAAATTTTTTACTATCAGTTTTGTTCTTACTTTAATCCTTTTTTAAATGTTAAAATGACAAAAATTGTTTTAATAAGATTATTTGCTTACCAAATATATGAAAGTATGGCCCTTTGGAAAGAAAATAAGGAAGCAAATGAGAGCTAGTAATAGATTTGACATTACATGGTCCAAATAATACAGGAATTTTTCTAGGTTAGCTTAATTACCACTAAGTCAATGAAAATTAGTACACGATTTACTTTTACTGTATTTCTTTATTTAATAATTTACTTAATAATAACTTACTTAATAAATAATATAATATTCTAACAATTTTAAAAGAAGACTATATTTTATTGATAGGGTAAGTGATGAGAATATCGCCACCAAATTCAGTAGTTTCAAAGTTAACCACCTAATATTCAGTTACATTCAAAAGGTTTTTACAGTGTGTGCTACGTGTGGCTGTTGCCTAAACGCTTCATGAAATAATCGTTTAAAAAAATCTACCAATTAAATAAAAATTTTATGTTTTTGAACAAGGTGCAAAATGGCGATATTGCAAACATGTGAAGGTATTATCGTCACATTTGGTTATTTAAAGAATAATTTTTAAACAATTAACATTAAAATTATTTTTTAATTACAAAATAAGTACACTATAAAATACAATATAAAACTGAGTAGAATTTAACAAAAATGCTTAAAATCGAGTTTCTGTAACAAATTTAAAAATATTAAGATACTGTCATTCATTTGTCATCCAGCATTGCACAACCGTCCTCATATTCTTGGCACAATCCACCGACAGACACACATTTCCCGGATTCACACTTTTCATGAAACCAAATCTTGCATTCAACGCACTGTATCCAATTTCTGTTATCTTTCTGTTCATGATAAAAGACTCCACAATCGCTACAAAAAACATCCTTTTCCTGTCTCTGCTTCACATTTGTTCCTTTTTCCTTCTTGTGGAATTTGTTTGATAAAGATATCAGCAACACTCTTTTCCGAATAACTACTATGCTTAGAATAATACTTCTTCATGATCCTTGTTATGGTCAGATGTTCCGAAGGCAGGAAGTAAATATCTTGGAGTTGTTGTCGTCGTCACCATCTCCGGTTACAGCTGGATTTAGAGCTGACACACATGGAGACCGATTATTTCCGTGTAGATGTTTCGGATTGACAGCTTGTCTTTCAGAAACTGAACTCGGAGCAAACGCTGTTTCTAGAAACACTTCCGGGTTAAAAGGGTATATTCCAGATGCCTTGAATCCTGAAACAGCGTTTTGAGGTGTTGCAGCTTTGAACTACGCTCTTGAAAAAAGTCTTGGGAACTGTTGCTTATTTAAAGGTGTGCCTGGATACATTCGGCGGAATGAATCTGTGTTGTCATCCCACCCACTTTTAAGAGATTTGAAGAAGCTGATATCAAGCGGCTGTAATTTATGGCTGTAGTGGGACGGTAGACAGAGCATGATGTTGAATTGCTCAGCCAGTTCTAGTGCAGACATATCTAGATGGGTGCGGTGTCCGTCAAGAATGAGCAATGCTTTACCTGGTAGACGATGATGCTGGAAGTGACGAAGGAAATCACAGAACGCTTCTTTTGTTATGTAACCTTTCGGAGTCATAGTAAATATACTGCCAGGAGGTCTTGCCCGTACTCAAATTTAGCATACTTGCCTTTGTACAAAATTAGGGGAGGTATCCACTGAGAGCCTACTCCATTAGTGCATGCAAGCACTGAGACTGTTTCACCCTGTTCAGCGTGTGTAGCTTTGTGGACACGTTTGCTTCCTTTCAGAGCCAGAACCTTTTCGTCATTATGACATGTTAACTGGAGACCACTCTCGTCACAATTATAAATAAGCTGTGGGCAAAAATTGTGTTCATCATACAGCGATTTTAAAAGATCATGAAAATGCTTCACCACCTCTTTGTTAAACTTCATGAGCCGTCCATAGCTCAAATTTTCAGGCTTACGAAACACAATCTCAGGATTTCGCTTGACAAATCCTTTCAGCCAGTATCTACCAGCTATTTCATTTTTAAAGGGGTTCTTAATATTCATTTCAGAACAAATCTCGTAGACTTTCTTGCACATTAATCTTCTAGTGAGACTAAATCCAACTTGCTGTAAGCGAATAATTCTAATTTTCAGTAAGTTCTCTATTTCTGCAAACAAAGTTGGTAGCCTTCCAAGTCTCCGACACAGCGGAATGTCCTCTCTCTTCACCCAGTCTACGAGTCTTTTCCTGGGTATTCCGTGATTTCGAGCTGCTGAAGCCACACTGCAGCCAGCTCTGACAGCCTGAATGGTATTTTCTAGACTTCCTTATGTCCATTGAGCTCGAATGTTTTGATTACGGGGTCCCATGATCTGGATAATAAAACGAAGACAACTTACGATTTTGAAGTAAGAAATTTAACAGTTTTATAGAGTACACACATAAGAATTAGTTAAAATACACGTAAATATAAGCATTAATGAGAAAAATAATGTTAACGAAAACAAATTTTAGACAATACATATAAGAATAAGTTAAAATGTTCGTAAATGTAAGCACTAATGAAGAAAATAATGTTAATAAAAACAAATTTAAAAAATGTTTGATCAGTATACAGTTATTGAGCATCTAGAAGTATCACTAAAAACATTTAAACAGTGATTTGTCACGCAACTCCACAGTGAAGGTATTATCGCCATGTGGTGGTATAGCAAACAGCTGTGGGTGGCGAAATTGTCAACATAACCTATATTTAATTAAATACGACTGTGCATAACTACAACAAAAGATATCAAATTTTCGTACTGCTTTAAAACATCTATATGGCCTTATGTGTCAACAAAATATAATAGAAATTAATTTTGAGGAAATACAGAGTTAATAGAGAAACTTACAATAAGGTAAGTTGAAAATTCCGGCTGATTTTGTTGCTGTAACTGCGTAGCGTGTCCTCACTCAATGAAGTCACAGACGAACTGGCGTGGACGGAAGTTTCTGCAATGGCGTCACAACGTTCCCACACAAACTACTTACAGTCCTGCAAAGTAAGCTCACCCACTCTGTTGGTTATTTTGCTAACTAGTCTTTTGTACAATAGTGGCGATATTGTCTGCATGGCGATATTCGCATCAGTTACCCTAATATTCTACAAATTCAGTAGTCAAATTATTGTAAAAAGCAAGTGAACTACTAAAAACAAAATTTGTATATTTAAATATATTGGTTTATTTAATTAGTTTATTATTTTATTTTATAAAATTTAGAATTTAGAAAACGTTACCGTTTTTACTAACAATTTGATATTTTTATTGAAATAATATATACTGATTTTGAGTTATATATTTCTACATTTTTTCAAAGGTTGGTTTTTTGACTTTTGGAGATTTGTTTTAATAAAGTTATATATTCTAAAATTTGGAAAGGTATGAATTTAAGTTGTGAACTAGAATAGTTATTTTTTAGGTTTGATTCTATCAAAATCTGTTTTATTATTGCTGTACACCATAATAAATTTTATATTATTAATATAATTATAAAAGAGTATATTTTATTATGTTTATTTTACATATTGTTATAACAGACGAGTCACTATAATATATTTTTATACCTTATATAAAAATTAACTTTTTCTTGTGAAACTTACTGTTTTTTGTTGGACGCGTTTCGGCGTACGTTGTTGCCATCAAAAAACACATCAATAATACAAACACAGACATAGACAAATATAACAAAACAGGTGTTTACAAATTAAATTGTAATGACTGGAATAGTTTCTACATAGGCCAGACGGGAAGATCTTTTTCTTCCCGTTATTCTGAACACTAAAAAGCTCTAACCAACAACAATATACACTCCGCATTTGCCACACACATACACACAGAAAACCACAGTTACACCAACATAGACACTAATCTTGAAATTTTACATTACTTACCTAAAGGTCGAAAACTCAACACAACTGAACAATACGAAATATATAAACACCACACAACACAACCAAACAACGTACTTAACGATCAATTACAATATAAATCACATACAGTTTTTGACACAATTTTACAAAAAACAAACATCAAGTTGAATCCCCGCGCCAATCCCCTTCCTCCACACACCACCCCCACTACACCTTCCACACAACAACCGTTACGAAATGATGGCAGTCTGACTCAAAGCTGAAGAAGGCGGATACGTACGCCGAAACGCGCCCAACGAAAAACAGTAAGTTTCACAAGAAAAAGTTCATTTTTAGATAAGTGTTAGTGCTGTGAAAGAAGAGATGAATAATCAAGACAACTTTTATAGCTTGGCTTATGAAAGTTGATGCATCTTGAAAGTTTGACTTTTTTTTGCTACAGTGATATGGGAGTTGAAGTTAAAATTTCCAGGTTATAGAGCCATGGTCTGATTTCCATTTTCCTTGCAGATGTTCAATTGTAAGGAAGTCTTTACTCATTTTAAAGTGTAAAAATATTTTAACCTCATCTTAAACTTGATTGCAGGTGCTATTAAAGTACTTATGGGGAAAATTGGATCACATGCCTATAGCTTGAAATATTTTTAATTTTACCTCATAATCTACTTTGTTGTAAGTTTACAATACAGTGCAATCTTGGTGGTCTGAACTGTTGTAATTTGAACATCAAATAATGCAAAGAACATTAAGTCGGTAAAGAAATTTCAGTGTAGTTTAAGTAAGGTATTCAATAAAATAAGAAATAATGTAAGCTTATAAAAGTTGAATCAGTTTATAATGATTGTTAACAGACCATTAACTTGTAATGATCAATAATAGAAGATCATTGATTACTTTTACTAAGGTAATTTACAGAATTTTTAAAATTACAAAGAACTCTTTTAACGTGTTAGAATTATTATTAGCTGGGCTGTGGTCTGCTGTTGTTCAAGATAGACGTTTCCACCCCACCACCGGAGGCCATCTTCAGTGTTAGAAGAAAATGATTAAAATGATTGGCAAGGTGTCCGCCAATTCAACCCAGTACTGAGGTAGAGACTATGTGTTGGCCCACTGAAATAATCTTTTCAAACCAGCACGATATAAGCTGGAAAACAGTATCAACCAATCAGCACGTCCTATTTAGTAGGAGGCTTTCTCCCCTTTGATTCATAGTGACAGAACCATGTTTGAAGATATCCATGGACTCCATGTGCAGCTGAGGGTAGTAGGCACTCGCCAAGGACAAGATAGTGCCTACTACTCTTGGCTGCACATGGAGTTGATTTGGCATACTGTGCTCCCAAGCCAGTCAGTTAGCACTTGATGCTGCTTTCCAACTTAGACCATGCTGGTTTGAAAAGTTTATTTCAGTTGGCCTTCTCAGGGCCAACAAATAGTCCCTACCTCAGTACTGGGGTGAATTGGCGGACACCTTGCCAATCATTTTAATCATTTTCTTCCAACACTGAAGATAGCATCCGATGGTTGGGCCAAAACGTCTGTATTGAACAATAGTACACCACGGCCTAACAACCTAGCTAATAATAATTCTAACAATGTTGACGTCGCCGTAAAAACCTAAGGAATTGCAAACTATTTTAACTGTTACCTTATTTTCTTAATTGGAACTATAAACTAAATAATGCAATTAAAGTTATTAATTTGCTTTTTCTATGTATTTCTAAATCTGATACATATAAATATGGTTTTTCATTTAGGCGAGTGTGTCATGTTAGATAAATTGTTTTTGCGTTGTTGTACTTTGGAGTTTTGTACATGTAATTTGGTAATTGTAATTTAGTACATAGTATTACTTCAATATTCATTTTCAATTATTCAGCTGTGGGAATCCTATGTGTTGATAAGCCAAACATTCTGAACCATTCCTGGACCCAGATAGATCAGATTGTCAAGGTTATACTGTATAAATACATTGATTAAATTAACAAAAAATTGAAAGAATTTATCCTGTTGTTGAAATTGATAATTAAATATAAAATTATATTGTTTGGCATTCAAATAAAAAATGTATTTTTGTGATAAAATGTGTGATGTTAAAGTGCCTATTATGATTCATTGTTATGTTAACAATTAAAATAATAGTATGGTTGGTTACATAATAATTGAAAACAAATGTTATGAAAGAGTGAAGTCTTCATATATGAAAGACTTCAGCGTGACAGAAATTGAATAAACATAAGAAAATTGAATGTACTTTTACAGTTTTTTAAACATTTTTTTTTCATTGGATTCATGAAAGGTTATGTAGATATCTTGAGTTTGATGTTTGTTATGGAAATGAATAACATTTTAAGAAGTTTTTCTGTTCGTAAAAATTATTGTTCTTCCTCAGCAGTGTACATAAAAGATTACATAACATAAAACTGTCTTTAATTCTTTGACGCCGGGCCCTTAACATACTGGTCCTTTGGCCATGCCGGGCCATTTTTGCATATATTTAAAATGCTGTAGCTTCTAAACTATATGGCAGAAATATATGATACCTATGTTTTTATGAAGATCTAAGTGTCTTCTTTAAAGTGGTGTATACCATATGTCATTGTGTTGGTTATTTTACATGAAATTGCTTTTCAAAAAAGTGATGTTTTTGGAAGAAAAAAAAATTGGCCGAAACACATGGTGTTACTAGAAACCTGCAATTTTATTTTTATATGTTAGAAATGGATTAAACAATACATTACATAATGTTTACAATATAGATTGGTTTATAAAGATGTACTTTTGAAATTTTTTTACAAGAAACGCTTGTCCGACATTTTGACACGCCAAGTGGTGTTTAACCAACTAACATAACAGTTTGCCGGGCGCTGTTACATGTCAACTGTACCTACGAAAGTGAACGCATATGCGATCTAGCGGATGATTTGGGTACTACAAACCCTGACATTGTTTCAAAACAGCACCAAGGACGTCTTTATACATACGGAATCATGCAAAAACACATTGAAACTTCAGGACGTCCATCGGCATCAAAGAATTAAGTTTTAATAAAAAATAAATTTAATTATAAACTGTGCAGCATGGGATGAGTTGTTTGATACTAGATGTTGTCCTTAGTTTAATAGTGACAAAGAATTAATACATGATGAAAGGTGTTTGGTCATTAACTAGACACAATTTTAAAACATTTTGTGTTGATTTTTGACAAAATTATTGTCCTTATCAGGATCTGTATACAGGGAATGTAAAAATGTACCCATATCATAGATGTTTTTGTGTGAATGTTTGTATGTGTCATATAAAGAATAATAATGTTCCATAAATATTAACATTTATTGTAAGCGTATTAATTAGTTTTGCACAACAGCTATTAATATTTATTAATGTAAATGCCCTGATGACAACAATACATTTTAAGCCTTGACAAAAAGTGTCAAAAATGTTTTAAAACTGTGTGTGATCAATGATGAAACCTTTCATCACTAGAAGTTAGCGAAAAATACATTTTGTCATGTGACTTATAGTCCACCTTGTGTTTTGTTTTGAAAACTTACATAAAAATAAAATTCATGAATACTGTATATTTGTAAGACAAACTATGTGATATAGGTATGGCATATAGTAGATAATTTGTATTGCGTTATAATAAAAACATAAATTGGAAACAAATTTTGTTTATTTCTTCACACATACATTTTGGTCAGTTTACATTTTCAACTAATTTTTAAATTTATCTTTGTTGGACAAGAATTAAATTTTATAAGACAATCACAATACCTGCTTTGACATATGCGAGTGAGGTGTAGGTCATGTCAAAAAAGGAATGAGGCAAGATTCAGAGTGCTGAAATGCAGTTTCTTTGAAATACTTTTTACCGTCATTTATTGGAAGGAATGATGCTATAAGAGAAGCACTAGAAGTAAAAGATATAAATACAATCATTTCAACTTATAGGAGACAGTGGTGTGATCACTTGCAAAGGATAACAGAGGATGGATTGCCAAAAGCGGTGATGAAATATAAAGCCGTTGGTAAAGAGACATGGGTCATCCAAAGATGAGATGGATGGCAAACCAGGTTTATATAACATGGTCCTGGTAATGAAGAAAAACTTTGTGGCTAGTTTTCTTGATATACTCTAATAATTTAACATATCCGTCAATTATGTTTAGTGGATTCTGGTAATTTGGGATAGATTAAGACTAATGGACTTCAGCCTGATTTATAGATTTGACCCAATTGTGCAAAGTGTTGTGTACATAAAGTTATATAAAAATAAATTGCAGTTAAAAAAACCAATAATGCATTTATTTAAAAATATTTTCAGAATAAGTCAGTGTCGAACATTCAGTACAGGTATCGTTGGTATTAACACGAGTGGATCCAGAGAGGAATCTGAGGAGTTGGAAATTTGTAAAGAAGCAACTATAAATTATAAAAAAAGCATGAGATCTATTAGTGAAAGGAAAAATTAATTAAAAAAAATTTAAACCTATAGAAAGAACATAAGTGTTTCGATTTTTTTTATACAGCACCATTCTGTACTTTCGCTTTTAAAATTTTCCACCCACTACTGGTCTTTAATACACAGTCGTAAATGATTTAATTTGAGTAATGCCAATCCAGTCAGTCTGTACTTCAAGCATTGTCCACAGCCAGGTTTTGATATGATGCAGTTACAAGAAGGAAAATTTAACACTTTAATTTATTACTGGTATTCCTGCCACTAAAAATAAAATTCAATTTTATTGTTCCAAATTGCAGTTATGGACAAAACTGCAATACTGCTACATTTAATTGTAATATAGTTTTTGGCTGTACTTGACAGGTCTTTTTTAAATGTTTTAAAAATAAAACTGAGCTTGAAGAAACAAAATAATTTTCTCAGTAGGTGAATGGAAAGCGTTTTTAGATTTGGGTGACAACTTCCCTAATTCTTTTCCTCCATGTCTGTATTTAAGAAACATATAAGTAAAATAAAATGCACATAGTATAGCACAAAAATTCAATATTAGAGGTGTTGATAGGTATAGTAAACATTACTATAAATACCATATCCATAAGGACTTTTTGCCTACAGGATGGACTGTCAATCAATATGTTTACCAACAAATTCTTGAAAGGCTGAGGAAAAGAGTTGCCTGCGTGATACCAGCCATCGTGAACACCGGGATGTTGCATCATGACAATGCACCTTGTCACGCAGCACTTTTGGTTAATGAGTTTTTGGCAAAGAAAAATATTCCTGTTGTTCCTCAACCCCTTATTCGCCTGACTTGAGTCCCTGTGACTACTTTCTCTTCCCGAGATTGAAAAAACATCTCAGTGGACACCATTTTGTGATGATAGACAACATTAAAAAAAATGTAACCAATCAGTTGAAGGAGATTCCAGTTTCTTAGTTCAGCACTGCTATGAAGAGTAAAAAAACTGTCCAAGCATTGCATGGCTTACCAAGGGAACTATTTTGAAGGCGATAGAATCTAGATATAGTTTGATTGTAAACAAAAGGTTTTACTGAATTAGTCTCATTACTTAATTTACAGACCTTGTATTTAATGTACAATATTAATGATTGGGTATCTTTTCTCAAGTTTTTGTCAAACTTAAACAAACTGAGTATTATTGTGACCTCCTGTACCTGACATATATCCAACTTTGCTCATATTAACGTGCTGAAGACTCCTAAAGAAAAGTACTATATATGCCATATGAGCTGTATATACAGTTTCTGACATTCTTTACTACGTGGCATTCACTGTACTAATAAAAAGTGCTATATAAAAAAATAAAAAATCTAGCACTTGGTGTATCTGCTCTCTGAGGAACAATCAGGATTTTTTTTAGATATTGCACATTTTCTTAACAGGACAGTGTATCTTTTATATGTTCTTGGATAAACTAAGAAATCAGTTTTATACATTTTGTTTTTGTTTCTACAAGTATACAAGTACAGTAGAGCGTCAATAATCTGGACATCAAAAATCTGGACCTTGTCAACAGAAAAATTCGATTTGTCGGCAGCGGTATCAAAATCGCAGCGGATTTTCTACACGTACACACAAAAGGCCGAAAACTAGACACTCTTGAACAACTGGAAATATACAAACACATAAAAACGACATCCTAAACGAACAGACACAATTCAAATCACACGCATTGTTCGAACACATTACACTCCATACACACAACATCAATCCTTCAAACGTCGATACCGTAGCCAAGAACAAGAGTAACAGTGCTCCCAACGGCACCCTCTGAAGAAGCTTTTTAAAAGAGAAAACTGGTTCAGCCTATAAGGTAAAACTTTTAGGTTTTTACCCATAAAAAAACTTTGTGTTCCGAGTCGGTAGTGATTTAATTATACTTAGTTATTTAATGGACACGTCATGGACGACAAAATCCAAGAATTAAATTTCTTCAGAATTTGTGATTTAAAAAATATTTTATACAATATTTGTGTGTTAATAAATATAGCGAAAATGATATTTTGAATCTAACACTGAGTTTTTGTAAGTACTCCGTCTATCCTTATACTTTAAGTAGTGGTTTTTTTGTATATGTTTGAAAATCCAGACAAATCGATTATCTGGACTGGGTCAAACACCAATTTAGTCCGAGTTATCGACGCTCTACTGTACTAAGTGTTGACCACAACTTGAGACAATTTCTCATCAAGACTTTATAAACATAAAAAAAATGATTTAAATAGGTATGCTTGCATACTTCTTTACTCGTTTCTTACATTTATTTAAAGAATAAGAATTAGATTTAAAAGTTCTTATAAAGTCTTTTTCATGGATCTTCAAAACATATATTTGCATCACAACATCGTGCAAAGTCAGTCAGTATGATTCTCCTTAGACATGGTGCTGAAAGAGTACACGGACAATTTCATGGAAGAATGGGATAAGTATCCTAACAGAGTATTCAAGAGGTTAGGAATATTGCGAAAAAACTTATCAGAAGAAAGTTTAGATACAGCTAGGGCACTTGATGATAGCTATATGACATGCCATAAGACTGATGGGAGACCAGGAAAGAGGTTTTGACTCATAATTTAATCAAAATTATATACAGAATGCTGAAAGGATACATATATTTTAAAGAAAGATCAGCCAACTGGATAACCCTCTGATTACTTCATAAGGTCACTAGTGGCAGCACCAGCATTTGAAATACCGAATAGGTGGTTAAGTCGAGTGTGGGCAAGTCTGACACCTTGCTAGACTTCTTTATGCAAACAGAAATTCATAAATGGAATTAAAAGTTGAACCACCTTTTATGACAGTATGTAAGCTACTCACAGTAGATTATGTTCAAACATTCGTCTTTCTTAATTTTAGTACGTAGGCTTTCACGGCCGGTGTCAATATGATTGGATAAAACTTCCGGGCTGAAAGGCCGTGGTCGATTGCTCGATGCATTGGCGCTATACGTTTCGGCCGCACCACCGGTGGCCATCTTCAGTAGCAAAACTTGTTCGAATAGATGTACGCCGAACACGTCCCCAATGTACTGGGAACAAGCAACAGTGAGTTACGGCTACGATGCCTCTATTTATAGCTTTTTGGCCGCTTCAGGTGTATCGCGCGGACCAATGAGAAGCCAGCTCATCATTCTTGATTCTGATTGGCCATGGAGAATAGACCATGCCAGACACTATTTAAGGAGATGCTTTCTCCTCGGCGGTATAAACGATCACCGGGTGATGTTTGATGAAGCCCGCGTGTTGTCTTCTGTCCGGGGTTACTTCACTCGCCTGCATCTGGAGTCCATCCATATTCATAAGAATGCGTCCGTCGCTATGAACCGCCGAGGAGAAAGCATCTCCTTAAATAGTGTCTGGCATGGTCTATTCTCCATGGCCAATCAGAATCAAGAATGATGAGCTGGCTTCTCATTGGTCCGCGCGATACACCTGAAGCGGCCAAAAAGCTATAAATAGAGGCATCGTAGCCGTAACTCACTGTTGCTTGTTCCCAGTACATTGGGGACGTGTTCGGCATACATCTATTCGAACAAGTTTTGCTACTGAAGATGGCCACCGGTGGTGCGGCCGAAACGTATAGCGCCAATGCATCGAGCAATCGACCACGGCCTTTCAGCCCGGAAGTTTTATCCAATCATATTCGTCTTTCTTAGTTTAGTCCTCTTCCACCATGAAGTATGGAAGTGAGTAGTGTTATGGTAGTAACATACAATATTAAAACACATTCAAATATATACATGTTCAATAGAATCAGTTTTTTAAAACTTATTAATTCTATTATCATAACTGCAGCAATATTATCTACTATTTCATTGTTTAGTTGGCACCATAAGCTCAACGCATTGAGCACGTGGTATTACTTAGCATAAAAACATCGACCAAACTAATATAACAGCAATGTAACAATATTCAAGATAGTTGATTTTATGTGTTTTATCTTATTTGACGTCCTCTTTTAAATATTTTTTTTAAACTAATAAGTGGGTAAATTTGTAAAATATAGAAAAAGTTAATGTAATCTGTGTTCTAGAAAAAATGGAGTTTTGAATGTTGATCACATCTCTAAATATCACTAAAGTATTGACGACTCGGAACACTAAGTTTTTTATAAGTAAAAACGTAAAGTTTTACCTTACAGCCTAAACCGGCTTTCACCTTTAGAAGGCTTCATCAGAGGCTGCCATAGGTAGCGTTGTCCGTCTTGTTGTTGGCGACGGGATAGTTATTCGAAAGATTGAAGCTGTGTGTGTGTGTGTGGTGAGATGTGTTCGAATAATGCGTGCGATTTGAATTGTGTCTGTTCGTTTAGGATGTCGTTTTTATTTGTTTTTGTGTGTTTGTATATTTCTAATTGTTCTAGAGTGTCTAGTTTTCGGCCCTTTGTGTGTACGTGTAGAATGTTCATGTTATTGTCGATGTTTTTATATGTGTGGTTTGCTTCAATGAGGTGGTTTGCAAAGGTAGATTCTGTAGTGGTGTGGAGTGCTTTTGTGTGTTCAATGTATCTCTGTTTGAAGCTACGTCCTGTCTGGCCTATGTAGAATTTATTGCAATCTGAGCAATTTAGCTTGTATACACCAGGTAGATCAAATTTGTTTTGTGCTTTGGGCATGCGTTTTGATAGTGTGTGTTCTGTTTTGTTGGTAGTTTTGTAAGTGATTCTGTATCCTGCTTTTTTGAATTTGTGGGCGATTTTTTCAGTTTGTTTGTTGATGTATGTCAGTGTTATGAATTTGTTGTTTTCTGTCTTTGTCTGTTGTTTGTTTTGTGTTTTGTGTAGGAGTTTACTGACTATTGTTCTGTCATAACCATTAGATTCTGCTAGATATTTTATCGTGTTTAGTTCGTCTTTGTAGTCTATTTCATCTAAGGGGATGTTGTTGAACTATGTATCATGGTTCTAAAAGCAGCTAGTTTGTGTTGTATTGGGTGATTGGAGGTGTTGTGTATTAGTGTGTCAGTTGTAGTTGGTTTTCTGTATATACTGAATTTGTGCCTGTGTTCTAGTTTTGTGATGGAGAGGTCTAAGAAGTTTATGGTATTGTTGTGTTCGTATTCGGCAGTGAAGGTTATGTTTTTATGTATTTTGTTTATGTGCGTTAGTAAAACTTAGTGTTCCGAGTCGTCAATACTTTAGTGATATTTAGTTAAGTAACGGACACGTCATGGACAACGAAATCCAAGGATCACATCTCATCGATAATTACAAATTAACAGTGGTGGCTGGTGAGATTTTAGTTTGGTGGGGCTGCACTACAATTTTCAACTTTCAACATTTACCATTATCATATATTAGTGAAATGTATATACTATTACTAGGTCTTTTACCTGTATTGAAGCTGAAGCTGTGACAAAACTTTGGTCCAATCCTCTTTGGTGCTGCTGCTGCTGTTGGTGATGATATTTATGATTATGATTAATTGTGATTTAAGTTCCAAACACTAAAGGCCTACACGTTAAAATTCAAACAAATTGTAATTTTTAATTTACACATTAAACATATAGACATTAAAATTTTCAAATTAAAATATAATAGCGAGTTATGTTCTTAAATAAAATCAGAAATAAATCACTGTTTCTTTCACAATATTATTTAAACATGAAGTTCATTCTCCTTTCTTTGCAACTGGAAAACTTATTGATAACTTTGTCATTAAAATTAATAATATTTTCAATCATTTCTTTCTCTATGCTTAATATTGATAAAGCAGCAAGATGCTCTTGTGTCATTGTACTTCTTAGGAAACTCTTAAGTCTTTTCAACGTGGAGAAGCACCTCTTGGGCTCAGCAGTAGTCATGGGAGTAGTTAGAATTATTTGGAGCAGAGTGAACACTTCTGTGCAAGACTCAGCAATTCCTCTATCCAACATGATTTTGTAAGTTTCATAACCTCTAAATTACTGCGGAATTCTTGCCTCTCGTACAAAACAGATAGTTCAGTCTCCAAACATTCTTTACACAAGAAAGGGTAAGCTTCAGTAGTTTCAGCAAATTCGGGTGAAGAACTTATATTGTCTTTGGAGAGGGAGAAATTTAACAGTTTTGCTGCTGACAGATGTTTATTAAAAGAAAATCTCTCTTTTACCTGATAACAACTAATATCACACACCTCCTTTGCAGAGACAAGATTATGCGATAACGTTTTCCTTTTCTTCATGAGTGGTCAGTAACAGCAACGTCTTCTTGTTGGTCAGTAACAGAAGGAAGTGTATTTCTTTCATTCATGATTGCCTCAAGAAATTTATTTACTGCATTATAGATACTACTGGAGTTTGCATTATGATGCTGCAGCTGGTTATATAAAATATCCACATGAGACATGATGTGATGAGAAAATTCTAGCCAAAAGTTGAAGTCCTGGTCATTCAGCATACGGAGAATACCTGCAGCCACTTGCACAGTGGAATGATTTTTGTCAATTTGAAGTTTCTCAGAGACTTCAGACATACTATTAGACTTTCCTTGTTTTCAAAAATGGTGTTCACTAACTGGCTATTAAAATTCCATCTTGTGTTTGATACTCGAGGTGTTCGTTTAGAAAAACTGTCTAAAATGGATAATCGTGAGGGTGACTTCGAAAGAAAATGCAGGTGTAGCGGCAAGACTACTGAAAAAAATATGAGCTTGTGAGTTTTGTGATGCTGCCTTTTCTATAATTAAATTTAATTGATGCGCATAACAGTGCACAAAATGTGCATATTTGTGTGACTGTTGAATTATTTTATGCACACCTCCCTTCTCGCCACTAAAAACGGGAGCTCCATCGTAAGTCTGAGGTATACGTTTGTCACTATCGCCATTCAGGACTATATTTACCTGTTCTAAAATGCATTCTGCTAGTACTTCACCATTTTGGGTAAAAAGCCCCAGAATCTTTCACGCACAATTCCGCTCAATTCATAACGAAACACAATAACTTGCTGCGTAAGACCTGACACATCTGATATATCATCCGACATTACTGATAAAAAATTAGATTGTTTAATTTCAGCATGTATTTCATTATGACACACCTCAAGGATACAGTCTAGAAGTTCGTTCTGGATTGTCTTAGACGTTCCCTTAAACACTGTTGACTTCATAAAATGACTTTTAAGAGACTCATATAACTTTCCAGCATATTCTAACAATCTTCAAAATACACCAGGATTCGATGACTGTGAAGTTTCATTGTGACCACATAACGGAAGCTCAAATTTTCTGCAAAACTTGACGCAGTCAAATTTTTGAGAGAATTTCTCGATTTTGTCTCACTTTTTCATTGTGTTTGTTTGTTTGTTGTTTGTAAGCGTCACTTAACTGATGTGCAATGTGTACTGTGCCTAACATAGCTAAATCAATTACATTCTTCATATGTTTTCCTGAATCTTTGTGTTTTTTTACTTTCTCGCCAAAATGTGTTAAATCATTCATTCCAACCTTTGTCCAAGTTGCATCACCTCCAAATAATACACAAGGAAAGCAAAATAGTGCATTATTTTCAGGACAGCCATACAACCACTCATGTTTGGAATAAATGGACACATTAAATTTCCTACAATAAGTCTGATTTCTGCTTGACGATGACTGAGAAATTAATAAATCAGGAGTCTCACAACCTAAATTCTTAGTTTCATTCTTGAGGTTGAAATCAGGGGGGTAAATCAGGGGAATCACCATAACTATGGAACAGCGGCTATCCATCGAATGGGATGGTAGACCGTATTAAGGGCATATCACTAAATTTTAGTAGGATTACTGGTGTCCTTGGACATCAGTATTGTCCTCGGACGAATGTTTTGTAATGCTGAAGCAAGAACGGTGTAGGCAGCGTCTGCACATTAACAAACTTCAGTTCTTGTGGAGGCAACTGGGCGCTACAGTCTAGGGGGGCCATAGTGTGTGTGGAAGAAGGTTGAATACGCACCCTTGCTGATAATCTGCATTCCGTACCATGTTGTGATTTACACAGAGCTACAGTCCGTGACCAAAAATATACTCTTGTTAAATCAAAACTGAAAACTTTATATTATAGCCCCTCAACAGTCTGTACCGTTACAATCTTCTCTGCTAACGATAACGATGAAAAACTGATTTTTTGCAAATATAAAACACTTTTTATTTTTATTCATATTTGTTTTAAAACTGCAACAATAGAAATTAGCACAGTCTACAAACAAGGAACACGCCGTCAGCAAAATATTTGCATGCACATGTTCGAGTTCTCGACAGCCTCGGGCTGGACTGAATGCAGCCCAAGTTTGGTTTGTTAACAAAGCGTTCTCCCACCACGTGCCTCAAGCGCAGACACAACGCGCACTTGTTTAAGTGGGGCACAGCCCGTGCATCAATTTACATGACCACCAGTTGTAGCTGAACGCGAATATAAAAATGTTTTTCTTATACTGGCGAATCTTTGAAGAATACATAATTTCCTAAATAAAAAGTTATTTAAATACGGTAATTAGTTTTCCTTGAAAATTTCCGGGAGGGTTGCAGCCCTTATGGACGAGGCGCCACTGCAAATTAATAATTATAAATCACACAATACCTTATTTACAAAACAAACATGTTTTGATTGACATAATATCCAAGTTATTTGGCATCTGAATAGTAGTAATGGATAAAATTATTTCTTGTTATGCTATTATATTACATTATGACAATTTGTTATTATATCAGACAATAATGTTATGACGTTAGGACTTTTTGTTATTCTTATTGTCATTGTTTTTGTTATTATTAATATTTATTTTGTTACTGTAAATTTGTTGTAACACAAAAGGTTTTTGTAAAATTCAGCATTAAAATATACAAGCTTGAAAATTGTATTAATTTTGGATATTGTAGGAAAATTCCACTATTTATTTTTAATTTTGTGATGTCTATATTAAATCTTGAAAATTAAAATATTATATAAGTTAATAATTCCAAAACATTGGCAAAAGTATTTTTATATTCTAAAACTTGGGTTTTAACTGTTTAAAAGTAATCTTTACTTTAGAGAGAGAGTTTAGCATTCATGCAAGGCAGTTGCCTGGCTCCTCTACAAAGATGCTAACACTTCAAACTTATTTATTACATTGGAAATAGTTTATTGACTGGTTTTATATTATCAGAGAGTAACGTACACATACACATGGAAACTGATACCCACACATGCATACACACCCAATTATATGAGTAATTATAGATATGATTCACAGTGGTAACAACCGTAAAGGGTTTACATAAAACATTGACAAGATAAACAATGTCTTGAATGTTCTGTTCTTTCAATGTCTGAGTACACACTATCTATTTCTGGTATGGTATTTTCTTTTTCAAGGCCAAGGTTAATGAAGATCTTGAGCTTCCAGATTTCAAAAGATCAACATTGTGGAAGTTACCTAAAGGAACAGAATTTTGTTACAAAATAGCTCTTCTTTTGAAAGAGAACAACATAATATTCTTGGATTTCGTTGTCCATGACGTGTCCGTTACTTAACTAAATACCACTATTATATTAACGACTCGGAACACAAAGTTTTTTATAAGTAAAAACATAAAGTTTTACCTTACAGCCTGAACCGGACAGCGCTACCAGCGGCAGCCTCTGAAGAAGCCTTTTAAAGGCGAAAACCGGTTCAGGCTGTAAGGTAAAACTTTATGTTTTTACTTATAAAAAACTTTGTGTTCCGAGTCATTAATATAATAGTGGTATTTAACATAATATTGTTGAGACATTCCTAACTGAGACAAATTAAAAAGTTCAGAAGGGAGAAATGAACTATATATCCTCCGCCTACCTTGACGCCACCCACCAGCCTAGGCGACCTGCGTTACATGACCCAGTCTTGGCCGCCCTCCAACAGAACATCGATGAAGAAATAAATAAAATAAATAAACAAATATGCCACCAAACACCCATAATGGCCACCTCCATCTACCTCTCCCATTCACCTCTGGCTACCAACTACACATGTACACAATAAACCCAACAAGCAATACACTCCCATGTGCCTCCACCTTCTCAATGGCCCAGTCAGCTGATGTACATCTCCCCTCAATCCCATACCCAGACGGCTGAACAAGACATGGGTAAATGCTGGCCAAACATTAATCCAAGTGTGGTTGAGACAAGAACATCAAAAACACCTAAAGTTTCATACATAGCTGATCTACATACAAAGGTTTAAAGAAACTACATAATCAGGACTCCAGTTTTTCACTGTTCATGTTGCAGGAAAGTTAAGTTTTTTGGCAGATCAAAAATGTTTTTGGTTCGAAAGCGAATGGCAGACTATTATGGTAAAATGGGCAGTAGACAATTTGAAAAGTAGTCTTAATAATAATTAATGTCAAACCTTGAAGTAGGAATCATTATTGGTATGGGCTTTATAGGAATTATTTACTTCTCTTGAAAATCAGAAAGCATCCCAACAATTAAAACTAAAAAGGAAGAAATAAAAATTTGGTTGAAGAATAAAAATGTTGACTTCCTTTGAACACTTTGAAAATGGAATTGTTGGCTGAAATGGACATGGTACAACACTCGTATGTTGTTGACATATATGAACAAAATACTTTGTCATATGTAGCTGATGAGAAAGCCAATGAACTCAGATTACAATATTCAAGCTGTCTCCATACCACATCAGGGTCAATCCTAATGAACTTGTCTGGAGTAAGGTGAAGAGACATGGGTCAGTTCGCAATAGAAAGGAAGATAAAATATTAATGGTGAAACTTATCAACAATACTTTTGCAGCTGCCACTTCTCAGGAGTTGACATAATTATTAGGAGCACATGAAGAAGACAGAAGATATTACATGAGAAGTGGCTGCATGACATCGTTGAGCCTGTCATCATACAGTTGATTGGGTCTTTATCTGTTGAACTGTCAAGTGTGAGTAAGGATGGCAGTGCTTCACAGAACAATGCAATGTCCAGGGTGGAGTGAGTGAATAAAATTTTGTTAATGTTGTGAATGAATATAATGCGTTATTTTTCCTTTTATTAAAAAGCATAGGACCAACAAAATAATTACATAGGCCCTTGAATTGTAATCCTTGTACTTTTGTAGTCTTTGTAAATATGTTAGGAGCCATATGTCATGTTGGTTTTTAGTAATTACATTTGTGCGTTTTTATCTGTGTACAGATGCCAACTTTAAAATTGTAGACCTTATTGACTTTTAAAACGTGTTCTTAATTCTAAAAAAATATGTGAAACCCAAATTGTGCATAGTATTAATTTTATTAGTTTTATGTGTGAATCTGTGAACTTTAATATGGTATTAAAATTATCTTGTTGTTGCATCCTCTTCGTTCACTTTATTAATTTAATAATATATATAATACTTTCACTAATGAACTTACTGTTGTCACTTCCCAAACGTTTCGAGATGTTGTTTCTCTTCTTCAGTGGGTTTAATACTGACTGTCGATTACAGAATAACCGTTACGGAAAAATGGTGTGTGGTGGGGGTTGATGGTGGGAAGGGATTGGCGTTGAGGTTCGAATTATGTGTGTGGATCAGTGTGTCAAATAGTGTATGTGATTTGTAATGTATTTGTTCATTTAATATGTTGTTTGGTTGTAGTGTGTGATATCTGTATATTTCAAATTGTTCAGCTGTGTTTAGTTTTCTACTTTTAGGTAAGTAGTGTAATATTTCCATGTTGTGTTCTATGTTTGTGTAACTGTGGTTTTCGTTATGTAAATGTGTGGCAAATGTGGAATGTATGTAGTTTGTGGTGAGGGCTTTTAAATGTTCAGAAAACCTGGAAGAAAAAGATCTTCCCGTCTGGCCGATGTAGAATTGTTGGCAATCATTACAATTTAATTTATAAACCCCTGTTTTGCTGTATGTGTCAATGTCTTTGTTAGTATTGTTTATGTGTTTTCTAATGGTGTTGTTGGTTCTGTAGGCTACTTTATAATTTTGTTTCCTAAATGTGTTTGCAATTTTATGTGTATTGGAATTGTAGTATGTAAGTGTTATGTATTTACTGGGTTGTGTGCTGTTGGTCAGATGTGTTTTACTTTTTGTGTTGAGGATTCGTTTGTGTAGTTTATTTATTAATTCGGGGTTGTATCCATTTTTGACTGCTATGTATTTAATTGTGTTTAATTCATCTTGGTTATCATGTGTGTTTAGGGGTATTGACGTGAGCCTATGGAGCATGTAGTTGAAAGCTGCATGTTTGTGTTGAGTTGGGTGGTTGGATGTGTTGTGTATGACCATGTCTGATGTGGTGGGTTTTCTGTATATTTTGTATGTGTGTGTGTTGTTTGTTTTGGTGATTGTAAGGTTTAAAAAGTTTATGCTGTTATTTAATTCTATTTCAAGTGTGAATTTTAATTTATGGTGTATAGTGTTAATGTATTTGTGGAAATTTTCTATTTGTCTTTTATTGCCGTTGTAAAGGAGTAAAATGTCGTCAACATACCTGTGCCAATATATTATTTTATCGGTGTATTTGTTGTTGTTCAGTATGTGTTTCTGTTCTATGGTGTGTATGAATATTTCTGCTAGTATACCTGATATAGGGGAGCCCATGGGTAGTCCATCTGTTTGTGTGTAATACATGCTATTGTGTGTGAAATAATTTTGATCTGTGATAATTTTAGTTAGATGGATGATCTCATTTATGTGTGTTTCGGGTGTGTTATTTATTTTTAGTAATTGTTCTAATGTAATTATTATTCCATTTGCTTCATTCCCCACAATTCCACACTTGCTTCATTCGACATAACAAACCTATACACCAATGTTCCCATAAAAGAAACCATAATTACATTAGAACAATTACTAAAAATAAATAACACACCCGAAACACACATAAATGAGATCATCCATCTAACTAAAATTATCACAGATCAAAATTATTTCACTCACAATAGCATGTATTACACACAAACAGATGGACTACCCATGGGCTCCCCTATATCAGGTATACTAGCAGAAATATTCATACACACCATAGAACAGAAACACATACTGAACAACAACAAATACACCGATAAAATAATATATTGGCACAGGTATGTTGACGACATTTTACTCCTTTACAACGGCAACAAAAGACAAATAGAAAATTTCCACAAATACATTAACACTATACACCATAAATTAAAATTCACACTTGAAATAGAATTAAATAACAGCATAAACTTTTTAGACCTTACAATCACCAAAACAAACAACACACACACATACAAAATATACAGAAAACCCACCACATCAGACATGGTCATACACAACACATCCAACCACCCAACTCAACACAAACATGCAGCTTTCAACTACATGCTCCATAGGCTCACGTCAATACCCCTAAACACACATGATAACCAAGATGAATTAAACACAATTAAATACATAGCAGTCAAAAACGGATACAACCCCGAATTAATAAATAAACTACACAAACGAATCCTCAACACAAAAAGTAAAACACATCTGACCAACAGCACACAACCCAGTAAATACATAACACTTACATACTACAATTCCAATACACATAAAATTGCAAACACATTTAGGAAACAAAATTATAAAGTAGCCTACAGAACCAACAACACCATTAGAAAACACATAAACAATACTAACAAAGACATTGACACATACAGCAAAACAGGGGTTTATAAATTAAATTGTAATGATTGCCAACAATTCTACATCGGCCAGACGGGAAGATCTTTTTCTTCCAGGTTTTCTGAACATTTAAAAGCCCTCACCACAAACTACATACATTCCACATTTGCCACACATTTACATAACGAAAACCACAGTTACACAAACATAGAACACAACATGGAAATATTACACTACTTACCTAAAAGTAGAAAACTAAACACAGCTGAACAATTTGAAATATACAGATATCACACACTACAACCAAACAACATATTAAATGAACAAATACATTACAAATCACATACACTATTTCACACACTGATCCACACACATAATTCGAACCTCAACGCCAATCCCTTCCCACCATCAACCCCCACCACACACACCATTTTTCCGTAACGGTTATTCTGTAATCGACAGTCAGTATTAAACCCACTGAAGAAGAGAAACAACATCTCGAAACGTTTGGGAAGTGACAACAGTAAGTTCATTAGTGAAAGTATTATATATATTATTAAATTTAATATGGTATTTTTGTTTGATACTCTGATAATATTGTTACAATGATCATCTTCGTGTTATGAGTGATAGTAGCGTCTCAGTGATCATTGTATGGTAAAGTGGAAAACAAAATACAAGACACCAATGAAGTCACTAATAACCAGCTTTAATTATCACAATTAATAATTTGTTATCAATAAGATAGTCTCTTAACAACAATCCAAGTAAAATTATGCACACACAATAATAATGTCAAATATAAAAAATTCCACACTAATTATAACACAACAACACTTCGCTACAATAATTCTACAAGCACTCGATCTGCGCTAAAGAAATCACTCAACACAACTGACTGACAAGCCGGCTGCTATGAGTTTTTATAGGTAGTTCACGCATTCTAGAAATTTTCCATCCTCAATGTGCACGCTAATGTGTATTTCAAGTGTGCTCTTGAAGAATCTGGAACATACTTGAACACGGCCTTGACCTTCCTACCGGGGGGGGGGGCTCGACTGTTCTAACGAATCGGTGTGGTTCTCGTTACAATATTCAAATTAATAATAATGCTTGGGTGATATAAGTTCTTGAATGAAACTGTGATAATAGATTTCTCAGGTTTTAAACAAGTAGATCAGTTTTCTAAAAATATTGTATTATTTTTATAATATTTGTTTATATAATTCTAAAATATTATTATTACACTATTATTAATTATTATTATGTTGTTGTTAATGCTTTGTATTTCTTTGTTTGTTTTGTTCTTCGAAGGATCTAGTCATATGAATGATACTTTCAGTTTATCATTCACCACTAAATCCAGAGTAAAAACCAGCTGATACTGATGCTTTACTAAAAATTGTGAAAACACAAGAAATTATCAAGTACATAAATTACAAATTTTTTATTTGCTAATTTAGAAATTCAGGAGTAATCTATTAAGATTTTAGTTAATTCCTAAATTATCATTACTTCAACAATTTGTTGAGATTTCATCAATTATCAAGTTTTTTTTAACTGTTTGAATGATAGTATTTAAATTTTATGTTTTCAAAAATTCAAATTAATTTGAAATGTTAGAACAAACTGTAGATTGTTATTTATCTACCCTGATGCTAATGTGTACAGTCTGCCACTTGCTCCCTTCTAAGTGCATGGTGTTGAGATTATGATATTACAAAAATAACATATTGTTATGACATCACAGAACAATCTACGTGTTTCTCGAATGATCCATTGGAATCTGGCTGAATGTTGTGATGTACATGATTTCAACATGTGCTTGCGAGACTTTTCTGGACGCCGCCAGCCTCGCTGACTGTGTCAAGGCCGCAATTAATTATAATGTAGTGTAGAGATAACATGTAGTTATGGAATGTTCTGGTCTGTGAGCAGGGGTATAAATACAAGGACTCAGTGGCCTTAGTTCAGTTATTATCGGGTGATATTACTCCGTGCGTTCAAGTGGTTATTAGTGCGGCAAAGTGTTATGTCCTTTTACAATTGCAGGGGACAATTGTAGTAAAATTGTGTTTTATATCAGTTGACAGTTTTCTATTGCATGTAAACAATTTTTATTCGATTTGTTTATAAGAGACTGTCTTGTTAATTACAAACTGTTTAATTGTGATAATTAAAGCTGGTGATTAGTGACTTAATTGGTGTCTTGTATTTTGTTTTCCACTGTACCATACGACGACCAGTAGACCGTCATAACAATATTGTAACAAGAACCTTCTTGAACAACCAAGCACATCCTCCACCTGTCCCTCCCCTAGTTGTACAGGCCTAACCTCAGTTAAGCCCGCACTCAAGAGTACTCTGGAGAACACTTGAAATACGCATTAGCTGACACCACAGTGAGGATGGAAAATTTCTAGAAGATGTGCACTACCTATAAAAAGCCATAGCAGCCGTCTTGTCAGTTAGTTGTTTTGAGTGATTTTCCTTAGTACAGATTGAGTGGAGATTTACACAATTGCAGCAAAGTGTTATTGTGTTATACATAGTTAGTGTAGAATTCTAATAGTTGACATTAGTTGATATTATTGCGAGTGTACAAATTTAACTTGAATTATTGTATGACACTAATCTTGTTGAATAACTTGTTGATTACAAATTATTAATTGTGATAATTAAAGCTGGCAATTAGTGATTTAATTGGTGTTTGTATTTTGTTTTCAATGTACCATACGGCGATCAGAGTGACCTTCGTAAGAGTGGTGGCAGAAGTGGGATAGAACCTTTAACAGTGGTGTCAGAAGTGGGATTGTGTGGGACTCTATTATTTGACATTATTATTGTGTGTGGACAACTTTAATTAGAATTATTGTATGAGTATAATCTTGTTGATTACAAACTGTCATTTTTGTGATTAATTAAAGCTGGTTCTTAGTAACTTCATTGGTGTCTGAAATTTATTTTCCACTGTGCCATATGATGATCAGTGAGACCGTTGTAACAATATTGTACAGATAAACTGCAAAGTATATAATTAAACTCTAACTATTGGGTACAATCCTCCTGCTGATGAAAAGTTACTAACCAAAAAAATAAAAAATTTCTTGCTTATCATGCATTTGGAGTTTTTATTTCCTAATATTATTTTTGCAATAATATTTTTATTTCCTAACTCAATAGCTGTGTATTTGAGCATGTGACAAACCATACCACCTTTTCATGCAGGCTTATAGCCACAAAATCTCCATTTGAATTATATGGGCAATGGTTTCCTTATGGTGCCAACTAAACAGCAAACCTTGATTAATGAGGTCCAATCTTTTACAAGTGCCTTTCAACAGCTGTTAAGACAGGCTGCTGAGCCATTCATCACACATTCTCAGCATCATAAAAATTTTAAGGAATGAAAATGTTCTCCAATGGATTCAGTTAATGGAAGAATAGTAACAGTTATTTGTGCCACCTTGTATATTTTGCTTATTGCTAATTTGTTTTTCTTCCAACAGGTAAATTTTGAGTTCCTGTACTATTTTCTTTATCATGTCTATAAAGCAGATTCTTTATTACTTTAATTTCTGCAGCCAAAAGTTTGTAGCACACAGATAATGGACTGGAACTGTTTCAATAAATCGGCACTTCTTAAAAGTTTCACTGTTTAACGTAGACAACTTATACCATTAAAATGTCATAATTGTTATTTACGTGCTTCAGATCCCTTGATAAAGTTTAAATTTTGGAATAAAACAATGGACCTAAAGATTCTTAACCATGGGGAAGGGCGACAGGTTTTATGAGAACAGCAAATAACTTACAGAACATTTTTATTTTGAAGTATTAAAAACATTGTTTTCTTTTATTTTACTTTGTTTCAAAACCCATATTGTGTTTTGTAGTAATCTGAATTCACAAATCTAAAGCCGGGTTTATATTAGAAAAATTACCTACCTGTACAGAGGAAACGTGAATTTTTCAATTAACAAATAAAACCATTATCTTGAAATACATCTCGCTGATTACTGTATTACTATAATTATACAGTATTTCTAGACTACGAGTGAGCAGACATTTGCAAAGATAGCCATAATAACTGAACCTAAGCTTCTTTTTTTTTTCTACAGTAGCTCTAGGGAAAATAGAGTATTACTGTTATTGTTATTGTACGTGTAACTTGAAGTAAAGGCTTGATAGTTAATATACTTTTAAGCTTGTAAGGTAGTATTTAGTGAAACTTTTCGACAACACAAATTTTTTCACAAAAAACGTGTGGGGCAACTGAACTATAAAATTAATCAGTTTACTGTAGAATCCTAAACTAAGTAGTGAAACTTATTAATTTCGAAAAGAGAGCATAGTACAAGACCTTGTCACATTCATTAACACAAATCAAAAGATGCATGAAATTACACTATGCTCAGTGTATCAGATACCAGCATACAAATCAATGGTTTCAAAACATCAGTAATATACTATCATTTTTACCTTTACTACAGACATAAATTACGGTACTTTCTTTTTTTTGTGACCAATTTACAAAGTTACAAATGTATAAAGGAACAAGAACACGGGTTAGAAGCTGTGTAAGGCCAACTGAATGGATTTAGTTGAGATTTATTTCTCTAGTGCATGGCATTTATAGATGACAGCATGCTGTGCAGTACCGACAGAGATGTGAAGGAAAAACTGGACAATGGAGGGCACCTTGGAGCAAAGAGGTGTTAACGTTAACAGAAAGAAGACAAAATATTTACGTTTCAATGAGGATTAACATTGTGAGATCAGAATGCAAGAGATAAAGCTGAACACCAGGGTTCAGTTGTAACTGGAGACAGAAATCTGGATGTAGAGATAGCACACAATTAAAGTAGGATGTACTAACTGGAGGAAGGTGTAAAGGGTGCTAATCAAGTTAGGGGGAATCTATATAAAACTGTAGTAAGATCAGCATTGATGTAGCTGGAAATGAAAATGCTTAGGTGGACGTGTGGAGTAACTAAAATGGATAAGGTCAGGAACAACATAATAAGACGAACATGAGGTAGCAGTGATATTAAAGAAGACGGAAGTAAGAAGACTACATTGGTATGGTCACATGAAGAGAAGAGAATGGTGGTGGAGATGGAGAAACAAGTGGTGGATACATAGTGAGAGAATGACGCAGAATTAAATGGATTGTGTAAAGGACGATCTGAGGGAAAACCAGCTTTGAGACCAATTGGAGACGAGCTGTCAGCAATGTCGATCCCACATACAGTTGGAAAAGTTGTATAGGGACAGAAGAATCATAAAGTTACAAAACTGGTTATCGTTGTAGATTCACTGTTTTAGAAAACACATTTTTATAGTAACATTAAATTCCTACAATTTTAAAATTCCCACTGTGCGCACATTTTGTTCTACAGCCACTCCAATTTGGGAGGTGGGAAAAGAAACTTTTGGGTGGACACAGGCTACCAAACCTCAGGCCAAGGTTAAAATAAATAAAAAGTAATCTTCCAGTATTATTTATTTTACCTAAGCATTAACGTAAGAAACAAAGCAACATGTTTTATACATATACATACTGTCTGTATTTATCATACATTACAACCAATGATAAATTTATAATTTAAAATTTTTACGTTTAGAGATATTTTGTCACCAGACATAGGCCAACTATCACTTACACAAGTATTTTCTATTTTTTACATAAGAACAATATTAAACAATTTTAATGACAACTTTTAATTAATTTTTAATATATTTTAAAATGCATATTTATAACATTCCTAAATATGTTTTTAAGTTAACACACAATTTAGTCTTACAGAAACCATAATATAAAAAGATTATATAACAAATCACTTTATTTTATTTATGGAAACAAAGTTAAATTTTTAGGTATACATTTTTTCAAACATTCTTTGTATTACAAAAAAATATTACAGTATACACCATGCAATGTATACTGAGTGCAGAAAGCTGAGCTTTTAAACCATTTTTGTACTTTAATAAAAACTTTAAAACATTTTTAACTTATTTATTTGCTAAAAGTACTCATAAAAGTAACAGTTTTAACTTGTATAACCATAATGACTACAAACAAATAAATATTTTATGATGATAAAAATGTGGTTTATAACAAAAAGACTGATCATGATCATACACAATGCAGATAGAAAAATTATTATTGTAAAGTTGTTTTTTAGTAATTATTTTTAAAAAGTGGTAAAAATGTGTTTTGTGTTTATTCCTCATATCTATTTTACAATTCTTGAAAATACTAAAAACATTTTTAAAAATGATTTAATGATATCTACTTCATGTGAATGATAAATGGATTGAATGATGCTATGAGACAAGTTTTATATGATTACTGCTTTAAATAATTAGCTCAAGTAGTAGTAGTAATAATAAATTTATAACAAGTTCATCAGCAAAAAAATTAGTCTACACGAGACTTGAAAAAAAATTGGAAATACTCCACACATAAGTTTCTAAAGAGAAGTGTGCTACAATACCTGACATTTCAAAATCACTGTTCAAAAAAAAAACCTATTGACTATGAAAATGCCTAACAATTGGCAACGATTCCTACTATATGTTTACTGCTGATGGCCTAAACCAAAACAAATAACTTATACAAAGTTAAATATTATTATTTTTTTATTCTAAACTATGCTTAAAAATGATTTTAACACTACATTCTATGGACTGTACTACATATAACTTGAATACACCCTTCTTGTATATTTAATAAATCAGTAGAAACTTTTCAACTTTGTGGTTATTATATCTACTACATATTCAGTGTAAAAACGTTTACTGAAAACATAAATTTTATCTTTTATGAACAATTAATTATATAATAGTTTGAACAATTACTTTATCATTCAAATATAATAAACAATTTTCTTTAAAAACATCTTATGTTAAATCGTATTTTATGTTAACTTTATATATAAATATTATATAATATGTATAACATTATATTATATACTCACACTCACAATATCATAATTTTAAATTTGTAATAATAAATTTTTATATGTTATAAGAATATAAAACACCCACAAATATATGAAAATACATTAACAATATTGTTGCTATTACACATTTTTAAATACCGTATGGATTAAAAAAAAACTGTTTTAATGTTATATTATTATAATGATGCATTACAAAAACACTGAAATGACACAGCATGAAGCAGCCACCATTATAAATTACACAACTTTTATTTTATAACAATTTTCGAGGAACAAATCTTTTGGCCATAGATTCAAGATCTTTAATCAGACTAGGAAAAACATAGACCACCGTGTGTCAATATTCAAAACATCTTTAATGCTTAAGTAAATATTCAAAACAGATCATAAATATTCAGTGTTTCTTGTTATGTGAACACTCGCCTCATTGCCTTACACATTTTCTATGCGTAAACAAAATATTGCTTATATTATAACAAATGCACAGCTACATAATTCATTATAAATCTTATACATTCATTAATCCAGCTATACAAAAAATGTTACTTGTTTATATTAACCTGGGATATATTACTAGAATAATTTTGTTCTGCATATTATAACAAAAGCTTTTGTTTCATTTTAATATTATCAGTCATATTTAACTCTTCAGCCACCCATTATTAATCCCAGAATGTTATCTTAACAGGCTGTTTTGACTGGGGGGGGGGGGGGGGGAGGCTGAAAAATGCATCATGATTTTATGGCGCACCTGGGAAACAAATACAGGACCTCTACATTAGTAGCCAAGCACCATACCTAGTGGTCTACGGCCTTCAATTAAATTACAAACCGTTTTTTAAAAACTCAAAGCCCAAGAAGCCCCCAGGAGAAATAATGGTCTAAGTGGTGATAACTTGTGAAATGATCTATAGAAAGAAAATGATTGGTAAGTGGCAAGCATAAACAGATTTAAATCAAACTATATGTACTTTATGCAAAATTATCAAATATATAGTGGGTTCACATTTTAACGAAATTACTTTTTTTAAAACAACTATTTGCTTAAAATTAGTCTTGGGTAGGCTTTCTGGAAAGACAAAAACTGAAATGAGTTATAGAGTATAAATAAAACTTTTTGGCTGATGTGATGTCTCTGAATCTGAATGAAATCATTAAAGTCTTGAACTGAAATTAGCAAGTAAGGGTAAAATATAGCATAATGGCTCGAAACAGTTTAGGAGTCAGGTAAGGTAGGATGTCTTATGTGATCTATTTGACACATAAGCAAGTTAATATGATGGGCACTACGCTTCGGCCCTGTTATCTCAGTACTCGTTTTCATAGGCTCAGTTGATCTAGGGGTTTGAAAATGCACCTCAACCTTATATATATATATATATATATATATATATATATATATATATATACACTCAGTGTATAAAAAATGGTGCTCTCACCCAGCCTCTCCATTTCTCCATTGCGTTCGACATCCATCATGGATAAATCCTGACTGATCCAAATTTAGAGCAATTTTTTTTCAAAATCTGCCCAATAATTATATTTTTTGAGTTTTATTATGTAACTACACTATTTGTGATTTTCTAACATCATAATTTGTTTTCCACCCTATGTTACTGGTTTCTACTTCTCATCTCTTTTCTCAATTTACTATAAACAGAAAAAAAAACAAGTTAATCTGTCGGTCTTTGAACACAGTGACCAATGGAAACTCGACTCCATACACAATGATTAGAGCAGCACACAGGAACAAATGACAGTAGACACACGTATCATAAATGCTCTTTGTCAACATATGCAGAATTCTCTATCTCTTTATATATATTGAAGGCGAATCATAACATGTGCGGATGCACGCATGCACGCGCGCAACACACATGGTAAGGTATTAGTGAATTTATTTTTACAGTTTGCTCTAAACATAAAACAGACGCTATTAAAATATTCACAAGATTAAATGAAAACATAACAAATAAAAACACCCTTCAAGCATATCTTGACATTTTTATTTTTTAAAAGTTTGAAAAATATTTAACAAATTTTGCTACTAGCTGAAAATTATCAGGACAGATGTAAAAACCAAATGTAAGTGATGAAATGTGTGGAGAGGGGAATAAACATATAAGCAAATACAGTCCAATCCATGTAATCTGAATTCTACATAATAAAATATCATTTAATCTGAAATATTTTTTTTTTTAAGAAAAACTATACTGTAGTCTTCAAAAGATTGTACAGATAAATTTTTCACACATGTTTAAGTATGACACTTTAATATAACAAAGTTACTGTGACAAAAATCTTTCATTTGTATGACACAAACCACAATTATTTCAGATAAAAATTTTTTGTGTGATAACGTTTAGACATGACATGGACAACAAAATCCAAGAATCTAAAAATTATGCGTGTTTTCACTGTTTAATTCATAAAATGTAATCCGGAAAATGCGTAGTGGTCAAACATTATACATAAAGACATTTATGCAGGCATGTATTTTAAGATCTAAAGGAGTTTCTTATAAATGTCTGCTTGTTGACCTCAAAAAGTTAGTCACTTTATTTTATTTTTTTATTATCTTAGCACTAAAGTCTGTTTAAAGGTTATTCGTCTTTTCTCAGCCCACTGCAGTTTAGGCTTTACTGTGATAAATACTAAATTTAATAACTTCTGAGGAATACATAAGTTCATAGATTACAAGGGGGTATAATTGATGAGCATCACATTAACTGTAATCTATTCTATTAGTTGAGACCTATTTTGTAGGAGTCAGAATATGTTACAAGAAATATTTATTTTTATTCACTCATGCTTATTTAGTATTTAATACCATAATATGTTAATTTGACTTGGAGAGTTTTACAGTGCTGATACATTAAATTAAAAAAAAAAACAATATTCTGTCTAAAAGATGGAACACACAAATTTTTGTATGCTCTAAAATATGAAATTTAGAATCTAGTACCATTAGCACAACTTCAGGTGCTTTTTTGTTCAAACTAATTTTAACTGCAACAGTAATTTAAGACCAATAGGTTTAATAATCTTTAACTCATGCTGTGTAACAAATATGTTTGCCAGTCAAATTGAATAGTTCTGTTGTCTCTGATAACAAGTGTACAATATGGTAAGGCAGCTGATTTTACAAGAAAATATAACTGAAAGTTCATTAACACTACAGTTTTCAAAGTTACAATTAACCGTCTTTTGGTCATACGTAATGACTGACTTTTCTGAACTTGCAAGAAAAGTTTGAAGTGCTTAACTCTGTTTCCCATTACTTGTACAGAACTGCATTCCTCCAGCTCAAATTAGAGAAGCAGACTGAAAGAATGACTTAACAATGAAATTATTGGAGACTAAACTCAACTCTACACAGCTGATTGTTCAAAAGCAGGTTCATTGTTTACATTAAACTGTTTGACATCATTAATATTATAATTTTGCAAGTTACGGGCTTTTCAACATTAATACATATTAATTAAAACTACAACAGTTTGTATATCATATATTACTATATCCTTTATTTAATAACTCAGAAAGAGTGCAAAATTTTAAATGTTTTGATGGGCCACAGAAGTTTGTGAAGTGATGATCTAATACAATACAGTCAACAATTTTCAGTTTCGGATCACCAGGATAGGACTGTAAATGGATCGGCATCATTGTTTTATTTGGCAATACAGTACTAAATTATGGCTATATGTAAAAAGCAACATGCAAATATACTCTGACGAAATAACAATACAAGAGTATATTTCCTTCACAATACAAACTACACAACATTGATTTCACAGGCCTAAAACTTTAACATTTACTTACAATCTGTAGTGTTTTTGTTATCAACAGCAATATGGCAGTGGTTACATACAATGTGATTAGTTAACACTCACAAAGAAGTATTATCTTTTGTTTTATTATTAATAATATTAATATTTGTTATTATAATACACAACAACAATAATAACAACAATATAAATAGTTATTATTTATTAACTTATAAAATGATCTATTATATTTGTTAGCATTTAATAATTTATAAGTTTACATAATGCTAATTGCATAGAGAACTGACATTTTATCAATTAATATCTTGATGTTATATCAGTTTCATTATTAATATTTTATACAGCAACGCATTTTTTTATCACTATTTAAAAACTAGAGACTACGTTTTTTATTGTTGCTTATGATTTAAACTTTCCAGTAAGCATGGCAATATGTCTTTTAAAGCAGATAAAAACTAAACTAAAATATAGAACAAGCATGAGGAATATTAAGTTCACATGAATTTACCTTTGAATTCTGTACAATTCAAATTGTATTATTACTAAAAGTGACAGGTACTATGAGTTGGTTAAAAAAGTTATACAGAACCTGGAATTCATGGCTAGAGGACACAACCGGAAGAACGTTGGGTACCATAAATAAAAGCTGTTCTGAATGATATGAAAACATTACAAGCAAATGTACAGAATGAGAAAACTGTACAGTCTTTGATTGTTATTCTGTCTGGTGTGGAGTATCTATGTTGATTGCAGTTAAACTCTCCAGGCTTTAGGCCATAGTCATAGCTTAATATGCTAGCTGCTGTTTCAATTATGTCCATGATAATCTTCTTCAGTGGCACAGCAGGCTAATTCTCAAGACCTGCAAATTGGTTCTGTGGAGATCAACTACTACTACTACTGCAGGTCTTACTTCGTGGACCTTGAAACTCATCTGTTGTGCCACTGAAGATGACTGCCATTGGCACAGCCAAAATGACTGGTACAACATGCTGCAATACTGGACCACGTCAGCCTCCTGGACAAGTTTCACATGTCCATTAATGTCATGTGTTGTGTTTCTGATGGAATGACAAAATGGTACATATAAAATTCGGCAAGAATGAAATGCAGTTATTTCAACTTGATTTACCTTTTCAGTATATCAAATACTAAACATTATGTGGGATAGCTTGTAACAATTAACACACCTGTAGCCAAATGGAACGTACTGAATGTCCCTGAAAGGAATGTAATAAGATTAATGAGAAAACCAAAAGTAATTTGAAATGGTAGAGTGTTTAAATAATAAAAACACAGTGCTGCTTTGAAAACCACCACAGTTGGATCATTTTGAAAGAACTCTATACAAAGGACCAGTCAAGAGTAGGTTCCACAAAACAAAGTACCAGAAAATGTAGTAACGAATATCAAGATGACAATGGCACCAGTATATAGAAGACGATCTGAATAACACAAGGGTGGGAATTTGCAGAAAGTGGAAAATAGTAAGATGAAGGAAAATTGTGCATGAAATCATAGCCACTGAGGGCTGTAGAGCTGGACAGAAAGTTAATAATTATAGGAATTTCGATCAGACATGGCAGCTGACAAATTGATGCACAGTTGCTAACTTCTCACTAAGAGAAGTTTATGCTTCCAAGCTGTCACATCTGCCCAAAATTCTTACACTAACTTACTGCATAGTAAAAATACAGTAGGTAACTTCGAAAAATTAACAATTATAAGTTTTTAAAATACCAAAAAATTAAAATGAAATACAAATAACATATAAACATTAATAATATAATACAATACAAATATAATAAAATAAACAACTTACATCAACACACTAAAGTAACAGAATTTTGTTTCACTAGTGGTGGATCTGCAAGGGATGCTAAAGCTTTCCCATTCACAAAAATGACATTAATTTGTAATGATACACAATGTTTTTCTTAAAAAAAAATTGAAAAAGAATCATGAATGAAAGAATTGTGACAAGCAGGATGAAACTAACCAATGATTAAAACAGAGTAGCAAAGCCACACATTTTTATACAACTTCTGCACAACTGATTTACTTTTGTATCTATTTTTATTTTTAACTAGTTTCTCCTCTGAACAAAATTATGTGTATCCAATTATAAATTATTAATTACAGTAGAGCATCAGTTAACATGATGAGTAGTTTCCACTGTACTGAAATCTCTCACCCAACTTCTCTTTGTACTTCTCTTCTCTGGTACTTAGATATTTAAGGGATTTGGTTGCAAGAAAAAGACTGAGACACCTAAACTAATCCTACACCAATTCCTATAAATAAATTTGTAATTACTACACTACTATCCACTGCATTAATTATCAATATTTTCATATCTAATACTTTGTCTTTGTAATGTACATCTGTACGTGGGTAGTTACACTAACTCTCATCTATGCTCACATGAATGACACAATAAATGTACACAGTTCATTTTATTTTCAGCATCCTTTATTTTGTTTGTTAAAAGGATTAGTATGCAAAGTGTTGGCTGAAAGGATAGCATGTACAGTACATTCAGGCATGTACAGTACAGTGACACAGATTGTTTGCTGTGACTATACCCAGTGGCGTGCGGTGGGTAAAAATTTTGGCGAAGCTGAGGTATATCCGATACCATACTTTGGTCTGTACTTCATTTAAATTTCCTGCCATTGTTGCTGCTCCATCACATGCTTAAGAGACTAGTTTTCCACTGCAAGTTCAAATTCAATCAGCAACTGGTGAATGAGCTCTATAATAGCCCGAGCATGTCAATCACAACTTACGTCAGTGAATTCTAAACATCTCTCTTTTACTTCTCCATCATAAGGATACCGATAATGTAAAACTGCAGATAAGTATTTTAAAGTTTCATTGACTAATACAGCTACAAAGTTTGCCTCCTTGTTTCTTTTTTTTTTTGTAGCCACTAAAGGAGCTGAGCTCACCGCTTCAATGAGATCATTTTTCATTCAATTAGATACAACTACATACTGAATACAACAGATGTTTCCATACTATCTGCAAAAAGAAGGCCACATTTGGCTGGTGCTTTAGAAGTCCTACGTAATTGCCTCGATTAACTGACTTTTCTGTTTTGTCGTGTCTCCAAAATGGTAATTCTTGTTTATTTAGCAAACAGGCAGTGTTAATTAGTCTCATAAGAATGTCTCTATTATGTCAAACCTTCCGCTTGTGAACCGATATCTCCGATTTAAATTGGTCGCTAAAGCAGTTTCTATTGTACTCTGATCGACAGCAGTAAAACACAATGATGAACGAAGATAAATCACAGTAATTTCATGGCTAGCAATAGACTTAACTAGGTTTTATAAATGTTTGAATCAAGTATTGGCTCAGCTATTGTTCCTGTCCTTTCCAAACAACAAACAATACCAGCAAAATACTGCATTTAGATCAGCTCTACCAGCCAACCACTCACATTTCCTGTGCATCTGTTAGGTTTTTGAAAGATCCAGGGGTGGCCTACCAGTTTTTATAATGTCAGTTTTTCGTTAAGTAAGGAAGAAAAAGACTTTGTGAAATGGGCTTTTATTATACAAACTGACATTGTAGAAAGTATTGAAGCCAACACTAAAACTATTCTAAAGTATATAACTATAACTTCAAATATAATGTATATTGTTTAAATGCAATGTAAATAAAACATAAATGCACTATTTAATGAAGTATGGCTATAACTTCAAATGTTAAAAATGGATAACGCATATGGTTTAAATATGGTACTATATAAAACGTAACACGCACAGCGATACTAGCAAACTCAACATCATGCAGTCCAACTCAACTCAAGCTAGCTTCAGTTCGCTAATATTATAGGAGTGGTGATTTTCTATCTCGTTCTACATGCACGCGCATCTTTCTACACAGGGCTACCTCAAGCTGCGACGAACCTGCTTCACCTACTGTAGCAGTGACAGCGTATAAAGTCAGTCTACTTAGTCACGTTAGATAAATCCAGTGAATTTTTATTTTGGTTAATTAAAATTAGATCCAATTAAATATTAACATCTACTGTAACAATAATTGCAGTTATTGTGTCGTCAGTCATTAGTGAAGCAGTGCTTCACTTGCTTCCCTTGACCGCACGCCACTGACTATACCATTACTGAACACTGTTACATGGTTAGAGGAGAAGTAAATGTGTCTATATAGTGAAGTATTCCGTCAAATAAGTGACAAAAAACAAGTACTTTAATAATACTTTTAACATGTGCATTTTGTCATAATAATTATAAAATATATTGTCCATGTTTATGTAGACAAGAATTATTTCTAAAAACTTTTCACGGAATAGCCATTTTTAATATGCATAAAGAGTAGTGTTATCCAAATAGTTGTCTTATTCAGAAAATGCTGACACTGGTTACTATGGGTAATTGATGGTGCACTGTATTATAAATTTAACATATATTTCACTTGTCAATCAAAAAAATAAATTTTTTTATCAGACACAACTGACAACAAAAACATACGAATATTAATAGATCTAATGTTTTAACAATTATATAAATTATACACAAGTCATTATATATCATATTTATAATAAACCATTTAAAGTTTCAAACATGCTTAACATTCTGGAAGGTATGGCTATAATACTGTTCTGTAAAATTCACTCATATCAAATAAACAGAGGTAATAATTTGTAATCTGTAATTATTAACAGAAATGTTTAAATTTGGAAAACAGAAGTTAGCCAGCACCGATTTCATTTTATAACAAAAACAATGTTTTGGCTATACTATAAATTGGAAGCCATCTGCAGGCTAATCGTTCTAAAACATAAAAAAATTACATAAGCATTAATTTAACACTTCAGTGATAGCAAGTAACATGTGAGCTAAGACTACCAAGACCTTTATGATAAGTAAGCGAACTGACTTAACTTGTACAATCTGGTAATCCAAGACAGATAACACAAATATTTTGTTTTTATTATTTGTGTTTATCAAATTTTAACACAAATATTATATCACTTGTTCATTTAAAGTTATTCTACTAGTAATGTTACATTATGTAACTGACTATTCTCTTTTGGACATTATTGAGGACTACATAAAATATTTTCCCTTCAGCAGGACCATTTTATATAACTTATTTAATACATATCACATACTAATATAAATGCTGTAATTTTAACAAAACCAGTTTGTGAAGTCTGTGTAAGACTCATTTTTATTTCTTTTGGGCATTTCACCTAAAGGCCAAGCATTTTAAATGCTACACCTTTAATAGTATGCATTTTAATTACGTATATGCATAGATCTCTATGACCGTGTTATACACCTATACTTGTAGCATTGGTTTCACAACGAAGAAGAGGACACAACCCGTCCTTGAAAGCATTTCGCAAAATTAAAATAAGTTCTTGGAAAACTGGTTTATTAAATCAGATTGATAATTTTTATCGACAATAGTAAAAAAAGTAATCCCAATGTGTTGTTATAACTATATAATAACAGGCCGTTTTGTACCATCTAAGCTGTCTGAGAGTTTGGCAGGGTAGGCTGCCATATGTGAGCAAGGTAGCGTGGCCAGCACTATGCTTCAGCTGCCCAGTATTACCAGGTAGAAACCTGACAATAGAAACTGAACAGTGGCTAAGAGATGCGCAGTAGACAAACACCTCATATCGAGGCTAACAAAATTTTCATTTATTTCGCACATGTGTACAACAGTCTTGTATAGTGTTCCATAGTGTGAACACCGGTTGTAACAAGACTGGCGAAAGCATGTGTGTGACAGAGAGGGAATAATATAGAAGTGAGACAGTGAACTGTTATCATGTCGTCTGCCCTCTCTTGTTTCTGGATGACTTAGCTATACTTGTAAGTGGGGGTAATTCATGCATTGAGTCACCACAGCTTACTGTTCAGGAACTGCTGTCGGGGCTACACTCATTTTCATAGACTGAGTGAACATGGGGCTGAAAAACTCGATTTTCATCTGGGACAATATATACTGAACTATACTATAGTATAAATATAGTTAAACTATATACATGTATATATTATTGATCTGCCTTTTCTTTATAGTAACTTACAGTAATGTTACTTAAGTAATTCACTTAAAGTAAAAGAAACGGTATGTTTTCTTGACATTCTTACAGTAACTGAATATTATGTTGTATCAGCACAATAGTAAATTCTTCAGCAAGTAAATATTTCATATTATTATACAGTGGCATAACTATTTTTTTCTGAGGCCCCTGCAGGAATCCTTTGCAGGCCCCTCTACTAACCTTACCTAATTTATGCCATTGCTCCCTCTTATATACTAACTCCTCTTTATAGCTGTGGCAGCTACTAGAATTATATAATGTAAACATAATACATTCTCCTCAAGACTGTTTAAAACCTCTTCTTCTACACGAAGGCCACTTTCATCAGTTATTTCTATAAATCCTAAAAAGGTTTCATTAATTTTGAAGTTGGTGGGCCTTCCTGTTTCTTCTTCAGAAATTGAGACATATCTAATTACTGGTATTTTGACTCAGTCGATCATTTCTGTTAATGTCTTGTGTAGTACCCACTATTATGTAGAAGGAAAATTGAGCAGATTCAATGTTTCAAAATATTTTCAACATTTTTACATAAAAGCTGAAGTTCATTTTGAGTTTTGGGAGTCATATACTTCTCTATGTTCTTTGGACCATTGGTTATCTGTTGCAACAATTCATTGTATGTACTTAAAAAAACTAAATTGCCAAAACATTTCGCTATTGGGCTGGCCTATCTTCTCTTTATGTGTCTGACGGCCAAATTGGAAGCTGTCAGAGTAACATTTATAATGCGATCAAGCACTTTGGCCCATTTATTATTTTCCTTTCATAGCTCATAACGAATAACAATGCAGGCCTGGTCAGTGGCCTCAGTGCATTCTTAACTGAATCACTGCTCTTTTGTATAGTCAAACCAAATAATGTATTCTCTCAAAGTACTTAATTAGGTAATGGTAAAATAACAGTAAAAAACAAAATATATTACTTACTTTGATGCTAAATATATACAGGGAAATTTGGTTTTACTTAAGTCCAATAGTTTATACCCATTTTAAAAAAAAATTAAGGAAATTGTTTGCAAGAGCCCCACCTGCACTGCGGGCACTACAGGCTCAGCTGTTATGTCAATGTTATTATACAGCTTACATACATTTTGCAAAGGCAATTTGCATCTTCACAATTTTAAGTATAAATTAGAAAGATATATTTAAATAGGTACAAGAAATTTACTGTTCTTTATTTTAAGATTCAGGCTGGGTCTTCAAAACGTACATAAGGTGTATAATAATATATTGACTTGCAGAAGAAAATTTTTTGTGCTACTACAACATAATATTAGTGATGTAAATTGTTATGTTGAACTTGGCCGGCAGAGAACGACTCTGGAGCCTGGTTAGCTCACAGCAGGAGTGAAAGACACAGCATCTGCTATGGCAGTCATGTTACAGGAAATTGTTCATGTGCCATAACGGCCTCTGTTGCCAACTTCATGAATAAAGAGAAACTTATGGGCAGTAAATAGTTCTGGCATGCGCTCTGTAAACAGCTCATGTGAAATTGAGCATGGGAGAGTTGGAAACTGTCAAGAGTCATGATTTAAATGTCTCCTTCTCCATTTTGGTCCTTCCAGGCCTTCATTTCCCTTTTGGCTAATAGTTCATAGGAAGTTGTGGAATACCTTCAGGGGGGCATTCCTTGAAAATTAATTTTCACTTTTACTCATAGCAATCACTGCGCACCCAACGCTCTCATATAGTCTTGTTGCTAGTTCTGTCTATCGTAGTATTAACACATCCCTTGGTGGATCTCAGAATTTAAGATTCTACTGTAATACAACTATTTTTTAAGAACTTACTTTAATTCTGATTTTGAGGACCAGTCTTGTCTCCTCTGTTAGCACCTGACAAGAATGGAACTGCTATACAATGTGTCTTTGTTCTTTCTTTTTAACACACCACTGTTGATGTATTTTAATAAATTTTTTCTTACACATATAAACTTGGAAATAACAGTTAAATACACAAATCTTTGGAATGTTAACATTGGGAATTATATAATTACCACTGGCATCATGAAGTGAATAAATAAAATCAGGTAACATGATTGCTTTGTCATATTCTTTATTGTGACTACTGTTAACTACATATACTCAAATAAAAGTTAACAAATATGTATCACCATGTATGTACACCATTGTCAGGAATTTCAAACATAGGACCAGCTATATTATCATGATGTAATTTTCCCATTGTTCTTCCTACAAATAGAACACAATGGAGCAACCATTGAAGGTGAGCAGTTTTAGACAATGACATTATGGTTTAACACTTACCCAGTGAAAGATATAAATGTATGCTTATCTTTAGAATTGTTTGACCTGAAATGCTCTAAACCTTTTATTGGAAGTCGCTAAAACTAGCAGAGTGCAATAAGCAGTATTTTACGTTACGTTAAGAACATTTTTTGTAAATACTCTTTTCCCATGCAGAAAGATATGATTTCTGTTACAATCTGTTGATTAACCGTAAATGAAATTACTAATTGGTGATTACTAGCTTAACAATCATTGGCTTGTATTTGATTTCTACTATGGACTATTTATTCACTTAGTGATCCTCAAATGAAAAACCACTCCCTGATACTATTACATAATAAATACTTCATATTTACCGCTTGAACAAATACTAACTGTACAGTCCTCTAAACTTTTACTTAACTTAAGCTAGGGATTAACATCCAAATACATAGACGGGATGTTATATATTTGGGATCTTAATAATGAAATATGGTAGGAACCCGGAATTAAAAAAAAGTACTATCTAAGTTTGTACCTTAAACAGTTACTATATCTATCCAAATTTATTCAAAAAATGACATATTAAGCATAGAAACTTGTGTCAAACTTGAATGTAAACAATCACTATTTGGGAGACACTCTGTTAGTAGGATGACCAGCTCTGCTGTACTTCTCAGGAACTCCAATATTAGATTAAATTTTTTTAGATCCTGTAACTACCACACAGACCTTCTACTTCTCCTGTATATTTTATTAACAGTCAAAATTATAAAATTTATGTATATTATTCTTGTAAATTAACATTTACGTACATACTGCCTATACTGTTCTTATTGACAGTTTAGCTTCAGATGTACTCATCAACACAAATAATTAAGATAGAGAAACTATTCATTACAATATGAATGTTGCAACATATTATGCACATTGTAAATGAACTGTTTTGACTTCTAAAAACTGGGCTGTTAGGCATTGGTTGGTTGCTGTGAAATGACATCTTGCCGACAATGTTCGATGCCCCCTTGGGAATCTTCCAGAGGCCGCCAAAAAACGATAGAGCATACAAAAACAATAGCGACAGATGTTCACTGAACAATACCCGATACCTGTCATAAGTAGAAGCAACAAGCCGGCCAGGTAACAAAGGCTAGCTATATACCTATGGTCAACGAGGTTATACAGCAACTGACCATGGGCTAACAGTCTGGTTTTTAGAAATAATTTTGAATATATTAACTGTCTTGTTTACTATTATCTATTCCATGAACATTTGCTGGAGTGATACCACTCTGCTAAAGATACACAAAGTTTGTCACAAGTACATCTCTCTTTAATTTTATGGTAAAAAGTTGATCGTCTATCTGTCAGACAAACAGGTGTTAGATTTGTATTTGCTTTCAGTTTAAATTTCTTTTAATTATATAACTTTTATATCATTCAATATAGTGTCAAAAAGTAGTTTTTAATATAATGTCTACAGTAAAAAGAAGAGGCATTGAATCAAAGATCAAGTATTTTCAGAGAATATTTCTATTGTACAATATTATTACCTAATGTAATCACTATGTTAATGATATATAAACTATAATCGTAAAATTTATTTTCCTGCAGTAGTTATTATGGTGGAAAAACTGACATTACTTAAGACATACTAACTTCCTAAATATTATATTTCATATCAAACCATGCATGTTTATCAAAACCAAATATGTTTTACAAGCCACACAGCGCCACAAATTATTGTTACTAGCACAAGGAACAAATGTCAAATAAAACTACAATTACTATTGTAGCTAATTTAAATTGTAAGTTTTAAAACAAATTGTACATATCTGAACTTTTTTGTATCAATGCATAATGTACACATTGACCAACCATAATCTGCTTGTACACTTTTGTTTGTGTTTGTTATCGTTCTTGTAACTCAAGTCAGGGAATGGTTTACTAGCTGTACGATGCCCACTCCAATCTCTCTCATATATTTTTACGTATTACCAACTGAAAAAGTTAAATGCTGATCACAAATAACAGAGAAGAAATTTTTCATCAATCTGCAGAAAATTAGATTTTCAATACAGTACTATTCATTTGTAGAATTAAAATCTATAAAGCTACAGTTTTCAAACAAAAATATATGTGAAGCACACAATATTTTTTTACACAATTAAGTTACTGGCCATTTTGTAAAATGGCCAGTAACTCAACTATCTCAAAATGGCCAGTTGAATATATCTCATTCTTCAACTCTTATCTATGTTTAACTCAACTCAATTGGTATTATGTCTCTGACAATGTATGTTGAAATTCTGTAAAATTGATACTGAATATTATATAGTTTATAAAATAATATAATTATTTATAATATACAAGTGGGCCTTCTTAGGCAGTATACATAGTCTCTACTTCATCACTGAGGCGAATTGGCCATCCCAATTGTTTCCAACACTGATGATGGTCTCCAATGGTGAGGCCATAGCGTCTGTCAACAACAACTATAGACCATGGCCTAACAGCCCGGCAAATAGTGTTTCCAACTTTATAATTATTATTTTCAATCTTACATATTATTTATATTATGTTCACACATTATATTGTTTGTAATTGCTCATACATTACTTCTTCGTAATTGGCCAATAGCGAATACAAACATGAATTATCAGTCAAATTGGATTCTGCAACTCTGTAAACTTGAAAACATAGTTATATGATTGTCAACCCACTGTTATCTGTAAAAAAATGCCATGTTCAGTCCCCTTTATTTGAGAAAATCCCTTAAAACCAAGTGATAGAATGTTGCACTTCCTGGGGTGATGGGGGAGGGGACACCTGATCAGCATGTTAACATATTTTACAAGTATTTTAAAGCAAATCGAGAGGGAGAGAATAACTGCTGTAGGTGAGTACAAACATTAACCTTGTCATTACAACTGCAAACAAAAAGTGTGTAGGGCCAACTGAAATCCTAGTTGTTCTTCAAATCATTTCATCAGCACCTACCCTAGCTGATTGATATTGTCAGTATACGCTATTTTATAAATTAGCATGGTTCTTGTCTTACAAATAAAATAAAATAATAATGTTTATTATCAACCATAACTTCAGCTTCTGCAATCAACAGCCTGTGTTTAGTTTCAGACATTGGTGGGGATAATTTCATGAAGTCCATTGTCAGAAAGTGTGGAACTGATGTTTTGCAGAATTTAACTTTATGTTTTGTTGTGTTGAACCATCAGATGTATGTTGGGTCATTATCATAATGTATTACTGAATTATGTTTACAATTTAATATTTTTGAAAACATTCGTTTTTTAATAACACTTTTTTCTGTGATGACCATTTTTTATTGATGTTAATGCCGAACTGTTAATTGATTCTATGATGTACATCCTTTGTAAAAAAAAACTGAAGATGCCATAAAAAAAGATCCCATTCATAAAAAGAGCGAAATGTTTTGTATTAAGAATAGTATCAATAAAATGTCCTCATCAATGAAAAAAGCATTATTAAAAGATCCAACCACATGAGTCTGCAAATGAAAGTATATTAGTTTTATTTATTTATTTTAGTTTTTATCAAGTAGCCCTTCTATGAATTCTGCACTACTCAGTTCTCATAACAAATCGAAATATCAAAATATTAAATATCACTATAATATTGACGACTCGGAACACTAAGTTTTTTATAAGTAAAAACGTAAAGTTTTACCTTACAGCCTAAACCGGCTTTCACCTATAGAAGGCTTCATCAGATGAAGCCTTCTATAGGTAAAAGCCGGTTTAGGCTGTAAGGTAAAACTTTACGTTTTTACTTATAAAAAACTTAGTGTTCCGAGTCGTCAATATTATAGTGATATTTAGTTAAGTAACGGACACGTCATGGACAACGAAATCCAAGAATCAAAATATTGTAGAGTAATTGTATTTGAATACTATTAGTACACTGAATGAACACTGTTATTGCATTATGCAACAATATGACAGAAATGGCTTAATATATACAGGATGTTTCAGTGTACATTCAAACATGTTTTTCAGTTAGTAAACATACTGGTGATTTTCCAATTAATATGTCTTTGTTTACCTTATGGTGAATTTAAAAAAACAGATCAATAAGGATATGAAGTCAACTGGTGAGAGGCTTTACAGCAATTAGTGCACATCCTATTTATCAGGTGTGTGTGTTACTGTAATGTTTATTTGTTTAAGCTATGGTTACAGTGTTTAAACTAAAAATTAGTTACAAGTTACTTTTACTTTTACAATTCACGTAATGAGAGTGTTTTTCTTAACTATGATATCAAACACCACTTCTATTAAGATGCAAAGGCTTTCACAACCTGTGTCATCATAGTCATTATTAAAAACTTTGGGGAGACTGGCTGCAGGCTATTGTTAACATGTCTTGATTGACAAATAACACTATTTGGAACATAATACAATGTAGTCCTCACTCTGAAGATGGTGTGCTGGTGAAACGTATGCAACAAGGCGTTTTTAATGACAACAGACCACAGCCAATCAGTCTGGAAGTTTTAAAACAACTAGCCTGAAATTAGAAGTTCTTAGGCTGGCCAACTGTAAAATATGTTAAAACATTTTCTGTTAGGAAAAATAAAATGTGCATTAACATCATTCTTGTTCTAATTAAAGTACTGCTCTAAGATATTCCCCCAAAGGTTACCAAGATTTGAAGAACCATACAGACATAAACAGTATCAATTAATGCACAAATTCAAGTTTTAACTTGGAATTCGTACAGAGGAGGCGGGATGAAAATATATTCAATTTATTTAAATCATATTAATTACAAACACATAATCTAACTTTTATTTGAATAAAACAGTAGAAACAACACAGTGTCTTTCAGAATATGACAGAGGTAAGTTACCTTAATATACATACCCAATTTGAGGAACTATACATACACAAAACAAATACTGTCAGGACTTAATTTATAAACACAAAAATAGGTTTACTAACATCAGAATTATTCATCACCAAATTAACCATACGATCAGCAATGAACTAAATGGTGAAACAAAACAAAACAATTTTTATACGTACTTAGTAATTTTATATTTAAAAAAAACAGTGTTGAAAACTGTTTATTGAATTAAAAGGAAATCTGGAAAATTAAAATAGATTACAGAAAAAATATTTGTTTATTCATGTAAGAGTAACCTAAAGAGAAACTGTATTTATAGATCTACAGAATCTCAGAATGAATCCTAATTTATATTAAAAAAAAAAATTAATTACAAATACTTAAACACTTAAATGAACACTAAATTACTTTCAAAAAGTTAACAATATGAAAGATCACTATACTGTCAGTATGGCTTAACTAATATACATACATACATACGCTATTATTTAATAAGTTGTCTATACTAAACATCTCTGTTGCTATCACGCACAACAGCTAATAAGCAAATATTTCTGGTTGTGCATAAAACTGCCCTACTCCTCAAATACAGTTGAGACACTTAATAATGTAAGTACTACACAAAAATAAAAGTAATCTTTTTAATTACAAAGAAGAATCACATATAAATTACAAAATTAACAGGAACTGTTTATATTTAAACTAATCTTTGCGTTGTCAAAAATATTTTACATATTTCCAATATGTAGCACATGATGAAAGAAATTTTCTTTCGGGAACAATTATTATTCTGTCAATTAGTATACAAAACTAATTAAGTCAAGAATAACAAAAAACATTCAAAACCATCTGTTGCCTGCTCAAGTTTAAGGTATTTTGAAATAAGAATTGTCTTTTATCTCACAGAAGCAGTATACAACAGTGGATCTGTCTAGCTACTTTTGAAAAATACGTAGAGGAGAAAATGTAAATTTTACTAACTCACACATGCTCATGATTCCATGTAACTGGGAAACAACAATAGAGAAGAAGCCAGGGTTGGAGTCTTATCGTATGGTATTGCTTTAATTCTAAAATATATTTTCTCAGAATCAAACTAAAGACATCTCTTGGTCTTGGTCTTGGTTGGTTGGTAAAGACATTGGTTGGTCTATGTCTTATATGACTTTTTTGTAGTTTTATTTTAAAAAATTATTTCCACTTTGATATTACTTTAATGCAACCGCTCATGAATGTTACCATTACATATCCCAGAAAGCACTTATTGTTACAGTAAGACGCCAAACATAATTTTGCTATAGGTCTATTCATGTTCCAAGCCCACGATTACTTCAAATAATAAAATATAAGCCTTAAAATGAAGATCACATAGGCATCATTACAGACATCTCAAAAGTTTTAACCAACTGTTAATATAAAAGTAATTCAGTTATCAATGTTGAACTGCCAATATTTTTGGAGCTTAACTGTCTGTAGCCCTTACTTAACTCCACTCTTGAAAACAATTCTAATGGGGAAGACACCACCCAAATAACCATATTATTTCGCTTCCCACATTATCCACCAAACACCAAACACCCCAAACCAAAACTCAAATCTGCCAGTGGTGTTTCTGATTTGTGTTTCTATCTGGTCTTCACAACCTCTTCATTTTATTTATTTACGATTGCAGATTATCAACTTGGCGGCTAACCCGATTACTATTCTGACTGATTTTCAGTAATCTGTAAAACTGTACTTAGGCTTTCTGAATGCACGCTAATGTTAACAGAATTTCTATTTTCCACAATGTCAAGTTAGACATATACATACTAATACAAGAAAATAATTAAGAATAATACTACGACTAAAAAATATTTATGTATATAGATTTTTTTGTTCAAAATACTTTTATTTGGGAACTGCCAGTACACTATGTACTGAATGTTTACAGCATGTGAAATAGATAATTACACAGTGAATTAAAGACATGTACATTAAATATATTTTAATTAAGTGTACTTGTTACAAATAACTACAAAGTGAAATGTTGAGACAATGAAATTACTTCAAAAAACGAAACATTTCAATTTTAAAATGCTAAAATTTTTAAATTTTAGAGTCTCTTACAAATATGCATAAACTTCACATGGATCGGATACTAAAATATAAAATTTACTGATTAAGGCAACGAAGAAACAAAACTTTCTCTTTTACAATATACTTTTTTCAATAGATATATAAATTAACAATAGAATAAGTGCTACTTGTTAGAATCAGATTGAGATTTCAATTTGGTGGCTGATTCAACAATGCAGAGACAATCATATTATCATATAACTAACATGACCTATCATATAACTTACATTCAGAACACTTTGATATAATAATGTGCTCTTAAACTATGGCACTACATCTCTGTGTCTATCACACTGATTTGTTACTAAAATGACATCTTCACATTCAGTTCACACGTTGACGCAATTAGATTTCAATTTCAACTTATCACCTTCAATGAAGACACCAACCAATCATGTTGTCATTCTGCTATCATATAAGCCTTTGTTTAAGCGACATATGGGGGCAAGTCAGCAATATAACTAATACATGGGTGGAGCTAAAAAAAATCATTTACAACTGTTAAAAAATTTGATCATGAACATTTAATGGTTAGGAGGCAGTAGTACTGTCATCTGGTATCTGAGAATTTGGTTTCAATTATTTTGATGATTCAAACAAGTGGCACTTACTGTATTGATCCCTACGTGATGGGTAGTTTATTTATTTTGACTGGATACCTATTATTGTTTATCCAGTTACTTTCCCTCTTAACATTAGGTTAAGTGCCTATAAAAGGAAGTAAAAAAAGAAACAGACAAGCAGTAGCCAATAAAAAGATCTTTGTGTTATTTAATCCATTCTCAGTTTTCTCATCAGACACCGTTCGCAAATGTCTACAGAAACATAACATTATAATACTTTTTCAGACCAAACGTACATATTTATATTATCATCATTATTACTTCCTTTCACATGCTGCTATACTTGTATAACAACGTGATATATGTATAAAAAATGGAATAAATTAAGTGAAGAAAATAAATATCACAACAATATCAATAACAATGAGAAAGCGGTGTGGTGTTCAGTCATAGCTTTCCGACTCCTGCTGTACTAGTTTGTACCGTCGTGGACTCTTGACGCACATTGAACCAGAACTGCCTGTCTCCAGTTTACCTTTCATCTGTAGGTAACGTTTGATGTAACGGCAGACCAGTTTCTGTGGTCGCATCTGCCATTCGTCTAACACCTCTTTGGGTGCGTGTATCTGAAAGAATGTAGCAGATAGTTATCACTTTATTTCTTAATACCTGTACATGAAGCAAAACTATTCTATTTTTTTTTTTCTTAACACAATTAGTGTCTTTCTTTAGTAACAAACCAACTACAAAGAGCACACTTACTTGGTTTCTACAGTACTTCATGGATGCACTAGGAAGGATTCACTATGGAGAGAACAGCAAGATGGTATGGGTGAAGGTTTAGAAATATCTAAATGTCAGGAAGTTTGAGTAGATATTAAAAGACAACATGTACAAAGAATTTGGCAGGTATAATTAAAAAAACCAAGTAAGAAAGGCCAGCAAACCATTAACATCCCTTTGTAGCTTCAGCCCATCATTATATCATATTTCAGGTAAATTCTATTGTTAATGAACATTACCACTGACCAGTGGTTCCCAACCTAAATATGAAGGCAGACCACTGAATTGAAAAGTAAAAAAAGGGCAAACCTTTCTCTCCAACTAAAGGCTTCATGCCACTAAGGAAAAAATGTATTTTGTAAAATTATTAATTGATTAAAATTAATTTTATCTAATCTCACACATAAATTCATAACGAATTTCATCTCACAACACAACTAACCAATTAATTAACTAATATTAAATTTAATGAACTAATTTTAAAACTAAAATTAATTTTGGGGATAATTAAAATAAACTTTCACTTTCATAGACGCAGTATGTTTATGTTTACTATATTCTAGACTACACAAACATGATTTTCTTTATGCTTATATTTTGGTAGACACATATGGACCACTTCTGAGCTTCTTGCAGCTGAGAACTACTAAACTAGATGACACAATTGACAAGTAACCTTAATTGTGGATTTTATGTTTACTCTGTTTATATAAAAATGAACAGAGATAGTGGTCGTTTTGTTAAAAGGTGACCAGTGTAGTGACAGTGTGACCAGTGTAGTGATAGTGTGCCCAAATCTGACAGTGGGCGATTATAAAGTTCAAGCAACTTTTGAAGCATAGCCTATATTTATTTTTTAAACAAGAAGCCTCAAGTATAATACAAAGTAGATAGTTTTGAATCCTGTATGCCTAAAATAACAAACATGATGAAACTACGCTGCTTTATCTGCCTATGAAAGACTGCAAACATCATTATGGTCCTGAAACCCAAGAAGCCTACTGTCTGCCAACACTTCCAAACACTGTTGTCCAATATCACTATTGCCACAAATGTTGAAAGTATACAAGCGACTCCTGTTGTTCCGAATCTGGCTCCTTTGGATACACCATCTGTGAGGAGTAGGTTGGGTTTTCTATTAGGACATGACTACTCCTCAGCGAGCGAGGGTCATTTCCCAGCTAGTAGATGCCACCAATAGGCATCAGTCTACTACAGGCCCTGTCTTGTTGGACACAGGCAATAGCCATCAACAAAGTCGGTAGCTTTTTCAAACTAACCCACACACCAGCACTACTGTCCAATGTACATCTCATACGGTTGTACTAAAGCGGGGTGAGTAAGCGGGTACTAAACCAACAGTGGGCCATGCTCTTGAGAGTTTGCTCCATCACCACAGGCGTTCTTCTAGGACCTGTTCTCGGCCCGTTTTGTAACTTGTATGCATGAACGACCTGCTAGTGTATCCTGGAGTCACATTTGTAGCCTCTCCAGATGTCTGTAATTATAGTAGTTCCAGGCTGAATGTTTTCCTCGACATCCATCAAAGTGTTAGCATCCCGTTTATCCCTCTTTGCTGACAATGCAAAGTTCCATTATAGCTCCTGCCTCTGCAAGAGTTGTGCATAATGATGCAATGTCAGCTGGACATTCTGCACCGTTTTATGCATAAGTTCAATTTCCACATGCCAACCCAGTAGACCAAATCATGGTCTTCTGGCTAGACTAGCACCTTGACTTTAAGACCTTGTGACTGATACCCTGAAAAAGCTCGAGGCATTAGAGGTAACATTTTCCCCAGATTTTGTGCAATAGCTGCTTAGCTGTCTGTACAAAAATTTCATTGTACGTGTTGTTCATACAGGCAGGAATTACGTGCCCGGTGGCCGCTTTGTGGTCATCAACAGAGGGCTCTCCTACCGACCATCAACATGTGTGTGTGTGTGTGTGTGTGTGTGTGTGTACATAAGCATATGATTATAATACACAGATGTGTGAACTAAAAGTCACGGGTTCTGGAAGAAATCAACTGCCCTTGTTATACAGCACTTACACAGGATAAACAGACATTAGGCCTGGTCAAGATTTAATCCAATGTTATTAACCAAATTAATTACAGTACAAACACTGAACGTCTGAGTGTACCTGATCTCCCTTCAGCCTGTCTATGATTGCTACACATATAACGGCAGCCTTGATGCCTGCATGGTGTGTCAGAGCAGCAAACGCTAGAGATTCCATTTCAATGTTGCCAACTCCAGCTTTGTGCAGTTTCTCTAGGTATTCCATTTTGTCTGACTCTGTGAATTCACAGAATGCACCGTCCAATCTTCCTTGTCCTAAAATACAGTAGTTAGGTATTACATATTAAATGTCATAAGGTATCATACAACAAACAAAATTAATTTTTGAATAGTACCGTGTAATGTCACATATTGATTCGTATTTTTCTTAAGTAAATAAATTTATATAAATAATTTGTAAATTGTACAAATTGGAAAATAATGAAAGATCACATGAAACACTGACATAGTGAAATACTACAGTACAACATATTGAAATACTAACTTTTATACTCACTTCTATATAATTAAAAAAAAGGCATATTTTAAAAATGCACCTATTTTTAAACATATAAATAAGTAAATAACTGAATAAGTTATTTATGTGTGTATTATTATGTTTGGCTTTATCAAGAAAAAATATTTATAATATACATGCTCCATGCTTACATGCAACGCATACACACACGCGTGTGTGCGTGCGCACACACACACACACACACACACTTAAATTGTAACTACTGCATTTCTTGCAGTTATAACTTATAGTTACAATATAAATTTTCCATTAATTTGTGCAATAACAGTTTCTGCAGCAATGTGATGTAACATGCATTCTGTTGTCACACAGCTCTTGCTAAATCATGTTCACATTACTTTGGCCAATCAGAATCACCTTCCTTTTAATACATACACTCTCAACTCAGTATAAATAGAATATAAAGTACGTTACATAATCTATGTTTTTTAAGTTCTACATGACAAACTTCTATACAACTGAGAAGAGTTGACAGGATTCTATAAAAATAGTATTTATTTCTAAACTTTAGGATAAAACTTACAAATGCCTGATTCAAATAAAGAAAATATATAAATCAAACTACTGGTATTTTAATTATATACCTTCATAGAAATCTGGGGTGCACATAGTTTTGGCTACGACTGTGTCATATGGATCATCTGCATGTGCTAACGCCAGCAGTTCCTTTTGTAGCAGTTTGTCTAATTTTGCTGGCCTCTGTATGAGTTTCCCCAGTACAGGCTGTTGAAAACAAAAAAATTCAATATCAGCAACAGATTTGATAGCGAAACAAAAACTCTCCAACTCTGACCTTTTTCCTTCAAACCACACCACATGCACGAACTCATAAACTAATACCATAAAAATATGCTAAACCAGACTTTATCCACCGCTTTAATAACTAAAAATTACAACATTTGAGTTTCACAAACTGGGAGTCTCTTCAACAAACATACACTTGTTACATACCGGTACAGAACTGCAGGAGGGCTTTTAAATGTTTTCTTACCTTATGTTACGCTTCATACATGTAAGTGGGCTACTATATTGAAAATATATAAAGACGGACCTTTAATATAAAGAGTGCTTTAATGGTGTTTTATTGTAGATAAGCATTTATGTAGGTTTTTAGTTCTGACCTATTAAATTATTTATTTTTTTCTTTTCTTTAATCAGACAAGGGTCTGCCCCCCCCAAATTTACTTCTTAATACCTTTCTGATTTCTTTCCAAAGTTCATACATTAAACTAACATAAGTAAATACAATTAATTATGGAATAATTATAATTAGTCTAGTACGGATTCATGAATATTATTAACATTTGAATTATTATTATTTCTACCATAAAAAATTTATTGATAAAAAATGGTTAAAATACATTTTTACATTATTAAAGAAAAAAAATACATTATTAAAGAAATACATTTTTGGTGAATCTCTTGTGACTCAGTATAACTGATGAGGAGGGCTATATATAGGACCATAGCCTGGTGACTGATGAGCACTAATGTTCATTGTTTAAGATAAATATAACAGTACAAATAAAATAAAATAAACAAATTCATAGTGAGTACAAGTCTTACTAGTTCAAAGTATGGTCGCAGTTGTCCATCAACAGCTTCATCAGAGATAACCACTGTTCCTCCTTCTAAACCAATTCCACCGCTAGTCCCAATTCTAAAAAATATAGGATCCTTTACCCTCGCATGGTACATTAACTTGATCACTTCATGTAAAAGAATACCCACTGATGGTATACCCATACCATGCTGCAATTACACAAAAATAGCATTAACACACTATGAACATATAGCGTCATATTAGTTACACAATATCTGTTCAGAAAATATGTTATTGATAAGAAAACACAATCATTTACAAATGGTGTGCACGAAAATTAAAACGTTAGCTGCTTTTGTAAATTGTGCCCATCACGTTCGACTGACAAGAAGTGTTTTATTTATCTATATATTATATAGGTTAGACGCTGACCCTTTGGTCATGAATAAGTATCAGCATTGGCATGAACTGGATCAGTGATTTCAATCAATACAGTTTTTGAAAACAGAACTAATAACATAAATTCTGTTAGATTAATAATAAAACAATTTCGCCTAACATTCTTATAACTACTTTAATATATATAAAATGTTGACACAATCATAATTTACACACACACACACACACACACGCGCGCGCGCGCACGCGCGCACACACGATATAAAATATACATATATGAAGGAGGAGGGAAGGGGTGGAAGGAGCTTGTACTCACACTGACAAAATATCACATGAACATACAGAGTTCAGAAAGTAACATGGTAGAGGGGGATTTATGAGAGTAAAGAATGATAGAAGATTATAAAAAGAGGATGGAATGCAATGGGACTTTTTTATTCTTGGACTTTGTTGTGTATGACATGTCTGGGTTTAACTAAGAACTAATACTAAATATAATTATTTCACTACCGACTCGGAACACAAAACTTTTTATGGATAAAAACGTAAACGTTTTACCTTATAACCTCTTATAACCTGAACCGGTTTTCCCTTTTAAAAAGCTTCTTCAGAGGTTGCCGCTGGTAGCACTGTCCGTCTTGTTGTTGGCGACGGAATCGATTTTTGAAAGATAGATGTTGTGTGAGTGGGGTGTGATATGTTCGAATAATGCGTGTGGTTTGAATTGTGTCTGTTCATTTAGGATGTCGTTTTTATTTGTTTTCGTGTGTTTGTATATTTCCAATTGTTCTAGAGTGTCTAGTTTTTGGCCTTTTGTGTGTACATGTAGAATGTTCATGTTATTGTCGATGTTTTTGTATGTGTGGTTTGCTTCAATGAGGTGGTTTGCAAAGGTGGATTCTGTAGTGCAGGGTTTGCACTCCACTACAGAATCCACCTTTGCAAACCACCTCATTGAAGCAAACCATGACATACAAAAACATCGACAATAACATGAACATTCTACACGTACACACAAAAGGCCAAAAACTAGACACTCTAGAACAATTGGAAATATACAAACACACGAAAACAAATAAAAACGACATCCTAAATGAACAGACACAATTCAAACCACATGCATTATTCGAACATATCACACCCCACACACACAACATCGATCTTTTGAAAATCGATTCCGTTGCCAAGAACAAGACGGACAGTGCTACCAGCGGCAACCTCTGAAGAAGCTTTTTAAAAGCAAAAACCGGTTCAGGTTATAAGGTAAAACGTTTACGTTTTTACCCATAAAAAGTTTTGTGTTCCAAGTCGGTAGTGAAATAATTATAATTAGTTAAGTAACGGACACATCATAGACAACGAAATCCAAGAATAAGAACTAATAAATACAATTCCGATGCAATACACAAATACGTTTATTGCGGAATAGGGCTGAACATTGTAAACTACATAAACAATAACAATTAATTTTCTATCTGGGTATGACAATGTTAATAAGTTAACAAAACTCTGTACTTGACTTTAAGCATAATGCTACGCTTCTGGCAGTTTTGCAAGAAAGTAATCAAGCACACACACACACACACACACACACACATGCACAAAACATGATTTACATAACCTATTAAAATCAGGGAGTTTCCATATTTTATACAAATCTTAAAAACATCAATTTCACTATGTCAATCAGCCAATTCAAAACTTATACTACACAACCTAATTAATACACATAAAAGTTACAAAACTGTGCCAACCAAACAAATTACAAAAAAGTAAAAAAAATTAACCAGTAAATTATAATTAAAATGAAGTAAAACAAAAAATTGTTGGAAGCACGCTATTTCTGTTTGGCTGAATAACTGAGGTCACGTACATCCATCAATAGTTTACAAAATTCAGGTTGTTTGGTTTTTTGTCATGGTTGGTTTTAGTCAAAATTTATGCTACACATTTCTGTGTATCATTTAACAACACTGATGGTACGAGATGTGGTGAAAGCCTTCGTGAAAACTCATTTATTAAAAAAAATTGTGTTTGTTTAATTTTATATTCATTTACTCTTCTCTTGTTACTTTTTAATAATTTATTATGTGACACAATTTTTTTGAGTTCTGAATACTAACAAATAGCTGTTTTTTTTCCAGTAGTCAGCAAATACTGAACAAAGTACAAACTTGCTTTGGAACTAGCTGAGTCCTACTATCTTAAAGAGGTTCATTCAATGGTAGATCTATTTTGAGAGTATGCACCATAAGTGCTTTAACATGGGGGATGGACAGCTGATCAGCAAAAGTAAGCTCCAATAATAGTGTAATTTGATTGCCTCCTGTCTCCATTGTAACAATTACGTTAGACTGACATTTTCAGTGTGACACATGCCAAAAGTTTCTAAATTAAAAAATGTCTTAACATTTAATAAAATATAAAAGAAAGTTATAAAAATGATATGTGTCATATAATAGAGTCTGTATATGGAGAATAAAATCTTAATAGAAGCAGGGAGACCGAGAACAGCTCCTAGAGTTGGCCTGATCAATTGTGGAGTATGACAAGGGTGTCCATTATCACCTTCCGTTTTTAATTTATATATTGACGATGTCATACAAAACTGGCAGATGTTTCTTCCAGAACATTTTATTATTGGTCACTCTACAACTGACACTTTGTTGTTTCCGGACGATCAGGCTATTCTGTCGGACTCTGAAAACAGATTGCAGATGGGTATACATTTGTTAAATGGAATCTGCAAAGACTCTGGATTGCAGATATCCACAATTAAAACCAAGGTGATGGCTTTTTGTGGAACTGATCCCGTACAGGCAAAAATTGTTATAGCTTAGATGGTACTGTCCTGGAACAAGTTAGCAATTTTGAATATCTGGCCTACAGTGTGTCTTATAATGCAAGCAACGACGTTGTGAATAAGTTGCATAAGTTTAACCTTATGTGCGGGACCATTAGACAAACCCTTAAATCAGCAAGTAAAGGAACACGCCTAAAATTCTACAAGGTGACGGCTGTTCCCACACTTCTTTATGAGTCTGAGAATTGGACTTTAACAAAAGGCCAGGCCAGTTGCATCCAAGCCACTGAAATGAGATTTCTCAGGCACATGGCAGGGTATACTCTCCATGATCATAGAAGAAACGCAGATATATAGCAGTAACTGAATATTATGAGTATACTCAACAAAATCGCCTAGTATCGGCTGAATTGGTGGGAAAATCTTTGGCGAATGGATGACTGCCGCATCCCCAAACAACTATGGAACTATAGGCTGAGGGGACGGAGAGGTGTGGGACGTCCGAGGAAGCGCTGGAGTGACCAGCTGTAATATTTGCCTATTTGAGACCAGAACAAACCATTCTTTGTTTAAACCTTGAGGATGATGATGATGATGATGATGATGATAAACACCTCAACTAATGAGAAGTTTACCATGACAACTGTGATTCTTGGTACCACCAACCAGTGGTGTAACCAGGGACTCAATTCCCCCCCAAGATGTATTAAAAATTTCAGTGAAATTCTATAATCACTTAACATAGGCCTGTTTCTAAGCTGGTTGCATGTGTTCAGATAAGGCTTATAAATAACTGAATAAATAATTATACGGGAAGAATCTTGAATATCCCATTTGTCCTGAGGAAAATGGGGAATCCAACCTCCAAACTAGTCTCATCCACCCTCCTCCCCAGGAGCAGCTCCTACTTATGCCACCCACTGTTGCCAACTGACAATGTTTTTGAACACAACTTATAATTTATTTAAATAAATTTTGATACACAGCTCCCACTGTCCCCTCTAATCATCTACACAAAACTGATTGGCAGAATGCAAGCACTTCTGGAACTGCAAGGTACAGGATTATTGGTTGCAGCCTTTTCATCTTTTTTTTTTGTTTTAACCGAAGGTTTGCAGATATAGTTGTAATAATGGATTTGAGAGAAATTCCAAATCCTTATCGTATGTGACATTTTTCTGTTTCATATGACAGGTTATATGAAATATTATATTAATAGGAATAAATCCGAAATTAGTACCAAGTCACGTGTTGTTCAATCAAATATATTGCAACTTACAAATAAGAACTTCTGATGATGGGACAAGTGTCCTGAAACAAGTCAACTTTAAATTGAAGACATCTTTGCAGAAAGTCACAGACGGTAAGTTGCAATATATTTGAATGAAATATTAGTTAGTTACCTAATAAAACTGCCAGTCATCAAAATGTTACTTATAGAAATGATGTAAAGTGAACTTTATTATTAACAGTTTATAACGTTCAAGTTGATATAATATCAATGGTAAGCAATTACATGAAGGTAGGTTTAAAGATCACATTAAGCATGAATGTCTGAAAAAGAATTCATTAAAGTATGGAATATAAGTGAGGAAAAAGACACACTGGTACAACATTAGGAAAAAGTCATTTATTCACAGGTTGTAAAAAAGCTGTTTGATGACATTTGAAAGTTATAAACATGTTCAAACCTGTTTTCTGACATTCACAAAAAATCTACCTTAATGGTTTGTTATACCATGACTTTTGCGGTGCTGTTCTGTCAAATTTGTATTACGAGAACATATTTATGTTAGAACATAATTTATTGACAATTGGTTCACAGTAGACATACAAATAAATATACTTACACTGACTGAAAGAACTGGTCCAACTTTGTACATTGAATATCTATATGAATACTGACTGATGTCTAGCAATGTCGTTCCAGCTGGTAGTTTGTAACCTATCTCTTCCATGATGTAGAACGCAAACTGTTCAACACGTTTCGGTGTTCCTCCCATACATACAAACTGCACAAACACAATCATCACAGACTTAATGTACCTGTTATAGTGTATATATTGTAACATTACATTTGGCATAGCTTGATATCGTACCAGATTTAATGAAGACCATGGATAGGAAACTAAACAAGAAGAAAAAATATCTTTCAAAGTGATAGTGAAGATGAACGAATAACTACATTAGACTGACTTGTACTACAACTGACCATACCCAAATTAATACTTAGGCAAAGTGATGCAAAATACCCCGATAATGACATGAATTTCAAATAATGACAAGAATAATACTTATAAAGACAGACAGCTTATGTACCAATACTATAAGTAAACAAATGGTTTTATTAAATGTATCAAAATATAAAAATAATCAAAATACAAATTGAGGGATAATAGGCCCAACATACAATACAATGTAAAATGAAATATTAGTAAATTATTAATTTGAATGATATAATGAAATAATATAACCAAACAATTATTATAGATACATGAAACATGCAACTAATTGTAAAGAATGGTGGACATAATGTTGTCAAGAAAATAATGTGTAATCACATAATAAGTTGTCAAGTATATAAAGAGTAAACAGTGATAGTGATAGTATAATAATCACAACATTAAATGACAATTAGTGATGGTCATAGTAACCAATATAGTGAATAATAATTAATGCATCTTGCTGAACCAAATAACAGTGTATACTGAAAAAAAACAATAAGGTAATGTGAATACTATATAAGGAAAGCAGCTCAAATGCAAGTGTAAGAAAGTGTATAGAAAAATCTATATTATTAACTGAAAAAATGTCAGTTACCTGAGGCAACTGCAGTAATAGTGAAATGTGTAAAAGACATATGATTATGAAAAACAGTATGTTAAAATACCATAGGTGTGTATACAGTAACAGTAATAAGTTTTGAAAGAGACAAAACACCATCAAGTAGTATAGAATAAGCTGTCATGTTTAAATATAAAATAATTATATGTTATAAAGAAATGTTATTTATAATTTATATGTTATAAAGAAATGTTATTTATAAGATGTTAAGTTATAAAAGTTATGGTCCTGAAAGGATAATGGATAGGATTAAAGGTATAATCAAAACTTAAACAGTTACATGTTCTAAAAGAATATTAGACTTCAAAAGAGGTATGCTAAGTTATTAAAGTTATGTTATAAAAGAATAGTATGGTTGACCAACTATAAAATAATTATGAAAAAAAAGAAAAGAATTAATGTTATTAGATGATAAACAGTTTTTGTGTTTGTTGGAATTTAGTTTATCTGTTTAATGTTTATCAGAATCTCAGCCATGAGGGCATAATATTTAAGTCAATCTGTTTGTAATTTTGTTAAAGTATTCACATTATGAGAGGATGATGAGTATTTTTAAATCTCATGGGTTAACATCCAATATAATGATTATAATTAAATATAAGGGTTCAAGCCAACAGGCTAAATAATAAAACAATATGTAACATGGTGTTGAAAGAATCACCATGACATAGGCCAATGTTAAAATAAATAAACTATTAATTATCAGAATAGCCAGTAAAGTAACAAACCATTATAAATTAATAAGAAATAGTAAAACTAACAAAACAGGCAGTAGTTCTATAATGGTAATCACATTTTTTGAACACATAAAGGAATTAGCAAATGTTTTTGTGGATGGCAAACTGTATAAAGCCATGTAAAATCAAATTTTGTAAATTTTAGGAAATACTGTTAGAATTTTGTAAAACAGATGTTGAAATATGGACAGATTTATAATTAATGGTATACACAACAAATCTGGAATCAAAATAATCCGTTTTAAGTTATTTAAGAAAAATTCAAATAGCAAAAATGTAACATCAGTATTTTTTAAGCAAAAGTAGGCATGTTTAGTGTCTAAATGTCACAAATGTTAAGACCAAAATAATGATGCTAGTAGTTTTAAATTCCCAATCAATACAGAAAAGTTATACTAATTTAAAAGTTTTGACCTAATTCAGACATTAAAATAATGAATTTGTATGACAATGTATATCTGAATCAACCAACCAGATTTCAAGTTTTACCTTAGCAACCAAAAATTTCAGATAAATAAAATAGGACTTCTTTAACAACGGTCATTGAATACAGACGCGTTACTAAAACGTCTCATATAATTATATTTTGAACAGTGAAAACACGTACCAGACTTAGTAAAACAAATCGATATATTTAATACAAAATATTATAATCAAGAAAGGAACATCCAGAATTTAATACAGAAGAATTGAGATCCGAGGAGAAGAAGCGAAGAAGACGTGGACCCTATCTTCGTCCTGGAAGAAGAAAGAAGAGGATCTGGTGAATTTGAACAATTTATTATCTTATGTGTCAGAACCAATATTTGTGTACACGAATATCTAGAAATTAAACAAAATAAAACTACAGACACTATACTACACCAACACTAAAGAACACTCAAAAAATAACACCAATTGAGTTTTACACTTTTTTGAACACCATAAAAACTTCAGCGATAACTAATAATCACCTAAACTGGTCATAACCTCTAATAATAAGTAACCAATACACGACTGCCAGTTTGCACTTTAAACACCAAAACCTTGTAATATCCTGATATTGTGAAATTTGTATTTTGATTTTAAGAATAGTATTATTTGTTTAACCGTAATCCCCGAACCAGATACGCCCTGAGATAATTTATTTTAATAGAGATAAAAACAATCTGCATCATTCTTTTGGCTTGGCCGACTACAGAACAATATTTTTAGCTACTATACCAACTGATAAAAGAAGACGCATAATTTTGTCACAATTGTAATTACCGTAAAGAAAAACGAGAAGTAATTAACCATTGCTTCATTGAATAAAGATCGTTCGAAGGAAGATATATGTTTGGTGTTATATTTGCGTTGTTATTATTACTGTTTCATTTAAGAATTACGTTAACCTAGCACAGCGGACGGAGCAACTGTTGGCAACTCTGAGTGACGTCATTGGAACTGCATGCATAGTGGGAGCGAACGGCAGAATACAAAATAATTTACCGTTCAACATATCTATTATTAATTGTTACAGATTGACAACAACAACGGTGTGGTTTAATAATTTTACACATACATATTAAATTTGTTACAAATTGACGCATACTACGTGGAGCATAAGAACTCGTATCTCAACATAAATCGTTACATTGGTAACTCGCGAGACCTCTCATCTCATCACACATCTCAAGTAATTATTATCGTTACAATATGTGTATGCACAGGTGAACCTGCAGACTACATTAAGCAAATTTTACACTTTTTTTATGTAAATGAATTTATACTGATTGAAAATTTTCATTAGATATATAGTAAATAAGGACTGTAAACTGAAAAGAGTAAATGGAGGGAGATGATTACATTAAATTTGATAAATCATGGATTAATTAGAATTCAGTTGATACAGTATAGGAATCCAAGAATGTCATTTTGAGATGGACACAGACTATGCACTCACTAAGACATCCTGAAATGGCTTGCTAGGTAATCCTACTCTGGTTTGCCAGACAACATATTTTACTGCTGAGTTACTTTTTTTTCATATTTATGCTCAAAAAACTACGCAAAAAGTTAGGAAAAAATAACCACTGCAATATATTTAGTATAATGTGTAATGTACTATATGACTGTGTGACTTAGTTCTTCTATTGAGGAATAGTTTACCATACATACTCACAAAAACTACCCTCCTGCTTTGTCAAAGTTGGCACAATTGACAACTAAGATCATCAGCATAGTAACTGGAATGTCAATTATCCGGCTCGTTTCTCAGAGGATAAAGAAAAAAATGCCTGGAAATTCAACAATTTGAACTAAAATTATAAGAAATGTGGTCCACTTTCTAGCTCTTTATTTGTCTTTGAAGATTAACTACCTAGCTCAGTGAAAACATTTGAAATGCTTAAGTGAAATCATTGGAAATGTAAATGGGAAAGGAAAGAGAATATAACATCTTTCAATATTAATAGCAATGAAACATTTGCCCTTTTTAAATGTGAAAATTTACAATACATTTTTGTTCAGGCTTTAGGTAGTGGATGAAATTCCCCCTCCTCCCACCATGTGGGTGGTAGTACATTAGTAAAGTAACTTTTGTTGTACTACACAGGTTGTTTTTATCTGTGAGCATGGGGATGTACCTTTTGTTGAGAGTACACTGCTCATTCACTTGGTAATCGAATTCTGCCAATTTGCTTACTTAGCCTACGTAGTGTTTTAGTATCTGTCACTAACGTATCACTCCCTGTCACTGGAGGGACAAATTAGTGGTTATGTTTTCTGCTTTACTTTACAGTCACTGCTCTGATGAATCGCTAGCTATTGATTCTATTGTTATAAAAAAATGCTTAAAAAGAAAATTAAAATTAATATCAGATCATGGCAAATGTCTGTTTTTTTTTTTTAATTTAGACATAAGTGGGAATAGAGTTAGACACAGATGCAACGGCTGCACTGTATATGTTTCAGTTTGCTGACGTCTGTGCAGAAAATATTGAGGACCTAGAATGTACAGCCAGAAAGTTGACAGAAAATATGACAAACTGAGGATTTGTGATTAACATAAATATAACAAAATATCTATGTATAGGAGCACAAAGTGAAACCATAGGGCTGGAAAATAATGACAATGAAATGATTATAATGTCGCCTCAATATAAATTATTTGGGATATTGTTAATGATCACCAAAGAGACGTACAAAAAATACTTAAAATTCTAATAACAATAACTGTAAAAATAAAAATGAAAATCACGGTTCTATTTATATGGATGTATACATTTGTACATAAATGTATGTATTGTTCATGAACACAATTTTCATCTTTTTGCCCACTGAAAGAACAACTGAGGACGTCATAGAAGTAGTGCAAAACTGATTGCACTCAGGAAGGAAAGTTTTTTCCAGAAAGGAATTCAGAAGAACTTTAATATCTCATTAAGAGCTGGATTAAGTGCATAGAAGTAGGAAGATAATACATGGAGAAATAATAAAGTTTCAATTAGGAAAGTACAAATACAAATACCGATTATTTTAAAATTTCTCTTTACTTCTTGACATACCATAGTGCCAAATATATTTCTGTAGAACTATTTTATGTATATTTTCGTTCACACTGCCAAAGAAGTTATAATTATTACATTCCATAATAATTAAAATATATCACAGAACACAAATTTTATTTAAAAGAATGCAATTACATACCTTGACATCGCCAAACATTTCAATGAGATCATGTGAGCCACTGCCTAGGGCTATGTGGTACAGAATATCTTGGTCCATAAGCTCAATGTGTGGGTTTCTAAGGCGCACTGACCCATCAGAGTATCTGAAACAAAAGCCACAAAACTACATATACAAGGCTCATTCGTCATCAGAGAAGTCAGTTGCAGGTAAACCAATTTAGTTGTGTATGCATGCACACCAGGTCCCCCACATAGGCGGTGCTGCCGTTGCCATGGAAACGGGGCCCGTGGGTCAGGGGGGGCGCAAAGGAGCAAAAAAAATGTGATTAAAAAAACAAAATTCGTAATACTGGCGACGATGTTGAAAATAACTTTTCCACATGTCAAATTAAAATGTAAAAATCCCTTAACTAAAACAACTAAGTAGGTAGTAGGTAGTTGTAGTACCACGGCGGCGTTTGAAATTATCGACTCTGCAATTTCAACGCCAGAAACCGTCACCAGGCGCCACTAGCTGCTAACAGTCATCGAGTATGACGCGTGGCATCATTCTCCACCCAACCCTGGTGTAGAGTGTAGACATGGCTCAAGGTCAATGCAACAGTGCGCATGCCCAAATCGGATGTCGGAATCGGAAGCTTTGTTTGTCAGTTTGTGCGAGATTGTTTTTGCGTTAAGCAGTGGGCTACTAGTTTTGTTCGATTTCAGTTATTAATTGTATTATTTTGAAGTCCTAAGTGTGAAAGTTTATTATTATTATTGTGTCTTATAGTGAGTTTAGTTATGTCTACTACTTCTACTACGAGTAATTTCAAGCATAAATCTGGAGCTCAAAAACGAAAGTTGAAAGCAATGAAAGAAGCAACAGGTGCTGTAGGACGGAAGAGTATTACAAAGTTTTTTAAAAAGACTGACAACAGTGATAACCATCCTTTCTCTGTTGAAGATGGAAATATTGAAAGTGAAAGTTTACCTCCCTGTAAGACAAATGATTCTGATACGTTGATTGTGTCAAGTGAACCGACCGAAACTAACAACGATACAGGCAAGACTTCCCCTATGCTCCAGGTAGGAAAAATTTTAGACTCTGTAAATAAGAATAATAATTGTCAAAGTGACAACGGGACTGGTGAGATTTGTAACAATGATAACAAAGTCTTAGATTTTACCGATCCAGGTACATGGCCAGAAATAATCAATGACATTAACTGGCAGAATATTGTCTCTCAGAATAATATCAAAGTTGAGGAATTATTTAAGCAGGCTAAGACATTCCCGAGGGACAAAACAGGAAAACTGTTCCCTAACTATCTTCTCAATTCTAAATCTGCAAACAATCGAGAGCAGTACCCCAGAGATTGGTTAATCTGGAGCTCTTCAAAACAGACACTTCATTGCCTTGCATGTACTCTGTTTTCTCTAGCTCAATTCGCGTGGAAAATGTTGTATAACAAACTTCCCGAACATGAAAACAGCGGTGAACATCGAAAGTGCTATTGTCAATGGAAATCCCACCAACAATCAATTAATTGCAAAGGTATTGATAGTGGTCTTCAAAAACAAATTTTAAATGAAGCAGAAAAATGGAAGGCAATATTACAAAGAATTTTGGACGTAGCGCTGTTTTTAGCATCAAGGGGGTTGCCTTTCCAAGGGAATAATATATCGATTGGTGATGTAAATAATGGCACTTGGCTAAGGTAAAAACTCTTCAATTACATGGAAAAAACATGAAAGGTCAAGCTCACTACTTATCTTGGATGAGTCAGAATGAGTTCATTTCACTTTGCGGTGAAAAAGTGTTCAAAGTTATACCTGAAGAAAGACAAGAAGCGATTTACTATGGGTTGATAGTTGATGCAACTCCTGATGTGTTGCATCAAGAACAGAACGTATTTATTTTGAGATATGTCACTCAAAATAAAGACACAAGGCAATACGAAATAAAAGAAAGATTTGTTAAGTTTCTAAACTTAAACAAAAAAACTGGAGAAGATATTACTAATGAGACTGTAACTGTTTTAGAAGAAAATAATATCCTTCTTGAGGACTGTATGGCTCAAGGGTACGACGGAAGGTCAAATATGTGTGGAAAAGTCAAAGACGTAAAAACAAGACTATTAGAAAAAAATTATGTAGCATTTTATTCTCCATGTGGAGCTCACTCCTTAAACAGAATAGGAGTTAATACAGCTAAAATGTGCCCAGAGGTTATGAATTTCTTTTGAAATTTGGAAACAATGTACTCCTTTTTTTCACATAGCCCAGCAAGATGGAACATTTTGACAACTGAAGTGCCACTTTCCCTAAAAAAGCAATCACAAACAAGATGGTATGAGCAATCTGAGGCCGCGGTTCCAGTCGCAAAGCACTATCCAGGAGTATTAAAAGCCTTGGAGCGAGTATTAAGCGAGTTGAAGTCAAGCCTCGAACCAAAAGCGTATAACAAAGTTATAGGTCTATAAAAATATTTTTCTTCTTTTCAAGGCCTCTGTATGACAGTCTTTTGGTTTAAGGTGTTGGGCTGCATTAATAAAAGAAGTGTAATAATTCAGTCTCAAGAGATTTGTCTGGACATCCAGGTCAAACTTATAAATGACTTACATGAGGACATGCAGCGACTCAGAGACTCGTGGACAGAAATCACCAATGAGTCACGCTTAGTAGCGCAAACAATAAAAGTACCATCTTCGTTTCCGAATCCGAATAAAAGAAGTCGTCCTTCTCCTTCATCAGAAACCCTAGTTAATACTGAAGTAGAAAATTTTAAAACTAACAGCTTACAGAGCTTTGGATTTTATTTTATATGACCTCAAAACAAGATTTGAAGCAACCAATTCACTAACTGAACTTTTCAGTCCAATTCTTAAATTCAACTCGTTGGAAGAAAGTGATTTGAAATGTAAGGCTACAAAACTAGTCAGCACTTAACAAAAACGATTTATCAGTGAACTTTTGTGATGAGATTTTACATCTAAAACATATTTCAAACACAGTGTTTCAGGTTCTGCCAAATTCTCAAAATAACCCGTTACAATTACTTAACTCAATCTATGAAAAACAATTGGAACCAGTTTTTATGAATGTTTGTATTGGCCTCAGAATTTTTTGTACGATTCCAGTAACAGTTGCATCAGCAGAAAGAGCATTCAGTAAGCTTGGAAACGTATTGAAAACATGACAATGCTCATCAATGAGCCAAGAACGACTTAACTCGCTGGTTGTATTGGCCATTGAACACCGTCTTGCTTCAAGCATGACTTCAGAGATATAATTGATACATTCTCCATGATGAAAGCAAGAAAAATTTAAAATAATTGATTCATGTTTGTTTTTCAAAATGGACACTTATACGTTTTCTATTAAGTATTATTAAAGTTTGAATTCTTTTTTAATTAGTTGCTTTTTTTTTTAATTTCAATTGTAGAAATTACATTTTGATTTTCCGGATATTAAAACTGTATGTTACTAGTTACTATGTTTATTAACCAAATGTTTATTTTTGTTTATTCAATACTTTTTTACCTAAATGTCTAGCTTATTATGTGGTATATCGTATATGTCACTCTTATAAACCTATATGGAGTATATTTTAGGATTAAACTGTGGAAAATGCTTCAACATTCAAAATGTCTCTGTTCAAACATAAACAGTGGAAAAGGGACAAGGATTCTCGCAAAGATTATTTTTTATTATGTGAGGTGGGGGAGGGGCCCATCATAACAGCTGGCAACGGGGCCCACAGATTGATGTGGGGGGCCTAATGCACACACAAAGCCTCTACAAAGTTTAAAAAGGAATTAAGATAACTTAAGGGTTACCCTTGATTCACATTTCTCATGGAATAATTTTGTGGAATTTGTGTTACTGATAAAAGATTATAGACAGAACTACATTTCAAGCTCTCCTAAGGTTTATTGGGGAATTGGTTCAGAAGCACTACAAGTAATAAACGCCATAATATCTTTAATTACCTAGACATTATTTGCTTGGTATATTGGGTTACCAGCAAGTATAATATAAATAAACTTTGTAGGATAAAGATGGTTGTAGGTTTTTTTTTTAAGTACTTTGTACCACCTCACACGAAGCTTGCCATGTAATACTGTAGCATATATGTTACTGATTGAACTGCTCATAGTTAAGAAATGTTTACAAAACATAGGCTTATTAACGCTATGAAGAAGGTAACAGGAGACACCAATAACTGTCCTGCAGGATACATCCTGCATTCATACCACAATTCCAGATATTAGAAGGTAAGGAAGCCCTATAAATTTAAGAGTGTTCTGTTAGTTTATACTGATGGTAGTGGAATGAATAACAGAGTAGGCTCTGAATCTGTTATTTACCTGAATGGGTAAAAAGTGACCACAAGGAATGCAGACTTGCAGAGGAATGTAACGATTACAACCTCTTCATTAGCTACTTGGTTATAAAGAAGGTAAGGCTACAATGGAGGTGAATACTGAAAACGTTTTCTCAAATACAGTAATTATCAGAAGGAACAGTCAGCTTTCTATGATGTTGACCCTAATCATATACCCTTAATGGGAAGAATAAGAAAGGCTATACTTGATTTGGAACAATATCAGTACATTGGTAAAATAACTAACAACAAAACTGACACATTGACAAAAGAAACAGATAAAGGTTTAAATATTTATCCATCCTACAGAGCTCCACCAAATTAAATCTGGATCTCCTTCTTGTAGAGTAAATCATAAATGCATAGAAACGTCAAATAGTAATAAGGTTGGATAGATAGTACATTTTCTTCTGTCTACTGTTGTACGGAGAAATTCTTTTGTAAGTTATCTTTTTTTACTATTTGACCTCAGACATTTAAATAAAAAATCACAGTAAATTATAAACTGACCCAAATGTTATCAGGACATGGAAGGACTAATGCATACTTCCATTGCTTCAATATTTAACTGGTCTGGTGTGTAGTCATCATTCTTCTCCTTACCAGACACTGCACTTCTCCCAATATACATACCTTAAATATACATACAAGATCTTAAATGTAGAAATATTGATTGGCCACCTTCTAAGACAGACTGAATGACTAACAGTCAACTGTGCAGATTATCTGAGACTTTAATTTGATAAACTGTTAGAGCTAAAATAATTACACATGAAATGGGGTTAGATGTGTAGTGTGAAAAGGACCTTATTGCGCAAGCGTAGTTTTTGACGCGTTGTTTTCCGAGAAACCGTTTGTGTTTAGAACAGCTGCATGATTATTTGCCACATGGTTGGTCACTCGTACCCATTTTCCGCACTGCCTTCCCTGCTTCACGCTACGATCTGCGCGAACCGTTTCATGTCTTACTATCTTATCTGTACAATAATCTTAGGTATTTAATACTGCAAATTATCTTATGACAACTACAAGGTCTGTAAATTGATTTGTATTGTAAATGCACATAGAAAATAAAGTAAGCACACGCATAGTTTTCTTGGCATCTGCCGCTTAATGCTGCTATTATCAAATCGGTATGTTCTCTCTCCTGCTTAATTTCGTCTTGCCGAGCAAGAATATTTTTTTATAAGTATCGAGTACTCCACTGATAGTTTCCCACGAATCCTTCATTATTTTCAAGAAAACTCATTTATTTTGCGAATGTTAAAAAAATATAAATAACCCAAGTTTTTACAAATAAGAAAAAACGCTGTAGACACAACTGTAATTATAAAAGCTTGTTTACAATAAAATTTCATTTATATGGGTCGAGTTTATTACTCCATTCACGTAATTACCATGTATCATTCACATTACAGTGTAAAACCGTTCTCATCTGCAACGTAAGTTCACAGTAGGTGTTACATGATGTATCGTTGTGGTAGGGTCGGACTTCAGGCTGGTGGAGACGCCGAAAGGACTCGTCCAGCGCGAACAAACAATTGAGACACGTTGTAATTGAGACATATTGTTATCAGTTATGAATCTTTGTGAATACGTCCATAACTATCATATCTATCCATAACGTATCTATCAGTTTCCATATGCGCGCGCATGTGTGTGTGTGTGTGTGTGTGTGTGTGTGTGTGTGTGTGTGTGTGTGAACATACAAAAACTTGAAAACCAAGACAAAATTACTTTTACTTGTCACTTAGGCATTATGGTTTATGGTCATTTGAGCATTATTTGACTACAAAAACAGTGGCAGTTGTTCGAAATTTTTGTGTCTATTCTATGGTTGCCTGCTTTAGAATATTTACTACAAAAAAAATGTGTAATCGGGGTAATCGTAGTTTTCCTGATAACTGAACAGTTATCTAACACTGTATTGAAATGTATGTAATAATAAATGTATGTCGTTCAAAATGGCGAGCAAGTTCAGGGAGCATACTGGTATAAATAGGTTATATATTAGACCAATGCTAAGCTACTGCTGTGAAGCATGGGGTACAACAAAAACGTCCGACATTATAGGTATTTTTGAAAGAAGAATCCTAAAACGCATTATAGAGTCAGTACGAGAAACTGACTCATAGAGACTGAGCCAGAATAACGAATTTTATCAAATATATAAAGAGAAGCCGGTCTCAGAATTTGTAAAGATACAAATTGCGCTGCGCCGAGCACATCGTCAGAACGGGGGATGGCACAACCCGTAAAATGGTGTCACTAGGTACCTGGGATGGAACTAGACCCAAGGGGAATCCGAGGAATTGGAGGCGGAGATTGGTGTACGCCAGGGCACGATTTGGGTTGTAGCACCATAGAAGAGAAGAGATTTTTACGCACCGCTTTATTTATATTCCACTTTATCCAGTTTAAAAAAATATAAAACTACTAAACTTTCCAGAATAGGTTTGCACTATTGGTTACAGTTATTAAACACACAAAAAACATATACAACATTGGTAGAAAATTAAAATTTCTTCTAACAAACAGTTTGCAAGGAATACAATAACACTTTGTAGAAACTTGATGTTGCTAGAGGACGCATTTTTGACTAAAAGGAAAATGGATATTGACAATTTAGTAATGGCAGGCTAAACGAATCCGACTGCCTTCAAAATTCAGTTCGTGTACGTATATTATACTCGTGCAAAAACAACAGGCGGGGTCCTCGTTACGGTAATGGAATTAGTTTTGGTGTACAAATATTTACCCTGTGGCTGCTGGATAATTTGTTTGTACACGCTTTTGTTTATACAGTGACGTTTAATTTGCGAATCGATGTTTCAGTAACACACGCACAAGCGCTCAGGTAACGACAGTCAGACATCATGTACTAAATACCTAATGTAAATATTGTACGCATACATTATAGCGGGCACACAATTTCACTCATTTATAAAATAAACTTAAATATGACAATGCTGACGACGGAATTAACGACAAAGATGTAAAAGATATTGAAGGTTTATAAACGGATTAAACTAAAAATAAATTAGAAAAACCTCTAGACAAAAAACTGTGCCATGAAAAAATTGAATTCAAAAGGTATATCGTCACCTTACCGATAACGGAATGTTGATACCTTCCGAACATAAAAACGTGTTTAAGAAGGTTTTTTAATCAATGGTGGGGTCAAATGCACATGCTGAAAGGCTGTTCAATACTGAAAATTATAGGCGTTTTGAAAAAAAGGGTAATTTTTCGATCTCAACGAACTAGACCTTTTACCAAAATTTTTGTGAAAACGACCCGAAATCCGTCTGGAGCACTGTAATCAAAACAAAATGTTACGCAACTTTTCAATTATCACGTTTAGTGAACCAATACCGTATGTGCTCTCGCTTCGTTCGCCCCGTATAGGCATAGAAACTGCGGCCTTCGGCTATTAATTCTAAGACACTGAGTGTTTTGTTGGAACTGTCCCTTTATCCGTTCCTGCAGTACACTTTCGATTTTTTAAATATGCGATTGTATCGATATACAGTATTACGATGTGTTGTAAAGAAGAAGTGTACTAATTGTAAATTGTCCTATTTCTTAACGCAAAGCGAAAATACGTGTTGTTTTCATTTGTGAGGTTAGGCGGCAATGGTTTTTGGTTTTTAGTTTACTGATGAAATAAACAAAAGCCATGGTTGATGAAAACATGGTTGATGTGTACATACAATACTTATTACACAGTAATACTTAAAATACAGAACCTAACGATTTTGAGTTTGCAAATTAACAAAACTACAACAGCAAGTGTAAACTGCAAAATACAAATGTTTATGGTTAATCCCTCCTCCTATGGCGCTACAGCCCAAGTCGGGCCCTGGCCTCCACCAATCTCCGCCTCCAATCTATTCTATCCATTGCAGCCCTCCTCCAGTTTCTTATCCCCATGTCCCTCGCGTCCTCTGCAACACCATTTTCCCACCTCTTCCTCGGTCTGTCTCTAGGTCTCGTTCCCTCCCATGTACCCAGCAGAGCCCTTTTGGGATTCCTGCCATCCTCCATTCTCATAACATGACCGGCCCAACGCAATCTTTGCATTCTTATAAATTTTGAGACTGGTTTCTCTTTATATATTTGATACAGTTCATTGTTGTATCTCAGTCTCCATGAACCATTTTCTTGTATTGGGCCTATAATGCGTCTGAGGATTTTCTTTTCAAAGGTGTCTACTATATCGGTTGTTTTCTGTGTGACTGTCCATGCCTCACACCCGTAGCATAACACCGGTCTGATGACAGTCGTATATATTTTCATTTTTGTTTCCCTGTGCACATCCCCAGACCTAAATGATGGCAGCAATGCAAAGTATGCCTTCTTAGCCATGGTGGTCCGTCTTTGGATCTCCGGCTCCTCCGATCGAGTCTTTACTAGGTTCATTCCGAGATACGTGAAATTGTCCACCACTTCAATTGTGTCCTCCTCTATCTCAATGTTGTTATGAACCCGGTATCTTCTTGTTTGGATAAATTTATGGTTAATAGAAAACATAAAAAAAAACAATGTTATTGTATTAAGGAATGACAACTTATGCTCTACATATTGTACATAATGGATGTTTCTTTTTTGTTAGCCACAAAACGAGTACTCGTTGGGAAACGAATATTACCGAAAAAACGAGTTCTGCAAAAAGTACTAATGCAAAAAAATCTACTGAAAACACGATTTCTAATGCAAACCGAGTTCTGCCACAAAAAAGAGACATGTATAGTGTACTGCTGTAAAAATGAACAACAGTACATAAGAATAAGATAATAATTTCAGAAAAATCAAAGGTATAAATTTAATAATATTTATAAATTCTTGGATTTCGTTGTCCATGACGTGTCCGTTACTTAACTAAATATCACTATTGTAATAACGACTCGGAACACTAAGTTTTTTATAAGTAAAATCGTAAAGATTTTAATAAAATAAAGGCTGTAAGGTAAATCTTTACGATTTTACTTATAAAAAACTTAGTGTTCCGAGTCGTTATTACAATAGTGATATTTAATATTTATAACATATGGTAGAATTATAAACAAAAACTGATTAATTATTAATGACAAACATAGAGGTAAACTCAAGTATTGGAACTGTATGATACAGCACAGCATGAAGAAAATATATGTTGACAATTATTATAATAAAATTAAAATACTCATTAAAATAAAACTAAAGGTAATAACATTAAAATATAATAGATACAAATGAGAATGAATAATGTGAAAGTCAGATAAATGTATTTAATAATAGTTAGTAAAATTATATATGTTTTTAAGAGTAATATTATGAAATATGTGACATATTTAGTGAGGTATCAATAAGGCAAATGTAAATTGTTATAATTGAATTGTTTTTGAATGTAAGAAAATTTGTTTAGTCTAATTTTATATTTAAGAAGATATACATCAGAGAAAGAGGTCATGTAGGGGAGTCTAATTTTATTTTCAATATGATCAACATCAGAGGGAGAGCCTATAATATTTAAATGATTCTAAATTTATATTTACTAGAACACACATTAGAGAAGAAGATTCTGTAAATAAGTCTAATTTGAATACTAATAGAATACACATCTCAATGAGAATTAAAGTAACTCAAGTTGTATAAATAATAAAAAGAAAAGAATTAATATTGTAATCTATCTTGGATCAATAAGCCAAAGAAAAATAATTTACTTTGAATTTGTAACGAAGTGTATAAAATATTGGAATTAAAAGAAGTTTCATAAAGAATAAAAATAATAGAAGATTTTACTAGTAAACATTGGAACTAATTTTACGAACAAAATAATCCTATTCAGAGCGACATCTATGCTGGTGACAAATTGTAAAGGAACTACAAAGAGTACAAGACTTGAACCCGTTGCAGTTTTGAAAAGCGGAGATTTGAACGATTCGCTTGTCGACGGTATACTATCTTAATATTATTTCTTCAAATTTTGTTAACTAGAGTTATTTGGTACTGACTAAAGAAAGTAATTAATCATTCCCAATATTAAATAATATAAATAGAAATATTAGTTGTCTACCCTGAGATAGAGTTTTTTATGATCATATGTTTAACATAAACGACACTTAAAAAATTATTCAAATACTAAAATAATATAGACAACGCGTACTGATCGTCCAAATAAAGGGGCAATTACTATAGTAGACATAAACAAATATAACGAAGAAAGTTACAGTACAATAGTAATAGACAATGGGTGACCCTTGGACCACCCCGCCTTACATTCGAGTTCGGCCGTTTTGCAGTGATCATTCAAAGGACGAGTATTAATACAAAAAAAAAAAAAGAATACTACTGAAAACACGATTTATAATGCAAACCGAGTTCTGCCACAAAAAAGAGACATGTATAGTAATAGGCAAGGGTGGCCCTTGGACCACCCCGCCTTACTTTCGAGTTGCGGTTTTCAAGTTTTGTTTCAGTTTTCATGTTAACCTAACAACTTTTGCGTCACAGGTGCGCAACTCTACCATACTACTGCTACAATACTTTTTCCCATTATAAAACGACTAACAACACCAACAACAATCGTCAACCAACTATTTTCTGACATAAAAAATTATAATTTGTATAATTCTTTTAACGACATGATATTATGTGCGATATTCACTAAACATCGAAACCAAACAATCGCATTATCGAAATATCGAAAACGACTGCAGGATCAGATAAAGGTAGAGTACCGTTTTGTTTTACACTCTTAATGCAAATGCACTGTCTCTATCTTAAATGTTTTCACTGTTATAGACAACACACACACACACACACACACACACACACACACACACACACACACACACACACACACGAACTCAAATAATAGGACTGACTCCAATAATAATAAAGTTGAAAAAAATTGTTAGTGCTTACAGAGTTGCTAGAGGTTGTGATGGTGCTAATATTTTGATGGACACAGTAATTCCGTTCAGGGATTGGCCTCATCCGGCAGATACAGTTCTTATAAACTCGAGCCATGAAAGTAAAGTATACACAGTACAAGCATATACAGATGGCAGTAAGCACAACAATGGGGTTGGGTCGGGTATAGCCTTGTTTGTTAATGGTGAGCTCAAATATGAGATGCAGTATAAGTTGGGTGTTGGGTGCTCTAATAATCAGGCTGAGCAATTGGCAGTCTTGAAGGCCCTGGAAAAGATAGCTGAATTAAATTGTATTATAACTAATTTGAGAACGGCAGCTGTTTACATCGACAGCAGAGTGACGCTGGACTCACTTAGGAGCTCGAGGAATCATAGCTACTTGATAGAAGAAATAAGGAATAGTTAAGAAGTTTAAAGGCGGTCAACTGGTCAATTGATTTTGGTTGGGTTAAGGCACATGTGGGTATTTATGGTAATGAACTGGCTGACAATCTGGCTAAAGAAGCTGCGTCCAGTAGCAGTATGGTGTGCTATGAACGAATACCAAAAAGTGCAATGATTAACAAATTCCGTGAGGTGAGCCTAATGGAGTGGCAAAGTGAGTGGGAACAAACATTAAATGGAATGGTGACTAAGTTGTTTTTCCCTAGTGTGAAGCACAGACTGTCCTCAAGGTTTGCACTGTCTCCTAATTTTACCACAATGGTGACTGGTCATGGCAAGCTTAGAGCCTACTACTATCGTTTCAAAATAAAAGATGATCCGACATGTGTCTGCAACGACGGTGACCAAACAGTGGAACATTTGTTATATGAGTGCAATATGTTGAATGAAGAAAGACGGGTTTTCAAAAATAGTGTACTAAGGAGTGGTGGACGATGGCCTCCGAATAGAAGTGAATTGACATCAAAATATGTTAGACAGTTTATTAAATATGTTAATAACATTGATTTTGATTCTTTGTAGTGTTTATTGTTATTGTGCTTGTCTATCTATTTTGAATCATTGTATGCATTTGTTATTATGAATTAACTTACATATTGGTCGAACGGCTTTATCATGCATATGATACATGCATGCATACAGTTTTAACATGTTAATAATGTAGTACTAATTCATTGTATCATTGTCAATGATTGATTTTTATTTTTCTTGTTTACTTTGAATCTTTGTAATTGTTGTACCACTGAGTTGTTTTTATATGTTTTGAGAATCGGCTTGTAATAAGTTTATATATAGCATGTAGTATTACTTTATTTGTAATGGAGCATGCTGATAAAATAAAGGTATTAAAAAAAAAAAAAAAAAAAAAAAAAACACACACACACACACACGATGTTCCCAAAAGTATGTGCAAATTTTGGGAAATGATTCTAATCATTAAACTGAATGAAAAATGGTCCAATAAACATATGCCGAAAAATACTCCGTTTTTCTCTCTACATTGTATTTGTTAAAAAAAAATAATAATTACTGCCGAAATAGATGAGATGTAGAGTTGAAATTTGGTATACACGTACTTTTACCATTTCTTATAAGCACAAAGCAAATCAGAATCTTATATTAAAATTTTCCAAATGGCATGCTGATCTGAACTAATAAAAAATGGTCTTATTACATAGCAAATTAGACCTTTTGTCATCATCCAATGGTAGCTCGTTTATGGAATTCGGGTAAAATTGATGGAGATATTATATTTTTTCATAACAAAACATTGGCCCATTTCCCTTATAAGAAAAATGTATGTACAGTTACATTATTTCGCCTTAAATAACTGCATGAGTAGTTGTTTGAAGTGCCGCCTAGTGCAAATTCCTTAAAATATGCTCTGTTGTAAAAAGACCTGTGTGTGCAAACATACCGAACGACTACGCCCAACACAGCAATGTTTAAACTCCACGTGTCTGACACAGCTTTAATTTGATCAAATCTAAACGTACGCGACTCGAGGTTAGTTAAAATAAAACTTTTTCACTCGATTTACTTTCAAACGAATCGCTGATCGGAAAACGAACATCAGACCGCTGTCGCAGAAAGTGATTCACATGGAGTGGATGCGTGAGTGAAACGAATTCTTTTCACCGTTTGCGCTGTTTTGTCCATTCTGCAAACAAGTGAAATCAACAACAAACTTTGACATACTGACCTTGAAACAGAAAACAAAAACCATCGCCGGCTAAACCATTAATAGACGTAATATTGACCCGAATTCTGCAACACTCCCAACGTTTACCCTGAAGCCGCTGCAAGCAGAATTTCTGCAGCAAATTCTGTTCTCTTTTACTTCAATTAATGTAATCTTTTTTGGTTCAAGTGTTACGTAGCTTGTCTGTTCCACCTTCATGCTACTACACAGTTCTTACGCTGAAGAAATACTCACCGATAGTTGACCTGTGTAAGGCAAGAAGAGGCAAATTGTATACCAGTATAGAAGATGAAAGAATAACTTATTCTAAATAAAATCATCCGACATAGATAATAATAATCGTCGTCATCATCATCATCATCATCATCATTTTTTAATGTACGATAACTATGGAAAACGTATGTGCATTGAAAAGAGGAGCCGCATGTCGGTACTGTTAACCGAGTAAAACTTAAAAACTTTCCCTCCTATGGTAGAAAATGCACCCGGAACTCATTTTATACCTGAGGCGCAGCCAGGATTTTCTTTGGGGAGGTTTCGGGAGCGTTTAAGATTTCGTGAATAAGGGCTCACGGGTAAACCAGTCGGCAGACGTCTGCCGTAATAGGCTCACGCGAGCTTGCTCTCGGCACACCGTGCCTGTGTGCCTCGCACCAAACGGTCCAGCCTCAATTTAGTCAGTGAAGAGTAAACACTCTAACTCAGCATATTTTTTTAAATTGCTTTTTTTATACAGTATTTCAAAATTATGAATGGACAGGAAGAAGTAGTTGCAATATTGGCTCTAGCACTAATTGAAAATAGAAAAAGAAGAAAAGAAGGAACAGGAAAATGTTGATCGATCCACTAATAAACGACAGACTTACCACTAGTAGTTTTGCACTGCTGTATCACGAACTGAGAAGTGACAATGAAAAGTTTTTAATTATTTTCGTTTGTCGATTTCTTCTTTCGATGAATTGCATAGTTTGTAGGAGAATAACATTCAAAAACAGAACACCAACATGAGGAATTTCGTTGCAACAGTTGAAAAGTTAGCAGTTACATTAAAAAATGCATACACTTTAAATTTACAATACACATAGTTTTTTATTCAATTTGTATTTTTATTAATACCATTTTTAAGTAGAATTAATAAGACAAAACTGCAGTGACTATTTACTTATCTAATGCAATTTTGTTTTTTCTTGACATTTCTCCGTAATCTTCATAGGGAATTAAAAATATTTCGTTCCAGGACTGTTGTTTTCTTATTTTATTACTATTATCTTTACAAGAACAATCCCATATAGCTGGACGATTGCGAATTTCTTCAATCAAGGATTCGACATCGAAAGTATGAATGACTTTTCCCATTCGAAAGAGCCAGACGTCTGCCTCGTGTGAAAAGGTTCTATTTGCACTTGTTAACTAGCAACTGGCCTGCCCGACGAGTTGAATTCAACTGTCGGGGAGAGAACGAGCCAGCAGGCGTCTGCCTCTCGTGGCTCACTCGCACCCTCGTGTGAAAAGCTATGCATTGTATCAATGGGATTTCTGTCCCTAGCAGACGTCTGCCTCGTGTGAAAGGGCTCTAAAATTACAAAAACTAAAAAAAAAACTAACAGATTATTTGTTTTGTTGTAGTCAAGAAGGTAGGCGTGGAAACATAAGTGTTACAATAACGGAGTCTAGAATTTAACAAAGTAATGAAACAATAAAGACATCTTACATTACATTAAGTAAAATATACGAACTAGAAAAACTGGCACAAATTTTCTCCCACCTGACAGTGTTAAAGGTTTTGTACGTATTTTTTTTAAATTAAATTATGAATTAGTGTGCTCGTAAATATTTTGAATTAATGAAATTAAATCAAACTAATCGTTTTGGCACGGAAATTAATAAAAGACTGTCACAAAATGAACGTTATAGGCCATAGAAACCAAACATTTCAGTTTCGCGGTATGGAACCCGAAGGTTACCGTTACATTACGGAACACTTGTAAATGGTGTTCTGAACGTCGCGTCGTGTTGAATCTTAAGGATTACATACGTCCGGAATAACGGACATGTTCCAGAAATGGTAACAAAAATACTGACTAGCACTAAATTAAAATATCGGTATGGAGAACCATACATAACTTCCATGTTCTAAGATTTATATTTAAAATCATTTTCTAAATGAAATATTACCATAGAAACTACTCTTTTCTTCAGCCTTAACCACAGTACTGTGGTCACTAACGTATACCACCTCACGTTAGCGCACTCGATTTTCACTGATGATGTCAGTCGATGGCACTGCCGAAACGTCTGGTTTTGCAGAAAACATTAGATCACGGCCAAACAGCCTCTCTGATAAGCAGTGATAATATACACTGATAATTATAACAATTTCTATTTTCGTTTTAAATAAACTTTACTTTTTTGTTTTGTTGAGATTTTTAAATCGGTTAATAAAAAAGCCATTAACTGGTGTTATAAAATATTTCACTGTCGATCTGACACAGTCGCAGAAATTTTACTTTGGTCAGGACAAATTATTACAATTTACATGTGTTTATACAGTATCAATATTACATGTAACCTGTCTGTACTCTACCTGTCGGAGTGACACGCCTCTAATTAAAGCAGCAAATAGCGTTTCAGATGTGCCACGCCTGTTTGTTTACATGAGGATTAAACTAAGAAGGGAAGTAGTATAGCAATGTTAATACGAAGCGGTTTCAAACTGACAAGACAGCTAAGCGTACAGCATACCTCAGCTGTGTTCGTTCGTACTAGGATAAATAATTAGCCTAATTATTTACTTCGACTTATACGAATCCCCTCGCCACGCCACTGGTTTCTACAATACTTTACGCTGATGTCATATATTTTCGACCTCCAGGATGTTCTCTTACTTACCCACTCACCTGTATCTTGCTGTTCTGTAACATGATGTGCCGGCTACTTGGCAAGATCGTTTTCTTCTTTCACTTTTTACGTAGAACTTCCTCTCTACATAATTTCACATATGATTCCAATAAATTTCGCTATATAACATAAGCTCGACGATATTGTCAGGTCTGTGCCAACTGTACTGCCAAAGTTTGTCTGTCCTGTCTAGTCTGTCTCCAGAAGTGTCCACGGTCGACGATTATAATGAAGCAGGTTGCGTCGTCAGAATTCTTTTGGGGGATTTTAATGCAACATAACTTTAAAATAAATAAAACTGAATAACGAAACACTTAAAAATGTGTTCATCCAAATTTAATTCAAATTTACATTTCCAGTAGACAGACTGTTTGCTCCCGTACACGCCACGTTACCAGTTTTATTTTTAAATCTGTGGTAAAAGGTATCGTGCGCTGCATCAGCTGGTGCTGTGTTTTCTTGTGACATGTATAAGCTGCCTGATATGGAACAATTGATAGAGAACCCCCCACCCACAGAGTACGCAGTCTGGTCTCCGTAACTTTCCCATGTTATAAAGGTAAGCCCGGAACGGTTTCCTGACCTTTGAATGAAGAAGGAATTCTCCTTTTGTAGTAAATTACCAAGAGAATGGTATATAAGACAACTGTGGTAGGCTTCCGCCAGCTGAGCCATACGGCAATATGGTTTAGCCACTCTATTATCACCACAATTCCCAAAGACGACGTTGCCAAACTTTAGTGCTTAAGTAGGCCTACTAAAATGGACATACTATTATTATTTCCGTTATTTATTACAGTGTTGAAATTACGTGGGACGTGTTGAATTGTAATCAATCATTATAAAACCAACAGGACAAAAGTACTGTTAATTCTTGTTCCATTGTTGTTAGCAACATACACGTTACTGTATTAACGGCAATAATGCCCCGCAACAATGTAAAGCGAAGGTTCGTTTTTTAGACTCAAGGTCTATCCACCCCCTCAGGCTGTGAAAATGAGTACAAAGGTCTCCAAAGTTTTGGGCTTTCCGTCATCTTTCTAAAATTTCCTGAGTTATTATACATGTTTCATGTCTGGCATTGTACTAGTTTTTGAACCTGATTATCCTAGGAATTCATTTTAGAGGTGGCGACCCCAAGTAGTAGATAAACTATTGCCACATTTTAAGTGCAGATTGATCTTAATTCCTGTAGGCTACAGTACAAGTACGTCGCTCAATTTAATGTTTATGGTTCAATAGTAAACACGGTTGCTTTGTTTAATTCAAGGTTTTTGGAACTGGTCCTCTTTTATATGCGATAGGGGAACGTTCTGAGGGGAATTTTTATCCAAGTTCGAGATTTTGTCAAAACGAATGTAACGCGGGTTTTAAGGAGCATACTGACTAGGTTAGGCACAATTGCACTTAGGTATTTATGGTTTATGGTTTATGGTTTAGGTATTTATGGTGGTAATTATGGTTTAAAGTAATTATGTATTATAGTTTAAAGTAAAGTAATTATGGGTATTATGGTTTAAAGTAGTGTCAGTTTGTTTGTTTTCATCGTGTAAGTGCTTGTTTATTAATCAGTTAGAAAAAAACTCCTCATTTAAAACGAGAAAACTTGATTGAGAAATCAAACACCGAGAAAGATCTTAGGAGTGGAGGACACACGAAAAGTATTTATAAAAAAAAAACGAATTTCACTGTTTCATTTAATCTTTCCCCGATGAATATTTTAATTTTTTATACACGACTATTTCCTATTTCTTTAAATTCATTTTATCGTAAGAAGATATTATGACGGTACCTTATTGTAATAAATAACAGCGGCGTACCGTATATGCAAATATATATCTTTTATTACTAATAAATCTAAAGTGTATTTAATTGGGGGAGGGGGGTTTGAAACCAAAAGATCATTTTCAAAATTATATTTTTTTTCGACAACAATAATTTCATTATGAAAGACATACCTGTTGGGTATTTTATGTTTTTATGTATACATGTTTTGTATGTGAGTCTGTTCTAGTTTTTGAAACCGATTGTCCTAGAAGTTCATTTTAGCAGGCGGCTACCCTAAGTAAGTTCAGATTGACGTTAACTGGTATACCACACAAGTGAGTCTTTCGATGTGTCAGGGGCGCAGTAATTTAGGGCTAACAGAATTCTAGTGTAGAAGACTCAGGAATTTTTAAAGTTGACGGAAAGCCAACAATTTTGGAGACCACTGTCCTTAGACCTATTTCCACACAACCTGAGGGCTGAGTACACCCGGAGGTTGAAAAACGAACTTTAGCTTTATTAGTACTGCTCGAGATTATTGCGGTTAATATTGCCGCTGCTAACAATGGAAAAATTTTACAATCTCTCTGATAGTTTTATAATAATTGATTGAAAATTCAATACGCCACACTTTATTTAAACATGTTCGCGATTATGACACTTAAAATTTCAAAAGACAAAAATGATTCATTAATTAGATAAATATAATACGTGCGCTGCACGAGGTCGGGCGTCAGATTAAAGCAACCTTTGATACTTTTCTCAGTCACACAGCTTATGGCTGACAAGCGAAACCGTTCAGCAATCTGAAACTTGCAGGCTACTTACGTAACGTAGGCACACACACCTCCACGCTGTTTTCTTTATACAGGAACAGAAAAAATTACGTAATTAAATCTTTGCGTACTTACGTAACAAACGAGTATTACTTATATAATTAATTTTTTAAAGCTGACACGGACGAATTATAAAAGGAATAGACTAATTCCATACTAGGTGAACTAAACATAAAATGCTGGTTGTAAGGTAACCTTAAAACAAAGGGAAGAAATGATGAAAAGATGGTTACAGATTCAACATAGTATGAAGGCGAAATGGTAATTTGCACGGTTGAAGTAAAAACAAAAAAAACAATCTAATTTATTGGTAACAACGAACGATGAAAGAAACTGTAATGGTTATCAAGCAATTTATTTATTAATTTTGCAAACGTTTAAGGCATAGGGAATACTAATAATAATATTAACAACAACAATAATAATAATCACCACGATCATCCAGTGGTGATTCTGTCCGGGGCCAGGGTTCAGAAAACTCTCCATGTTGTCCATCCCTGCGCTGCCACGATCACACTTGAGGAACCTTCCTTAACCGGTTTGATCACACGTCAGTCAGAGTACGAGGAATACGGTGCGCGTCTTCACGGTCGACCCTCCGAAGAATGAACCGCGTGGTACCGTAACAGCCAAATCATATTCCAAAAGTAAACACTATACTCAGATTGTGGTTAAAATTACCTTTATTATGATATCCCACTCGGGGTTTTTTGTACTTTTTGACAATTTTGACCCTCCCACATTTTTGCCTCCTGTTCCCCTATTTTTTGGGGGGGATAAATATAAAAAAAACAATAGGGGTTTCCAGGGTAAATGTACGAACACGCATGCCAAGATTTACGAGAATCGGTTGATGTGTTCAATAGTTATTGTAAGACATACCCCACGCAGAAAACTGTCAAACGGTCGAGTTGAAACTGAGATATCGCTTAGCTCGTTCAATAACTGTTATCCTTCGTCATCGTTTTTTAAATTCTCCTCCAATTACAAACTTCGAAACTATCCTGATAATTTGCCTCCCTATGTGTGCTACATTGCCAGCCTGATAATTTGGCTCTTTATGTGTGCTACACTGCCAGCCTGATAACTTGCCTCCCTATGTGTACTACACTGCCAGCCTGATAATTTGCCCTCCCTATGTGTGCTATACTGCCAGCCTGATAATTTGCCTCTTTATGTGTGCTACACTGCCAGCCTGATAATTTGCCTCTCTATGTGTGCTACAGTGCCAGCCTGATAATTTGCCTCTTTATGTGTGATACAGTGCCACGTTCCAGGCACAGTTCGTCAATATTCTTTTCCTTAATGAAATATATGCCAGTAAACAGTCATTCATCTCGCAAAAGATTATTTTCCCAAACTAGCTTTTATTTCGTTGCTATACAAGTGTTTAAATTATTTCAATTCTTTCAAGTTAGACAGTACACAAGGACACAGTATATTTGTTTACATTTCCACGAAGTCTGTTCATCACGAAGTTTTCAGAGCGCGCCGCGCCACCGATTATAAAACTTTCCGAGCAACAAGAAGTCGAAACAATACAACAAAGGAAAGCGGGAGATGATTAATGAAGTGGCGATTAAGTGAAAATTTCTATCCGCGAGAGAACCCGTGAAGCAGAAATAACAACAATCGACTCGTTTTTACAGTGTTGCGTTGAAATTAATGGATGGTGCGTCTGGCGATACAGCGATGAAATGAATTATCGGAGACGCGCGACATGTTAGAGCTAGGCAACCACAAATGGAAGGGGTAAGTGAGGTATGTGGAGAAGTTCACACACGGTGCGCCGTAACTCGCTCCACACCGGTGGCACAACTTATAACGTTAAAATTGAATACGATGCAATTTTACCGGGATTAATTCATACGTCATAGATATCAAATATAAATCTGTAAAAAAAAACTATGTTAAGTAAATGCAGTTAAAAGATACCAGAGCGATATTTGTTCAAAAGGAACAAAACCTTGAGTTGGCGCCTGCCAGACGGCCAGAAAGTACAAAAAGTCACGTAGAAGGCTGGCTATCATAAAAATGTATTATACGTAGAAACTAGCAAAAAATAGGTGAAAGCTGATTCATTTTAAGTGCTTTCAACAATAAAATACCGTTGTGTAAGACAGAGAGTGTAGACAGAGAGATTCAAGTAACGCGTCTTTCCCACTATTTCCACACGCGCTGTTGGGGTGACGAATAGAGTAAAGCGTCATTTTTTTAGCGGGTGAATTCTCGGGGTAGATTGGGTAAATTTGTATTTCGCGGTACGTGAATCAGAGTGTATTTTGTAAATATTTGGTGAGGGTAGTTTTAAGTCGGGTATAAAAAACGTAGTTGAAAAAAGTTCAGGCAGTCTGCGGAGATACTACATTTATTTAGACTCGTAACCGGTGTGTTAAGGAATTATTATTTTAGTTAGTTGATAAATTAAACAGATAATATTCGCAAACATTGTAAATAGTATACAGTGAAGTTATCAAAACAGTAAGACTAACAATCGTATTTGAATCACCGAAGTAATAGAAATTCACGAAAGTAAATCGTTGAAGAAGTTACAAACAGTAATCATTATTCTAATAAAGTATTAAGTATTTATCGAAGTGATCATAATTCGTCTGAGATGAATCGTAGTTCGAAGTGTAAAGTTACAGTGAGCTGAGGAATTCTATAGCGGAACTTGTCGTGTACTAATTAATCCGACGGTATCAGCCTATCGTGTCCGTGTTGGAAGCACTTATATCCAATAACTTATATACTATGTGTAAGAAAATATTGTATAACACGTCACCGTTGTATTCTCACTAAATCATAAAAGGTGAATTGTGTCTGGTGCATGCGAAACTAGTGTATATAAAGTTAAAGAATGAACGAGTGCGACTGACGGGGATCTACATAGCAGCAGTGGACCGTAGAGTCACAGGACCGACGACGTTTGAGGAGACACCCCGCACCGTAAATACGGAATTCAACAAACAAGTAAAAATTATATGAACATTCATTTTAATATTGTAATTAAAGCTCACTTCTTTTGGTAACTCAAACAGTTAAAACGAATCCACAATTAAAAAAGAGAATAATTATAAGAAATTGAATATTGATATTAGTAATGTAATCTTTACATTCAAGAAGAGTATTAAACGTACTATTTGTCACATTTATATTTGTTTATTAATTATTACACCCTGAGATCAATTATAAGAGTCGCTACGCCAAAGTAAGAGCTAAGTTCAATAGTTGAATACCAACAATTAGACATATATAACTAGATTAAGTACACTAAAGATAGAATAATTGAAATACAAGATAACTTATAACATAAAGTCAGTAGTTATCACATTGATGTTATTTTAATATTTAGAAGTCACCCTTGCTTTGACAGCATAGTTGTAGTATTTGACACTACAACGTAAAACTTAATATTAAGGAATATTCAACATTTAGTCTTGCTTTGCGAGGTGTAGTAAACTACAGGTGGGGGACAGGGAGATTATCGGAGACGCGTGACATGTTAGAGCTAGGCGACATGTCACGCTGCTCAAATGGAAGGGGTAAGTGAGGTATGTGGAGAAGTTCATACACGGTGGGCCGTAACTCGCTCCACACCGGTGGCATAACTACGGGTGGGGGACAGGGAGATTATCGGAGACGCGTGACATGTTAGAGCTAGGCGACATGTCACGCTGCTCAAATGGAAGGGGTAAGTGAGGTATGTGGAGAAGTTCATACACGGTGGGCCGTAACTCGCTCCACACCGGTGGCATAACTACGGGTGGGGGGCAGGGAGATTATCGGAGACGCGTGACATGTTAGAGCTAGGCGACATGTCACGCTGCTCAAATGGAAGGGGTACGTGAGGTATGTGGAGAAGTTCATACACGGTGGGCCGTAACTCGCTCCACACCGGTGGCATAACTACGGGTGGGGGACAGGGAGATTATCGGAGACGCGTGACATGTTAGAGCTAGGCGACATGTCACGCTGCTCAAATGGAAGGGGTACGTGAGGTATGTGGAGAAGTTCATACACGGTGGGCCGTAACTCGCTCCACACCGGTGGCATAACTACGGGTGGGGGACAGGGAGATTATCGGAGACGCGTGACACGTTAGAACTAGGCGACATGTCACGCTGCTCAAATGGAAGGGGTAAGTGAGGTATGTGGAGAAGTTCATACACGGTGGGCCGTAACTCGCTCCACACCGGTGGCATAACTACGGGTGGGGGACAGGGAGATTATCGGAGACGCGTGACATGTTAGAGCTAGGCGACATGTCACGCTGCTCAAATGGAAGGGGTAAGTGAGGTATGTGGAGAAGTTCATACACGGTGGGCCGTAACTCGCTCCACACCGGTGGCATAACTACGGGTGGGGGACAGGGAGATTATCGGAGACGCGTGACATGTTAGAGCTAGGCGACATGTCACGCTGCTCAAATGGAAGGGGTAAGTGAGGTATGTGGAGAAGTTCATACACGGTGGGCCGTAACTCGCTCCACACCGGTGGCATAACTACGGGTGGGGGACAGGGAGATTATCGGAGACGCGTGACATGTTAGAGCTAGGCGACATGTCACGCTGCTCAAATGGAAGGGGTAAGTGAGGTATGTGGAGAAGTTCATACACGGTGGGCCGTAACTCGCTCCACACCGGTGGCATAATTACGGGTGGGGGCAGGGAGATTATCGGAGACGCGTGACATGTTAGAGCTAGGCGACATGTCACGCTGCTCAAATGGAAGGGGTAAGTGAGGTATGTGGAGAAGTTCATACACGGTGGGCCGTAACTCGCTCCACACCGGTGGCATAACTACGGGTGGGGGACAGGGAGATTATCGGAGACGCGTGACACGTTAGAACTAGGCGACATGTCACGCTGCTCAAATGGAAGGGGTAAGTGAGGTATGTGGAGAAGTTCATACACGGTGGGCCGTAAGTCGCTCCACACCGGTGGCATAAGTACGGGTGGGGGCAGGGAGATTCAATTCCCCCCCCCAGAGCTATTAACAATTATCGGAGACGCGTGACATGTTAGAGCTAGGCGACATGTCACGTTGCTCAAATGGAAGGGGTAAGTGAGGTATGTGGAGAAGTTCATACACGGTGGGCCGTAAGTCGCTCCACACCGGTGGTATAACTACGGGTGGGGGGCAGGGAGATTCAATTCCCCCCCAGAGCTATTAACAATTATTGGAGATGCGTGACACGTTAGAGCTAGGCGACATGTCACGCTGCTCAAATGGAAGGGGTAAGTGAGGTATGTGGAGAAGTTCATACACGGTGGGCCGTAACTCGCTCCACACCAGTGGTATAACTACGGGTGGGTGGCAGGGAGATTCAATCCCCCCCCCCCCAGAGCTATTAACAATTATCGGAGAGGCGTGACATGTTATAGCTAGGCGACATGTCACGTTGCTCAAATGGAAGGGGTAAGTGAGGTATGTGGAGAAGTTCACATACGGTAGGCCGTAACTCGCTCCACACCGGTGGCATAACTACGGGTGGGGGGCAGGGAGATTCAATTCCCCCCCAGAGCTATTAACAATTATTGGAGATGCGTGACACGTTAGAGCTAGGCGACATGTCACGCTGCTCAAATGGAAGGGGTAAGTGAGGTATGTGGAGAAGTTCATACACGGTGGGCAGTAACTCGCTCCACACCAGTGGCATAACTACGGGTGGGTGGCAGGGAGATTCAATCCCCCCCCAGAGCTATTAACAATTATCGGAGAGGCGTGACATGTTATAGCTAGGCGACATGTCACGTTGCTCAAATGGAAGGGGTAAGTGAGGTATGTGGAGAAGTTCACATACGGTAGGCCGTAACTCGCTCCACACCGGTGGCATAACTACGGGTGGGGGGCAGGGAGATTCAATTCCCCCCCAGAGTTATTAACAATTTCAAGAAGTCCATAATCACTTAACGTTGACCTATATCTAAGCCACCCGAGTTTGTTGAAATAAGGCTTGTAAATAACTGTATAAATAATTATATGGGAAGAATATTGAATTTCTCATTTGTCCTGTGGAACACGGGTTAGTCCAACCTTCAAGCTAGTCATCCCCCCCTCCCCAGTGGGTAGTTGGGGATGCACTGAACTACATTGCAAGACGAATTTTTCATTCGACGTAAATCAAAACGAATTCAGGTGCAGTACAACAGGTCCACAAAACTCTCACACACACACACACTCTCTCTCTCTCTCTCTCTCTCTCTCTCTCTCTCTCTCTCTATCTCTCTCTCTCTCTCTCTCTCTGTTAGTAAAGCAAACACTATTGATTGTAATAATTAACGTGGTATGACGTGTCCTTTTTTCCCATCACACCGTAGTGTCAAAATTAACATCGTAAACGCGTGGGAAAATTTTTAAAGTAACACTTTATTATTAGAAGCTTAAAAAAAATAACGTGGAGGTAGTAATCTGCGGCCACTTAAGGACACTGCCAGAGGTCAGTGAGAAAAGGGGATAATTGGTGAGTTGAAAAACTTTGTTTACTTAAAGCTAAAATTAAATGAAAAAAAAACTGATGGTAAGAACACTTCATTTCATACACGTGTTAAGGGAGAGCAGGGTTGAAAGTTTGCTACTAAAAACACGTAACAGTTATGTACGCGCTCTGCTAACATCACCTCTCTAATATGTATTTCAAGTTTGTTTCGTATAACATACAGTTACAGAATTAGTGATAAAATGAAATTATATTATTGGTATTATTAATATTATTTATTATTTTTGTTAACATAGTGCGAAGGGTGTTGGTTGTCTAAACCACTTGGCTTGCGTTCGATTCCCGTCGTGGGAAAAAAATTTAATCTGGCTTTCAGAGGACACTTTTACCCTGGCAAAGCGATTGCAAACTAGCGAATTTTATTCTTGCCTAGTAACACGTTTCTACACAACCGTTCAAAGACACCTATGTAGAGACTGTCTTGCACTGTCTACAGTACATGGCTACTGCCATATACCTTTGAGACAGTCTTCAAACCCACAGACACACGCGAGGTCGCCTACGCTCGATTCCAGAAAGCACTTGGTGGTTTTTATAAGACTAGATACTACAGTTTTATATTAATGAGATCCGTGAACTACAGAACTTACTACTTTGAACGAAATACACTGATTAACCTACAATTAAATTAATACATTTTAATTTTTAAAGGTGTCACTAAAGTTCTTCCCATGTTCGAGTCTTGGCGTTAGACGCGTAACATTACATAATTAGGTCATTATTTCTTAGCTTTAAGTTTCTATTAACATATACCTAACACTTTTGACAAATATACATAACTGAGAACATATATTATCAAATAGTAATTACTTCTACAAGTAAACTGTATTATTTTTATCGTTTTAAAACAATCTACTTGCAGAAGTAATTACTATTTGATAATATAAGTAAAACGATAAAAATAATACAATCTACTTCCAAATGTAATTTTTATTTGATAGTATAAGTATCTTGCACGAAACTCAAAGAGTTACTTATAAAGACATGATAACTGAAAACAATACGTAAATTATATTTCATTATACCTCTCTGAAAAGACCATGCTTACATGTGTGTTTAGCCAGAGAAAATTGCTTTTTTCGGTGCTCCCGCACCAAAACTTTTTCCGTGCGCTAACTTTCAACCATAAAATAGTTCTTAATTTAGTTAAATATTAATTATAATATTGAATAATGTAGAATAAACTCGTCTAATACCGCACTATGTTACGTTCGGAATTATGAAAGTTTTAAATTTCATCCTAAATTTTATAATTATTTATTACTTATTTTCTGGCTTGACCTGTCATTAATATAATGATGCCGCCTACTTTCCAGTCGTAATAAAATATGCTACTGAAAGTTCCTTAGTAACTCTACACAACACTTTTTAGAAACGCTAAACAACGCTTGTGTGTTTTGACTGATTTTGAATTTTTATTCAAAATAATTTTTAAATGATTGCTCTAGAAGAAGAATTATCACTTGAAGCAGCAAACGTAAGTGCAGAATTACTGCCTTTGAAGTCTAGTGAAAGATATGAAAATCAGTACCGTCTGTTTTGCGAATGGCGCCAGCAAAGAACAGTTAACACCGTAAGTGATGATACTCTTCTCGTCTGTTTGTCCGAAAATGCCAAATCCATGAAATCTTCGACTTTATGGAGTCAATTTTCAATGTTAAAAAGTTGTCTATCAGCTTAACAATTTACCGAAAACTACTGCATTCTCAAACGACAAAGTGTTGGTTACACAACGAAAAAGTCGAAAGTATTAACTGCAGACCAAGTTGCCAAATTCATACTTGAAACCCAAGATGAGAAGTGGTTATTTTAACCAAGGAATTTTAGTATTTGGCATTTTCGGTGCATGCCGAAGAAATGACATGATTCGTTTAACTATGGATTACGTAGAAGATGCTGGCCGTTTTTTGGTGGTATTTCTTCGAGATGGCAAAAATCACAAATCGAGACGTTTCACAAATTACAAAGGAAGTAATCGTAATTACAAAAACTACCCCTTTGATCCATGCAATCTTTATTGTAAATATATTAAACATAAGGCCTACAAATACGCATTGTGGAAGACTATTTACTGCGTATCGTAATGGTAGATGTGCTCAACATGTAGGAGGACTATAAGTGGTGTAACAAAACAGATTGCTGAACATATGAATCTAAAAAGTCTTCAAGAATATACTGGACATGGCTTAAGACGATCTTCAGCATCTATGTTAGTCGAAGGCGGAGGGGGTTTGCTTTTTCTAAAATGACATGGTGGCTGGCGTTCCTCGAGTGTGGCTGAAGACTACATAGAAGAATCGGCAAGTAGAAAGGTTGAAGCCTCTCGTAAGTTTTCAATCATTCAAGTGTAGGAAACACAACATCAACATCAGAAACCATTGTATTTGGGGGAGGCCAAGAAAATAATATTAAAGTAGCACCTTCGACTACAACTTGTGTTGAAAAAATTTCAATTCTACAAAATAAAGTACCTGTTAAAGGATTGCATATTTATAATAACACAAATTGTAATATAAATGTTTTACTTAGTAAAAATTAAAGATATACTTGATTGTTCACGTTACTAAATAAACGTATCTAGTAGTCTAATAATAAGATTTTTTTGTCTTGTTTTTAGAGAGGTGTAATAAAAAATATCGTTCATTATACATCCATAAGTGTTTTCCGTGCTTGCATGGCTTCCCGTGCTCGTCTTCGCCTCACATGGGAATTTGTCACACCCGCACGGGAAAAACGTACTTTCTGGATTCCTAATGAAATATACTATTGCAAACGTACGAAACTTGCAAAGTTTTTGCAAGAGCACTAACATTATTATTAATTTTTTCAAAATTATTACAAATACTAAGTTTGTATGTTTGAATAAAATTCCACATAATTTGATATCCCACACAGAATTTTAAAGTTTTTTTTTTTAACTTTTGACTTCCCATTTTTGGCCTGTGGTACATATAAAATTAAAATTTTTAAAGTAGGCCTAAATATTGGGTTAATCTGTCATGGAATTTTACGTTTTTAAAAAGATTTTTATCCCATTTTGGGGTCTTGGTATTTAAAAATTTTTTAATTTCTACACATGAACACTATATTCACAGACTTTGGTTGAAATTCTCCCTAATTTGATACCTGATACGGATTTTTGAGTTTTTTGTCAAACTTTTGACCCCCTTACATTTTCGCTCCCACGTCTTATTTTGGGGGTTCAATCTAAAAAATTCTGTGAGGTAAAAATGGAGTCGCGACACGCCTTATTTTAATACACACAACTGTCTTATGAACAGGCCTACCTGTTCATAAATGGTGGTTATGGAATTTCGCTGAAATTTTGAATAGTGCTGGGGGGGGGACTTGTCAGACATCCCCCTGATTCGCCCCCTTGTTACGCTACAGCGACTTGTTCTCCTCCCATTCTGACTTACTTAGAACTTTATCAACTGCTGTTAAGTACTTTTTCAATTAAAATCTCAGCTTTCATAGTTGGTTCACGTGAAAAGAATGTCGGATGAAAGGCCAGCCGAAAACGTTTTTTAGGGAAAAATGAGACCGTGGTTGCACGGCGTGGAGGAAGATTAGAAGAAAATAAGAGTTAATAGTTGCTGTAACACAGTGGAAGATAGACACGAATGAAGGTGAAGCGTGCTGGAAAGTAATCTACAATCATATTCAAATACAAACAGTGGATTTGCCTCTGGCGATTTATACAGCAATTGAGATTACCACTCTTACACAGTGGCGTAAACGGGAGAAGGGATAAGATTAGCTTCTTGGAGGGAGGGATGAGATTAGATTGAAGGTTGCCCCCCTCCCATTTTCCTTATGACAAATGAGAAATTTACGATTATACCCATATAATTTTATAAATACGTTTCACAGATTCTTTGCATCTCAAAGTTTTGGATAAAACCTACGTGAATTATATGCCTAAGGGTTGAAAAATTATAGAAAAGCTCTGATTGCCTAATATTTTATCGTAACTAATTTGTTATTCAAATTGATGGTACTAAATCTCAAGTCATTAGTAATCACGTTAATGCTAAGTTGTATTCTAAACGAATCTTGTGATTAGTCTTTCTGATGATATTTTGAAAAATCTAGGTTCTTACTTCTTCGAACTTTAGTTTTAAGGATGTTGTTCCAAGAATGTTATAAGCAATTTATATCCGGGCTGTTTGGCCGTGGTCGACTGCTTTGTTCGCCTTCTTCAGTAGGAAAAAGTCTGTAAAGTGTTTGACAAAAGGGTGGAGAGCCGAACGTACTCCTACGCACCTCTTTGAGGTTTTTCTACTGAAGAAGGCCTCCGGTGGGTGGCCGCAACGTTTAGATAGTGACAGAACAAAGCAATCGACCACAGCCAAACAGCCCGGATATAAATTCTTTTATCAAAGACTCCGGCCGTGGTAGCCAACTGTTGTAAACAACTAAAGGCTGGTGCTAAAGTACATTATTTTCATGTAAAATACAGCAATTAAATCTTCTACTTTTTCCAAATTAAAGTAACGGAACTGCTAGTTTATCTGACTAAAGACGACGGTTCATACCATAGAGATGTTAGACTGGAGGAGTCATGAGATAGCCCAGTAAGGGGAAGTGTGTCTGCGGGAAAAACATAATATAAAGGTCGATTAATAGGCTCTGACTTTGTGGCGTGTACATAGTTGGTTTTTAAGGGTGCAAATATGTACGTTATTTACTACCAAACGTTGAGTGATTGTTATTATTATGAAAAGTCTATTTTATTAATTCTGAAATACACTAAAAACTCGTTTATCCGAATCTGATGGGACCGCGTCCGTTTTGGATAAATGAAATTTCGGATAAACCGAAACTTCTATTTAAATAGTAATAATACATATTACGTAAGTACAGTAACTTTATTTAATAATAATAATTTTAAAGTTTATTACAGTGAATATGACACAATACACTATAAAACAGCACCACACTGTAAATTATAGTTTCTACAGTACTGGAACAGTCCTATTTCTCGTTCGTACAATAATCAATCATAGTTTCTTGCCTAAGCTTTGAAGCTCGTTTGCTGGCTGCCCGATCTCGAAGTCGTTTCATTGTTAGAAGTTCTACAGGGGAAGTTTCAGTGTTTACATTTATGTTAATGTTACTTTATGTGTACAATATATGAACATAATACTTTATTAAATCCTTAAATTTTTAGTGACCGTCAATCAATGAATGTTTTAGTGGATGGTTAGTGAGGATCGGCCATTATCCCCCCGCAGTCACGCCACTCCTATTGCATATAGTTTTATACAGGTTTATATCTAAAAGACCAGTATAAATAGCAAAGTATAAAAGACGCAAAATAGCTAAAATTTGTATTATTGACCGATCCTCACTAACCATCCACTATAATACTTTATGTTCGAAAATCCGATCAAATCAATAATTCGGACTACCCCTTATCCCAGTTAGTTCTGATTATTGACTTTCTACTTTATATCACGTGGAATCGCTTGTCTACACTATTAAATATAGATTATAGTTACAGAAAAAGGCTTTTGTGTATTTTTAAAATTTACTAAAAATTGTTTCGGATAAACCGGATTTTCGGATAAACGCGATTCGGAAAAACGAGTTTTTAGTGTATTGTAATTTCTTTTAATTATACAGTTATTTAAAAGTCTTGTTTTAACAAACGCAACTGGCTTACAAAAAGGCCTACGTTAATTGATTATGGAATTTTGCTGAAATATAATACTCTTAGGGGATATAATGGCTGATCCCCGTTATCCCCCCGTAGTCACGCCACTGTTCTTGCATATAGTTTTATACAGGTTTATATCTAAAATACCAGTATAAATAATCAAACTGAAATACAACAGTATAAACAAACTAGAAAAGAAACACACACACACACACACACAACAAAAAACGTAATAAACATTTCAAATTTGGATTGTAATATGCGTTAAGAAATGGTGGAGAGGCGCGCGCTATCGCATACCTGGTTTCCTTGATGCCCTCGCAGATACAGATGATGTACTGGTAGTTGCACACCTCGCAGACGGGAAACCGATCGTAATCATCGTACTCGTTGTCAAAATTATGGTTCTCGTCTTCCACTATCGTGTAGATGATCTTATTGAATACTAAGCGTCTTTTTGTCTCCATTTTGTGTCGGTTACAAACTTAGAAAGTTTATAATTACTACTGTTATTCACAAATACGTTTACGAAAAATGTCAAAAAAAAACCAACAACGAAGAAACTACAAAAAATTTGCTTTGATAATAAACTTGTATTCTGTAAATATAGTTGAATCGCTTAAGTTGTTGTTAAATTTGTATGGAAAAAAAACTGTATCTTGAATGCGGATACGGGTAGTAGCTGTAACTGGACCAGAGTAAAGAGATATCCACTGCCGGCCAAATACCGACTACCACTGAAACTCTGCTGCCAGTAGTAACCCGTTAATATCTGTTATCTGCCCCCGCTCCGACACACACACACACACACACACACACACACACACATACACACAAAATGCCGTTTAACAACACGTTCAAACCCCCGCCCGCTCCTACAGCAATCAGCTGATCACCGCACGGACGTTATGCAAAAGTCAAAACAAATTTGCGTATCTCTGTATCTCTATTAATTTGTTTATCAATGACTTTGACTGTTAAAATCATTTCCAGACTCACATATATTTTTAATTTTTAAATATACAGTAATATTAAGAACACCACGGATCGCGGGTCTGACACATGTTTTGTTTGCCTGACATCAAATAATCACAACTGAATTGAACTTTTAAAATGTATGATGTGACAATCGCCGGGTGCGACAAGACAGGTGTTAAACCAGCGACTGTGGGAATCCCCCCCCCCCCCAGGTACACAGTCCCATCAGTCTTTCACTATCTCCCCCCGTTTTGTCTGCAGACTATGCTTCAAATGTAGTTTATAATAACTGTTGTAAATCTCAGGGGGTTTAAAATATTCATTTTTATTCAGTGAAAAACTACGTTATATTTTAAATCAAAATCAATTCACTACACTATTTAGTCAGAGCTGTATAAAACAAATCAATGAAATTTGAGAATATATTATATATTATATTATATATAACATTGTATTGCATTGCGCTGGGCAGTGGGGCGTTTTTGCACCCATGGCTGGATTCCAGCTTCCGGGACGTGGCCGATGGCTGGACTTTCATGTTTTTAACAATTTTAATTTTGAAGGGGTTTAGGTCATGGTAGTAGCACTGCCACTGGTGGCGAAGCGGACGGCAGGTGCAGCCCGCGCCGGCCCAGTAGGCAGACGCCTTGAGGCGTCGGTCGTTTCCCGCGAGGCAGGGAACCTCCGTGCCGGCGGGAAACGGTAAGAACACCAAGCAGTGTGCCAACATACTTAGGGAAGGATGTCCCTGAGGGGCGAAGGTAGCAGAGAGGAAAGGAAGATACTGGCGCTATTCAGAAAGCAAAGAGGTTGACTTATGGGGGTCATCTAGAATCGCCCGAGGGCATTTGTCTCTAATAGGGGGTGGTGGTTCTGTCGTACTAATGGTCCCCAGAAAAGGGAAGGACGAGGTCGCTACAGAAGCAAAGAGAGTTTCGGCGAGCGACCAATTTTTAACAAATGATTATACAAATTAAACAGCATTACTGGAAATGAATATAACCCTTTCATGACGTTCGTCACACATCAGCGTGATACTGGTCCTGACGTTTGCTTTGTTCCTGGTGCTGGTTGTTGCTATAGCGCCGTCTGCTGTGAACTGTTTGATCATTTAATATTAAATGGAGTTGGCTTATTTAATGTTTGCATACAGTGACCTCTCTCTCAACCGACGATCTGTTAACCGACCATTCCATTAACCGACTGTTTCACTAGAAAGAGTGGAAAAAATTAACTATACATACGTACACAAATAATACATTATTAATCAATTTTTAATAAAGATTATTTACAGTACGTACATTATATTCTATTAACGATGAAATACTGTACTATGCTTAATGATTACCACTGTTAAAATACTTTACTGTGTCATAAATCAGTGTGTATGTTGAACAACAGCCTACTTCAACGCCATTCGATGCACTGAACCTGAAAAAGTGGAGAGATTATGCAGCTGACAGACGTCAGAGTAACATAAAACAAAAGAAAATGACCAACTTTTTCTCATGAATCCAAGACTTTTAAACTTTTTAAGTGTACAGTGTGCATTAAAGTGTTTGTTTTTGCGTAGCTTAATTGTACAGTAAATATACGTAACACGTTTTCGTGTTACAATTTTAATTTACTGCCTACTTACTTTACTTAACACCCAAAATCTTTGTTTCCTTATAAATTAGAACCGACATGAGCCAAAAGAAAGCAGACGGTAATTTATTTCTTGTTTTCATAATTAAGGTAAGTCATTCATGTACACTACAGTATATATTTTATTTACTGTACTCACAGATAATTAAAGCAATTATAATTAAACCATTTATCCAATTTTATCGTACGCGTTTCATTTATAGATACAGTACAAAGTGTACTTCGAATACACTTCAGTTTTTCTTGTCGACGGTCATAAATGAGCTCCCGTTCTGTTAACCGACTTTTCCATTATCCGACCGTTACCCGGTCCCATCCACGTCGGATAGGAGAGAGACCACTGTACTTCTAATTATCTTGTCTTGTTGAGTTTAGTTTTTTGGCCTTGTTCAAAAAGTATGTGTATTGTATTTGTGAATTTGTGTTGATGTCTGTGTACGTATGTTGAGTGCTTTGCATGCGATTGGCGAGTTTGGATATACGATATACGTATTTTTACAGTTTATGATGTGTTCAAAATTCAAAATAACATGTGTGCCAGTCCCTGCCTGTTTGTCCCATGTAGGCACGTCACTATAACAGTGATAGTGATAAAAGTAGAACCAAAATGAGACACCTAAAAAAAAAAAAAATTCTCATCGTCGTAATGTGAAGTCTTCTCTAACATGCGATGAATTTGTTTATAATAAAAGACTAAAAGACGGCAAGAGGCAATCACTAGTTAGTTCACCAAGGATCCACCAGTTTATTTTGACCCTGTACAACATAACAATAAGGAATAAGGTTCTTCTTCTTGTTCTTCTCTTCACGGATTAGCTTATAGAAACCTGTTCCGGCACCCATCTCATCGTCGGAAGATGCACATCTTTTCTACCAATGGCTTTATAGTTTAGTGCCGCTTTCGGCAATCGATTCTCTGTCATCCTTTACAGATGATCCACCATTGTCTTGTTTAAGTTGAAATAATTTCATTTATGCCGACACCTTCCAGTTCTGCTCTAATATCTTCATTCCTTATTCTATCTTGTATCTATAGTTTAAAGTACTTCGAAGAAACTGGATTTCAGCATTCTGAATCTTGCCGCATTCTTTTTTTGTCACGATCGACGCCTAACTCGCTTATGTCCATGTGGGTATTGCAATTGTCTTATAAAATTTAATCCTTGTGCAGTGTCGTGCTTTATTTCTAAGATTTTTATGAATTGTAGGCCTACCACAAATTATCTCGAGGGCTAGGGTGTCTTTCTTCTTTTATTCAAATTTCTTCATTTTGAGTGGCTTAGGATCTTAAGAGTGCTTACTGATGCCGATAGGTGAGCACTGAAAATACTAAGAAACGTTCAGTATCAGAATAACTGATACAAAGCCACCAAATCCTATCTCAGAAAGAGCAGGGTGAGGGCGAACCTCCTGCGCCCCAAAACAGAGGCCTTTCGGCTAAGATATCACAGGGGTCCTGAACCAAGTTTAAATCGAAGGCCAAAGCACCTCGGATTTTTTTCTTTTGTTTGATTTCTGGATGTATTTAATGTAACTTAACACTATTTTTTAAAAAATCCCCGAGCCGTTTTTTCAACACGTTAATTTTAACAGTTAAAATAAGTATTTTACGTATTTTTGAAGAAACAGATATATTTGCCTGCCTTCACCATTGTAAATGCCAAAGATAATATAAAAAATAATGTTATAGAAACTGTAGTGTTCTGTAATAATTTAAAGGGATTAATTGAATATGTAAAAGGAAATAGGCAACTTGAGTAAGTCCATTTGAAGTTTGGGATAGATGGTGGTGGAAGTTTCTTGAAAGTCTGTCTTTCGGTTCAGTCAATTGATAAATTGAATTGTGAAAGCGTCATTCGGGGAAAATGCCGGTTCAAACTCACAAAGGAATGCCGCCTTCTTAAAAAACACTAAAAAAACAATAAAAAACATGATCTCAGAGATGACACCGCCACCGCTGGACCCGCAGCATCCCAATGGACCACAGCACCGCGAATTTCCGCGAATAAATTTTTTAATTTTTTTAATTTTATTTTTTTATTTTTTTTAATTAAATTGATTTGGTGGGATGATGTTCAATGGACCACCAGCATCCGTGAATATACTTTTTTATTTTTTTAAGAAAGTTGATTTGCATATCAGTGGGTGGTGTTGGGTGGGAGGTTGTTTTTTTTTTTATTTCATATCAGTGGGTGGGGGGTGGTTCCAACTCGAAGCATTATAGTGTATACTAAAATATATGATCAGGTGTACCAACCTTTGCATGAGTTCAAATTTGTTGTGTGTTATAATGTATATTAAATCTATATGATCAGGTGTACCAACCTCTGTAGTATTATTATAGTGTATAGATATTTTATATGAGCAGGGTTGTCAACATTTTCTGCGGTGGGGGGGGAATTCAAATATGTGTTATATAGTGTATATATTAAAATATATGATCAGGGTTACCAATCTTAAATTATTGTGTGCGTGTATAGAGCAGATCTGCCAACATTTCTTTCTCTTCTGTGGTGGGAAATTCAAACTATATATGATCATAATTGTTACTCTCTCTCTCTCTCTCTCACACGGTGTGTATGTCTCTCTCTCTCTCTCGTTGTCAAACGTTATGCTCACCGGCATTATAGTGTATATTAAAATATATGATTAAGTGTACCAACCTTTACATGAGTTCAAATTTGTCGCGTGTTATAATGTATATTAAATCTATATGATCAGATGTACCAACCTCTGTATTATTCGTCCTCTCTCTCTCTCTCCATCTCTCTCTCTCTCACACGTTGTGTATGTCTCTCTCGTTGTCAAACGTTATGCTCAAACTGTGGTCAGTACCGAGCGCATGTATATGAAATTAGAAAGTTTATATTTATTCGACAAATATTAACGTCCTCTCTCTCTCTCTCTCTCTCTCTCTCTCTCTCTCTCTCTCTCACTTTCACACGTTTCAACTATGCAAGGTTCCATACCCTTTCTCCTGTCTCCCTCTCGTACATTGAGTAGTCGGTGTGATGAATAAATAATTTTAGCACTATCTCTCTTTCGTTGTCAAAACGTCGTCTTCATTTTTCAATGTATTAAATAATTAATTAATAGTTTTATAATGCAGTCAGTGTGATTGATCCTTGTTAGAAATATATATATATTTGGCGTCAATGAACTACTTACCTGTTATGTTGTTACAGATGACAAATCCATACGTTAACGGCTTAGCAATCTGGTACAATACTTCTGTTTTAAGGTTGCAGTTTACACACACACACATAGGTTCAGTAGTGTATAGCGAAATAAATTAAAATTATACACACACATGAAAACGGCGACTGAAATTCATACAAATCTTCTGATGTAACAGTTCACAAAAAATAAATTAATTGTACACATGTTCAGAGGTGTAGAGTGAAATAAAATAAAGTCATAATTTGTTTAATGATTAAATATATTTTAACATTCACAATATAAAATTCACAATTAAATAAATACATTAGAAATTGATATTTTTCGAAAGTTTATATATAATTGTGTGTCGTACTTGTAGAAGAAGCAACCTGCAACATAACAATACAACAACAACATTAAAATCATGTTAAATATCACACACACAGATGCACACGCAACGCGCGCACATACAGACGCATACGCAACGTAATCACACACACACACATACATACGCATACGCAACGTAACCAAACACGCAACGCGCCCACACACAGACGCAAACGCAACGTAATCATACACATACATACAACGTGTACATGTAGGGCCAATAAACAGATAACAGATTTAAATATGCTATAGTCATTGTAAGACGTTACAATCATTGAAGTGTTTAATAAGTAAATTGTATGTATGTATATATCACTGAATAATAATCGTTCTAGTGTTAACGTTTGCTGCAACAGGTAAAGCAGTTTACAAATAATTACATATAGGTCCAGAGGCGTATAGTGAAATAAATTAATGTGTCGTACTTGTAGAAGAAGCAACAACAACATTAAAATCATGTTAAATATCACACACACACACACGCGCGCGCGCGCGCGCGCGCGCACGCATACGTAACGTAATCACACACATACATACATACAACGTACACACGTTTGGGTTACACCACACGTGCACGCACACACACACAGACGTACACGCACACATACGCAACACACACACACACACACGCACACGCACACACATACAGACAACGTGCATACGAATCATGTACATGTAGGTCCAATAAAACAGATAACAGATAACAGATTTAAATATGCTATAGTCATTGTATGTATGTATATATCACTGTAGTGAAATAAATTAATGTGTCGTACTTGTAGAAGAAGCAACAACAACATTAAAATCATGTTAAATATTATCGTTTGCTGCAACAGGTAACGCAGTTTACAAATAATTACATATAGGTTCAGAGGCGTATAGTGAAATAAATTAAAAAAATTGTTTATTAAAAGTAGTTTGTCACCTTAACGAGATACAATTTCCACATGCGCTGTCTGGTTCTTCATCCCTCGAAACACAAGATGTAGGTCGCTGGGATTTATATGACGGAGTTCTTCATCTGTAAAGACGTCAGCATACCTCTTAGGTAGATATACACGATAGCGGCGCTCACAATCTTCCAACGTTACAAGCACAGACTTCCCATATCGTGTGTCCACATGCAACATGTTAACGATCGGATACTGTTTGTCCACTGTTAATTCTGCACAACGTTTGTACTCAATAGCAGAAACTGCGTTGAATTTTGTGATAAACGACATTATTTATGAGAAGTGAAGACGTCTGTATCAAGCGAGGTGGAACCATACAATGTCAGAATATTCGCTACAAAGACGACTAGTGAAAGGAATGGTGTGGCCATCAGGAAAGTTCACTTTCATCGCCTGAAGCTTTGCATGTACATACACACAGGCAGAATTAGCGCTGTTACAAAATATATATATTAGGAAAGTCCACAGAAATAGTTATCGTCAGATCCGTTCTAAATAAGTTAATGTCTTTTCAAATAGTATTCTCTGCACTACAGTCAAACATACGCACACACAGTGATAAAAAAATTGTGTATTAAAAGTAGTTTGTTACCTTAACAAGTACTGTTATCCTACGCCGTTTTTCCTCATGCCACGAAACATGAGATGTAGATCGCTGGGGTTTTATAAATTGTTTATTAAGTCTTTTAGAAATGGTCTTATACTTGAGCTTGGCCTGTTGACTATTGCTTTTAATTTTGTAATTTCTACAGGTGTTAACCGTTTCGGAGAAAAAAACCATTTATGGAGAAGATCCTCCTCCTCTTGTTTTGATATGGTATTTATTCTATGATCCATCCTTCTTGTTCCTATAATAATAACAGTACCTGCTTCATTATCATATACATTATGTGCTATATATATAAATATATACATAAGGCTTTCAACACACACATCATAAATCCAGAACAGGAAAGGTATTATAACAAATATTACGAAAACAAGTACGTATGGTCACGTACATAGATCAACGTTTAAACAAACAGATTAATACCTGAATAAATTTTTTGTTTAAAAACAGGACAGCGTATTATCTATATAACGTTCTGTTTCAGATAAGAATAGTTTGAATATAAAATGAAAGGGTACGTTGTATTTTGTTATGAGAAAATGCATTTCTAAATTTCGTTACATTTGACAAAAGATCTTATTGATCAGACGTATGAGTAATTATATTAATCCTTATGTAGAAAATACGCACGCATTCGTAAAATATAGCACTCAGGTGTAGGGCAATTAATCCTTTTTGTATTGAACGTATTTAAGTAGGTCTACTCGTGATATCAGTAAATTCTGTCTAAATGTATAGTACATAAACGTACCCAGTAATCGCTTCTTGAGTTACTCGATTGATGTTCATGTTAAACGATTGATGACTCATGTAATAATACAGATTAACCTCGTATAATAATAATGACAGGACAGTGTATTTAGAACACTTAAAATTGGAAATCTACAAACACATCAAAAATATCTGTCAAACAAAAACACCGTTCTTGACAACAGTAACTGACCTAAGCACATGTGCTTCATTAGGCAACAGACCAAAAAATCAAATAGACGACTATAAGCACAATTTAAATAAAATCTGAATATTCAATAAAATTATGTTTTTTTTTTTTACTTAGTAACATATGCAAATCTTTTACTTACCTCTTAAATGTTGTTGTTGTTATACACAATAGTCGATTGTACGATGAGTGTCTCATACAAATGAGAAATAGTGACATGTCGTCTTGTGTGTATATATATATCATACGGCGGTAGCGTACACGTTTGAAAGTTGATACACATTAAATTCTCTCTCTCTCTCTCACACACATTACAGAGATTGATATTAATTGCATGTATGTTCAGAGGTTGGGTGTCTAAATCGATGCATTTTACTTTCACTTTCTAATTTGACACATGGCTTACTTCCATACATAAATAGCTATCGTCTACGAGTGTTGCTAAACGAAATTAAAAATGTTGTAATACATAACGTCCTGTGTAATAGTATGGTATGTTTTTAGGACAGCCAAAAGCATGAAAGTATTATTTAAATCTGTATGGAAGTCATATATAAATATCGAGTCAGCGCGACACAACGTAACATGATTCATGTCAACGTCGTATGTATGTGTGTGCGTGTGCGTCTATGTGTTCGTGTGTGTACGTGTTTGGTTACGTTGCGTATGCGTCTGTGTGCGTGCACGTCGGATGTGTGATTACGTGTGCGTCTGTGTGTGTGCGTGCGAAAATAAACTTAATTTTCTTGATCTATCAAATAGTTGGTCTAAGCGTACATGTATTATGTAATTCATCTCTTTTTCAGTCATCTACGTAAGTGCATTTGAATTATTTGCGCATGCGCATAACAGCTTTTTAGTACAGTTGCACACACACGCACACACACATCGACACTCACTTGCAACAACGTCTTACTTATCACACGTTCATGCGCTACAAATTGATATATAAAACGTTTAAGATACACTATAAGTACGGGACTTAGCATTGTAAGCTTCGAGGTTACGCAATAGTAACAGCTCTTCCCCGCCCCTTGCCCTCCAGCGTTGTCGCACGTTACACTTGGTTATGCTTTGTCAATGGCGGGGAGGGCGGGGAGTGAAGCGACATGGCAATACAGCAGTCGCCTCGAAGCTTGTATTGATACATCTCACATTAACATAATACCAGCGTTATAACCGTACCTTTTGTTTTTCAGTATTCATTCATTCTCAGTAAATAAATAACGCTAGTCAGGGTAATATGTCAGTTTATTACAAACCGCGAAGATGTCGGCTACTCATGATTTTAGTATTGAAAGTGAAAGAATAAAATCGTCCAAGTATTGGGAAGTGACGTTTATCAGCCCCGACGAGTTAGCGTTTGCGGGGTTCTACTTCTACCCTAGAAATTTCGATGTTTGTGGACATAGTATGTCATTCGTAGACGATAGAGTGGAAAGAAGGTGACAAAGTTTCATCTACATGACAATTTCTAAACGATGTTAAGAGTGAGACTTTTCATACACGCACCAATAGACATAGTATGTATGACTCAAACGTTAATTCGCATCAGCAAGTTTGCACGCTACATAATTACAAAAATAATTTCTTAACTGTGACAATTGGTATTGAACTTTTTACCTTGTTCAGTCTGCTCCTCCCCCACGTTCCTGCTGAAGGTTAGCTAGTCGTGGTTTTGGACTTGATAATGATTGAGACACTGAAAGGCCTCGTCCGAAGCATGACAGGTAGCAGTTCAGCAAGTAAGCACGACAAAGTTGGAATTACAGAGACTACTTATTTAAATAACAATTAAGATGAATGAAGATGATTCGTCAATTTGAAGGAAGAGAGAATGTACAGGTGGACGTGGACTTGTCAGTTTGGCTATTCCCGCCGTTACCTCGACACTTCGAGCTGTTACGACTTTTTTAACTCTACAGTCACATTAAATTTGTAACTTCGCCACCGCTGCTACCACAGTCGTCAGTAATAAAAAAAGAAGAAGAAGAAAGATCAGTTAGGAAACGCATCAGTACTCGTTCGAAACGATTAACATCAGTCCCAATGGACCACAGCATCCGTGAATTTCCGTGAATAAAAAAAAAAAAAAAAAAAAAAAAAACGTAAAACGTTCTACTTACGTTTCATGTTAGGTTAAAAAATACAGTCCACGTACGTTTCACGTTTACGTTAGGTTAAGATGCAGTCTACTTACGTTTCACTGTTAGGTTAAAAATGCAGTCCACGTACGTTTCACGTTTACGTTAGGTTAAGATGCAGTCTACTTACGTTTCACGTTAGGTTAAAAAATGCAAACACACACACACACACACACACACACACACACACACACACACACACACACGTGTATATTATTTAAATTATTATTTAAATAACATACACACGCGTTAGGTTGCAACCTAACACGTGTGTGTGTGTGTGTGTGTTTGCATTTTTTAACCTAACGTGAAACGTAAGTAGAACGTTTTACGTTTTTTTTTTTTTTTTTTTTTTTATTCACGGAAATTCACGGATGCTGTGGTCCATTGGGACTGATGTTAATCGTTTCGAACGAGTACTGATGCGTTTCCTAACTGATCTTTCTTCTTCTTCTTTTTTTATTACTGACGACTGTGGTAGCAGCGGTGGCGAAGTTACAAATTTAATGTGACTGTAGAGTTAAAAAAGTCGTAACAGCTCGAAGTGTCGAGGTAACGGCGGGAATAGCCAAACTGACAAGTCCACGTCCACCTGTACATTCTCTCTTCCTTCAAATTGACGAATCATCTTCATTCATCTTAATTGTTATTTAAATAAGTAGTCTCTGTAATTCCAACTTTGTCGTGCTTACTTGCTGAACTGCTACCTGTCATGCTTCGGACGAGGCCTTTCAGTGTCTCAATCATTATCAAGTCCAAAACCACGACTAGCTAACCTTCAGCAGGAACGTGGGGGAGGAGCAGACTGAACAAGGTAAAAAGTTCAATACCAATTGTCACAGTTAAGAAATTATTTTTGTAATTATGTAGCGTGCAAACTTGCTGATGCGAATTAACGTTTGAGTCATACATACTATGTCTATTGGTGCGTGTATGAAAAGTCTCACTCTTAACATCGTTTAGAAATTGTCATGTAGATGAAACTTTGTCATGTTCCTTCATAGGTTTGTCACCTTCTTTCCACTCTATCGTCTACGAATGACATACTATGTCCACAAACATCGAAATTTCTAGGGTAGAAGTAGAACCCCGCAAACGCTAACTCGTCAGGGCTGATAAACGTCACTTCCCAATACTTGAACGATTTTATTCTTTCACTTTCAATACTAAAATCATGAGTAGCCGACATCTTCGCGGTTTGTAATAAACTGACATATTACCCTGACTAGCGTTATTTATTTACTGAGAATGAATGAATACTGAAAAACAAAAGGTACGGTTATAACGCTGGTATTATGTTAATGTGAGATGTATCAATACAAGCTTCGAGGCGACTGCTGTATTGCCATGTCGCTTCACTCCCCGCCCTCCCCGCCATTGACAAAGCATAACCAAGTGTAACGTGCGACAACGCTGGAGGGCAAGGGGCGGGGAAGAGCTGTTACTATTGCGTAACCTCGAAGCTTACAATGCTCAGTCCCGTACTTATAGTGTATCTTAAACGTTTTATATATCAATTTGTAGCGCATGAACGTGTGATAAGTAAGACGTTGTTGCAAGTGAGTGTCGATGTGTGTGTGCGTGTGTGTGCAACTGTACTAAAAAGCTGTTATGCGCATGCGCAAATAATTCAAATGCACTTATGTAGATGACTGAAAAAGAGATGAATTACATAATACATGTACGCTTAGACCAACTATTTGATAGATCAAGAAAATTAAGTTTATTTTCGCACGCACACACACAGACGCATACGCAACGTAACCAAACACGTACACACACGAACACATAGACGCACACGCACACACATACATACGACGTTGACATGAATCATGTTACGTTGTGTCGCGCTGACTCGATATTTATATATGACTTCCATACAGATTTAAATAATACTTTCATGCTTTTGGCTGTCCTAAAAACATACCATACTATTACACAGGACGTTATGTATTACAACATTTTTAATTTCGTTTAGCAACACTCGTAGACGATAGCTATTTATGTATGGAAGTAAGCCATGTGTCAAATTAGAAAGTGAAAGTAAAATGCATCGATTTAGACACCCAACCTCTGAACATACATGCAATTAATATCAATCTCTGTAATGTGTGTGAGAGAGAGAGAGAGAGAATTTAATGTGTATCAACTTTCAAACGTGTACGCTACCGCCGTATGATATATATATACACACAAGACGACATGTCACTATTTCTCATTTGTATGAGACACTCATCGTACAATCGACTATTGTGTATAACAACAACAACATTTAAGAGGTAAGTAAAAGATTTGCATATGTTACTAAGTAAAAAAAAAAACATAATTTTATTGAATATTCAGATTTTATTTAAATTGTGCTTATAGTCGTCTATTTGATTTTTTGGTCTGTTGCCTAATGAAGCACATGTGCTTAGGTCAGTTACTGTTGTCAAGAACGGTGTTTTTGTTTGACAGATATTTTTGATGTGTTTGTAGATTTCCAATTTTAAGTGTTCTAAATACACTGTCCTGTCATTATTATTATACGAGGTTAATCTGTATTATTACATGAGTCATCAATCGTTTAACATGAACATCAATCGAGTAACTCAAGAAGCGATTACTGGGTACGTTTATGTACTATACATTTAGACAGAATTTACTGATATCACGAGTAGACCTACTTAAATACGTTCAATACAAAAAGGATTAATTGCCCTACACCTGAGTGCTATATTTTACGAATGCGTGCGTATTTTCTACATAAGGATTAATATAATTACTCATACGTCTGATCAATAAGATCTTTTGTCAAATGTAACGAAATTTAGAAATGCATTTTCTCATAACAAAATACAACGTACCCTTTCATTTTATATTCAAACTATTCTTATCTGAAACAGAACGTTATATAGATAATACGCTGTCCTGTTTTTAAACAAAAAATTTATTCAGGTATTAATCTGTTTGTTTAAACGTTGATCTATGTACGTGACCATACGTACTTGTTTTCGTAATATTTGTTATAATACCTTTCCTGTTCTGGATTTATGATGTGTGTGTTGAAAGCCTTATGTATATATTTATATATATAGCACATAATGTATATGATAATGAAGCAGGTACTGTTATTATTATAGGAACAAGAAGGATGGATCATAGAATAAATACCATATCAAAACAAGAGGAGGAGGATCTTCTCCATAAATGGTTTTTTTCTCCGAAACGGTTAACACCTGTAGAAATTACAAAATTAAAAGCAATAGTCAACAGGCCAAGCTCAAGTATAAGACCATTTCTAAAAGACTTAATAAACAATTTATAAAACCCCAGCGATCTACATCTCATGTTTCGTGGCATGAGGAAAAACGGCGTAGGATAACAGTACTTGTTAAGGTAACAAACTACTTTTAATACACAATTTTTTTATCACTGTGTGTGTGTATGTTTGACTGTAGTGCAGAGAATACTATTTGAAAAGACATTAACTTATTTAGAACGGATCTGACGATAACTATTTCTGTGGACTTTCCTAATATATATATTTTGTAACAGCGCTAATTCTGCCTGTGTGTATGTACATGCAAAGCTTCAGGCGATGAAAGTGAACTTTCCTGATGGCCACACCATTCCTTTCACTAGTCGTCTTTGTAGCGAATATTCTGACATTGTATGGTTCCACCTCGCTTGATACAGACGTCTTCACTTCTCATAAATAATGTCGTTTATCACAAAATTCAACGCAGTTTCTGCTATTGAGTACAAACGTTGTGCAGAATTAACAGTGGACAAACAGTATCCGATCGTTAACATGTTGCATGTGGACACACGATATGGGAAGTCTGTGCTTGTAACGTTGGAAGATTGTGAGCGCCGCTATCGTGTATATCTACCTAAGAGGTATGCTGACGTCTTTACAGATGAAGAACTCCGTCATATAAATCCCAGCGACCTACATCTTGTGTTTCGAGGGATGAAGAACCAGACAGCGCATGTGGAAATTGTATCTCGTTAAGGTGACAAACTACTTTTAATAAACAATTTTTTTAATTTATTTCACTATACGCCTCTGAACCTATATGTAATTATTTGTAAACTGCGTTACCTGTTGCAGCAAACGATAATATTTAACATGATTTTAATGTTGTTGTTGCTTCTTCTACAAGTACGACACATTAATTTATTTCACTACAGTGATATATACATACATACAATGACTATAGCATATTTAAATCTGTTATCTGTTATCTGTTTTATTGGACCTACATGTACATGATTCGTATGCACGTTGTCTGTATGTGTGTGCGTGTGCGTGTGTGTGTGTGTGTGTGTTGCGTATGTGTGCGTGTACGTCTGTGTGTGTGTGCGTGCACGTGTGGTGTAACCCAAACGTGTGTACGTTGTATGTATGTATGTGTGTGATTACGTTACGTATGCGTGCGCGCGCGCGCGCGCGCGCGTGTGTGTGTGTGTGATATTTAACATGATTTTAATGTTGTTGTTGCTTCTTCTACAAGTACGACACATTAATTTATTTCACTATACGCCTCTGGACCTATATGTAATTATTTGTAAACTGCTTTACCTGTTGCAGCAAACGTTAACACTAGAACGATTATTATTCAGTGATATATACATACATACAATTTACTTATTAAACACTTCAATGATTGTAACGTCTTACAATGACTATAGCATATTTAAATCTGTTATCTGTTTATTGGCCCTACATGTACACGTTGTATGTATGTGTATGATTACGTTGCGTTTGCGTCTGTGTGTGGGCGCGTTGCGTGTTTGGTTACGTTGCGTATGCGTATGTATGTGTGTGTGTGTGATTACGTTGCGTATGCGTCTGTATGTGCGCGCGTTGCGTGTGCATCTGTGTGTGTGATATTTAACATGATTTTAATGTTGTTGTTGTATTGTTATGTTGCAGGTTGCTTCTTCTACAAGTAC